>JANJGK010000040.1:27041937-27049437 GCA_039081455.1 Macrobrachium rosenbergii
ATCCTCATCATAAAATCCATGAGAAGGGAAACAACGAATGGAGAAGATTCCTTTGTAGCTTCCTACTATTTAGCGCAGACTCACTTGAAAAGACCCAGTCAGCAGTTAATTTTCATACACTTCGTTCATAGATGCTTCCTATTAGGCTTGCGTATTTAAAGGGCATGCCATATTTATACGAGACCTTCCATAGCATTAGTCTATGGATGGTGTTAAATGCCTTTTCGTAATCAACAAAAACAAGTAAAAGATGCACCGAAGTTTCTTCGGCGCAATCGAGTTTTCTGTACAGAGTATAATGCTGTATGAAACTCTCGATGTGCTGCAGTATGAAACTCTCAGCCACGACCGGGCAGTGCTCAGTTGCTCCCCAGATGCGGTCAAGTGAAGATGCTTCGGCGGCTGGCACCTCTAGCTGTGCCGGACGCACGATCCATGGCTAACTTTAACCTTAAATCAAATAAAAACTACTGAGGTTAGAGGGCTGCAATTTGATTTGTTTGATGACTGGAAGGCGGATGATCAATGTACCAATTTAGTTCTTCATTGGAAGGGGTAGAGCTTTCGGCTAGCACGCTGTTGTCCCAGCGTTCGACTCTCCGAGCGGCCAGTGAAGAATTAGAAGAATTTATTTCTGGTAATAGAAATTCATTTCTCGTCATAATGTGGTTCGGATTCCACAATAAGCTGTAGGTCCCGTTGCTAGGTAACCAGTTGGTTCTTAGCCACGTAAAATAAATCTAATCCTTCGGGCCAGCCCTAGGAGAGCTGTTAACCAGCTCAGTGGTCTGGTTAAACTAAGATATACTTAACTTTACAGCCCTCTAGCCTCAGTAGTTTTTAAGATCTGAGGGTTGATAGAAAAAGTGCGGACGGACAGACAAAGCTGTCTCAACAGTTTTCTGTTACAGAAAACTGAAATTATGAGGCGCTTTTGAATTCCATAAACATTATAAATGTATATTAAGACAGATATTTTATTTGCGCAAATACTGCTTTTTCTAAAACCGTCTTGTCCATCTTTAAGCATTTTACCAGTTTTTTTTTTTTCCAGCGTATTGAGGTAAACATACTGAATATTTTTATTACTCTCGGCGTCATTGCATTGCTTCTAGTTACCACTTTTACCACTTTTACTCAGGTCATCTTTCCTTTTTACCATTGATATGGCTTCCAATTATCAAACTTTGTTTCGTTATCCCATAATTTGCATAACATTTTATTTAGAATTTTCCTAAGAATCGTATATATATTTTTTCCATCATTTTATTTTGTGCTTCAAAACCCGTGAATTCATTCATAAATACATTGAGGTCTTCTTCAGCACATATAGATACAGCCCTTGATAGAATTAAGAGACATTTATCTTCAAGGACGTATGCTGTAGAAGGGTTATTTGTTGAGTGCAGGCGAGGTTTTTATGATGAAAGTGAAGCATGTCTTGGAATGTGCAGATGTAAGAATAACTGGTTTAGCGTGAACATTGTTCTGATTCAAGACTGCGTTATGTCTGTTATTATTGAATACCTTCAGTTATAGAGTGATTCAAAAAGTGAGAGAAAGAAAAACAGTTGTAGTTGCAAATTTTTGGGATTAGAAAATGGGTCATGATTGAAGTGTGGAATAGCTGCTGTTTGCAAATTATAAGGTATAATATACTGAATGGGGATAGTTGGAGGGAAATTGCAGAAACTAGTGGAAGAGATTTAAAGTGCTGGAAGCAGGCGTTAGATGAGAGTAACTGTAAACAACAGTAAGATTATGAAGGTAACTGGAAACCAAGAAGATAGATCAGTGAATGTTGATATGGATGAAGGAAGAAGAATTGAAGTAGTCAGTTCGTGCTGCTTCTCACACAGCCTGGCAATCATGCCATATTTTTAGTTTTTTAATTTTTGATCAAAAATTTTTATTTCTTTACCGAGAGCAGTTACCGAGGGCTTGACCTGTTAATTAAAAGGATGAACTTCCTTAGAGCTCTTACACTTCTGGGCCATTATAACAGAAAATAGAGGTGTTATACTGCAAAGATACTGACAGACTGTGGAAAGGCAAGCGTGGGTATGGGGAAAATTAGGGAGATGAGTCATATACTGCATAGTACTGGTCATTGTGTTGTCTGACGATTATTGTGTTGTTGCATCCTTTGCTCGCTTGTTTAGCAAATGAAAACTGACGAAGCTATCACTCTACTTCTGAAATAATCCATATTTTGAGGGTGGGTGGGTGGGGCAGCTTCCATGGTACGCCACAAAAGAGTGAATCCATACATCTCAGACCTGCAGATAGATGGGGACTATTTTATATATGTATATATATATATATATATATATATATATATATATATATATATATATATATATATATATATATATATATATATATATATTAACAAAAAAAGACAACCCTTAGAATACAAATTTTTTTGTATCTTTTATTAGGAAACTACATTAATGCGGTTTTACAATTATTCCATAGCATTTACATTATTTTACAATAATAATTTTTCTTCTTACAAGGACCTCTTACTTTTCTAAACAGAACATAACAAATAAATATTTAAGTAGTTATCAGAAAAGTAAGTTTTACATTTACATCTGTAAGTTTTCATTAAATAATATATATATATATATATATATATATATATATATATATATATATATATATATATATATATATTATATATATATATATATATATTATTATTGAACACTAGGTTTTTAATAAGTTCAATCTTTTTCTTTCAGTGCCATAAATACCTAATTTATATCCTAACCAAGTGACAGTTATATAATCTGCAATTAACATTACTGCTGTATTTCGATCTTCTTTGAATAAGCCTTAAAATCTAATTTTAAAATCTTAATGGTTGCATCATATTTATTCTATATAACATACCCAGCAGTGTCAAAAACACATGAGACTCCATCAATACGCTTACAAAACCAAGTGAAATGCATTATACTCTCAGTTTGTTCACAAGATACACACAATCTAGAATCTGAAATACTCTCTGGAAGAGCCTATCTTTTGTTGCAAGGACTTCACGTACATATTTGAATACTATTTTCCCGTTAAATGTATTTTTTAATTTATTATTTACTTTTTCTCATATATCATCCCAGTAGAATAATGGATAATTCTCTTCAACTTTTGTTTTATATCCGTCATTCATTAAAAATCTGTATATAGTCTTTGTACTTACAGTAGGATAGTTTTCATATTTTATCACTTTGCGTAATATTGTAATGAACTCGTTATAGTAAGGAGTGGGAAGGATATAACATTATTTATGTTTTCAAAACTGACAAGGTAAACTGTCTCAAGCTTACAATAATATCCCAGAAATTCAGATTTTTTTAAAATAGTCTTAACATTAGTGAAGAAAAAAATGGACAGAGTTTTTACAAACGCATTGATGACTCCTACGCCTCCTTTGCCCATTTGCAAGTACAATGTCCTTCTGTTTAGCAGGTGATAGTTCCCATTCCTCAGGCAATTAAAAATGCGATTTTCTATGGATTTCCCATTTTTCCTGGTTAACGGGTAGACATGTGGTAAGCACCATACTTTAGACAGAATTTTTGAATTTATCAATATTACTTTCTGGAACAATGAAAGTTTTCTTGAATATTGCTGTCCAATATGACTTACTATTCTCCTCTCAATACTTTGCCAGTTTTCCTGTTTAGCTGTTTCATAGTCATTATTGCATATAACAACAAGTATTCAAATGATCCCACCACATTTTCAATCCACTGATTGGCCATTCTGTTCTGTCTTTCCAAAAACCTAACCCGACAATGCTTGTTTGATCATAATTAAGTGACACAACTGTCGCTTATTCATAATTTCTTATTATCACGAAACTTTCTATAATTGCCTCGTTTGAGTTTATCAGTATTGAGGTATCATCGACATAACATAGTACTGACAACAGCAAATCGTTCGGTAGTTTCAGTGAGAACCTGAATAATTTGGACTTCAGGATTCTACAGAAAAGCTCTTGCGCAATTACAGAAAGCATCATGGATTATGGACATCCCTGCCTCACAGACCTTAGTATTGGAAAGCTTTCAGACAAGTTACCATTTATACATACTAAGCATCTTTCAGCATTGGCGTAAAGCATTAGAATTAATGTAATAAACTCATGTGAGAATCCAAATTTTCCTAATATCAAGAAAAAACAAAGCTCAAATCCACTCTGTCAAAGGCTTTAGGCCTTTCAAGGTTAATTAGAGCAGCAGGAATATTTTCATTTACAAAGTAAACTACGTCTCTAAGCAGCGTATTACATCCGGTGATAGATCTGTTTGTAACCGCACAAAATTGTTCTTTCGAAGTGAGCAAATCCATAACCGTCTTTATTCTGTTTGCTATTATTTTTGCTATTATTTTATAATCTACATGAAGCATCGTGATGGGTCGCTAGTTGCCTATTGAAAGTTGATTGCCACTCTTTAGTGCCATTTTGGTCACTCCCTTATCACCATCCTTATACATTGTAGATTCTTTAAATGAATATCTTATTACTTGTACAAATTCAGATTTTATAGTCTTCCACATAGTCTTATAATCCGTCAATTCCCGGGCATTTAACGTTCTTCATGCCACAGATGGCATTCTAAAAATCATATTGGGCCATTACTTCATGTAGCATTTTATTTTCCTTTTCTCTTATAACATTATCAGTCAAATCCACAAATACATTTTACTTTTATTACTTTTGAATAAAATCATAAAATTCCCTCTGTTCACCTTTTGAATTTTCTAAGATAGTTCCATTTTTCGCTTTTAGTTTCAATATGTAACTTTTGGCATTTTTCTCTTTTCCCAACACATATTAGAGTGACTTTTCACCATATAGTCTGTCGTCTATTTTTGCTCGTACACTAATCCCATCACAAATTTAATTTTGTAACATTCTAATTTAATCTTTTAGAACACCAATTTCCTCATATTTATTGCACATAACTGAGTGTACTTCATATTTACTTCTCAAGACTGACTTCAAGAAGTTAAGTGTTCCATATTTTTCTTTATTTATAATTTTTGACATACGTATGACAAATGTTTTGAGCTCCTGTTTAGTGAAAGCCCACCAATCCAAATTGGAATCAAAATCTGTATGCCTCTTGCGTTCCAACTTTTCCCAAATTACAGTAGCATTTTCCAGTACAAATAAAGCACTTAGTATTTTTAAGTTTAGTTTCTAGTAGCTTTTGCCCACACTAAATTTGTTATTATTTTTATCCTAGTTTTAATTACATTAGGATCAGCCTATGATATTGGAATATTTTAAGTACTGACAACGTTAATGTAAAGTCCTTTTACATAAATTCTATCTAATCTGGACCCATGTGATCTCTATATATAAGTATATTATATTTTATTATTATTTACAAACCATACGTCTTTAAGTTTAAGGGTATTTTTGAAATTTAGCAATGACTTCGAAACAAGATAATATCAATTCGAACAATCTTTTTTACTGGTTGGGTTATTCCAATCCCCTCCGATGATTACATTTTGCAAATTATTTCTACGATAGTATAACAATGCGTTTTGGAACGACTCTTCTCTTGTCACTTTTCTTATCATTTCCTGATGGGGCATAAACATTAACTAGCTGTAATTCCAGATCCAGCACCCGACACTTAGCACAAGTGGTATGTCCCCCAAAATGCATCTCATGACTCAAAACCCTCACTTGTGACAGTTTATTTATCAGTATTGCCGATACTCCTTTGAACAGAAGGCTGGGATTCAATATGATTTCACAATGTTTTCCAACTTCTTGTAATTGGTTTACAGTTTTATATTGTGTACCTGAATATATATTAATGTCTAAATGGTGCAAGTACATAAAATTTATTAATTTCATTTGCTCATTCACAGCACATAGGTCGTTAACATTTATTGTACCTATCTTTAGATAAGTGGAGACATTAAATCATGAGAAAAAAGATGAGGTCGCTTACATATCCGTTTTATACGCTTAGCAATCGGGATTTTTGACAAGTTCTTCATCAGAACTCTTCTCTGCCTTCATCTGAACATCATCTAAGTCATTACCAATTTCGTCAGACTGAACTGATCCTTGGTACTTTCTGAGGTTAATGCGGATACTTGAGCTATCATCAACACAGGCTTGCCATTTTTCCGTCTTTTTCTTACCTTTGTTTTCTCATTTTTCCTCACATCCACTTGTTTTTCTTCCGTAACCACAACAGCCGCTTCGGCTGTCTTTCCTTTGTCTTCCCTTGAAATTTCGCTTGAACTGGTCGCTCATTCTCGGACTGGGAAATCAGGGGATTCATCTCTTCATCTGTTTCATCGTTGTTACTATTTTCGCAAATAATTGCTTCTTTTACGTTCCTGATTTCTTCTTCGTCTAATGAAGCCCGTGGTAGGACCGTCTCTTTCTCCCTGCTCTCTTCGCAGCTGTTTTCAACTCACATTTCTTCATCAGTTTCTCTTTATCTACCGCTTCCGTTCCTTCAGCTTCAATGTTTACTAATTCTGGGCTTTCCTTTTCTGTATTATTCATTTGTGTCATACCGGGAAAGTTTTCATCATTTATTCTGCGCAGTTGCTCTCCTATCTCATTTGCATAGTCTTTAACTAGGTGATTTGCTTGCCCACATCTGTAACGCGGTCGCCTCTGTCCATTATATCAGATGGTAATATTAAATATACTCATATTGATGGATGAGGGGATGTTCTCCCTAAGTCTCATTTTAGCAGTCCGAGTCCCGTTTAACAGGCCAGAGAAGGGATCCTTCTACTTTCCACTTTTCCATATTCACTCAAAACCGATATAACAACCTCGTCGGACATTTCAAAAGGGGCATTCCTTACTGATACATACGTTACAGATGGACTGAGATTGACTATCTTAATATTTTCCACCTCACTTAATTGAATAACCTTATCCTCATATTCTCTTACAACTCCCACAAAAGTCTCATCTGAATTGAACTTGACGGCTACTTTATTTTTACTAATGCTCTGTGCACCAATAACGTTACTTACGTTTATTTTCATTTTGTTGAACAAAATATCGCCAGCCAACTCCATTGTCACTAATGAAGTTGGAAAAAGCAAACAGGTGGCCTCTTTTCTCCTTAACAAATGATAACTCCCCATTTTCAAATGATTATTTTGAGCTGTAACACAAGGTAATGTAAGTGGGACAGTAGAAAACGGATTCTTTGAATACAAACACCCCGAAGCAATTAGCCTCAGGGCTTAGAGATGAACTGGTAAAGAGTCGAAAGTTTGAGTGTATCTCATTTATCTTGAAAATTACATTTATCAGCACTTCACGTGATCATCTTTGCACTGTCTTGGATCACATCACTCTGTATTACATGGAAGCCATATTTTTATAGTGTCACTGTCACTAAAACCCCACAAAAATGTCTAAAATAAAGGAGCTCTTTAATCCAGTGTTTACTGTCCTATAACTTCTTCTTCACCATAGAAATTGATACA
>JANJGK010000040.1:27051937-27089437 GCA_039081455.1 Macrobrachium rosenbergii
GTGTGTGTGTGTGTATGTATGTATATATATGTGTGTGTGTATATATATATATATATATATATATATATATATATATATATATATATATATATATATATATATATATATATATATTAGAGCCCACCCCTCTACAGCATAAACTAAAATTGATATGGACAAAAACAAAAGTAATTCAGAACAGGTATTTATTTAAGTTTCTCATTGAGTATTTAATATTTTGTGTGGACTCCATCTACCTGTACCACAGCCTGCATTCTTGAGGGGTATGATTTCAGCAAATCGCAAAAAAGCTGAGACTCAAACTCCATTTCCCTGAGCACTTTGGTCACCTCTCCTCGCAGGTCGTCGAGGCTTGGTATACCGTCATAGTCCACTGTGCGTGCTTCAACATGATCCTTTAAGATACTACCAATGTTTTCACACACATTAAGGTCAGGGGAGCTACCTGGAAATTCACTTGACGAGAAGAAATCGATACCACTGTTTCGAAGCAGCTCCTGCGTCTGAAGAGCCCTGAAGCATGGTGCCTTATCATGCAAAAATGTGACTTCTTCAACAGATAACACATTTTCAGGATCTTTGAGGAAAGGAAATACTCCACCAGTAAGTACAGTTTCTCTGAGGTATTCATCATTCCATGACTGTCCTTTTTCTTTGATGATCCACATTAACCATTTGGCTGTGAAACAGAGAAAAATTCCCAAATATTCAGGAAATTTCACAACTTGGCAGTAGCATACGTCATCGCTGATATCATCCAACTTTGCAGCCCAAATGATGTCATTTTTATGATTTGGCTTCCTGGCTGTGTAAATGAAGAATTCATCTGATGCAGCAACATGGAGAAAGTCAGCTTCATCCCAATCTTTAAGAAATGAACCACAAACCATGCATGGTCTTCTCTCTGTTGCTGAGTGATGTTGGGCTTGCTGATAACATGAAATGGCTTGATACCAGATTTTTTCAACTCACAATATACAGCACTATAACTTCTCTTCTTTCCCCTTTTTGTTTCTAGTTCATGCGCCAATTTACGTAAAGACTTTTTTGTTCTACCCACTGCCTCAGCTATGATGTCTTTTGACTCCTGAGAAAGGACTTCAGGCCTTCCAAGATTCTCACTCTTTTGGCGATGACAGTCATATGGATTTTTGTTTCAGTTTCTTTTAACAAAAGATTCATCTCTTTTAATATATTTAGGTATCCAGGAACGTGAAATGAAGGATGCGCCTCTCTGAAGGTTATAGCCCGGATTCGGTCAATCCATCTGATTTCCTCCGAGTCGTTAGCCATGGCTGTATCTAATTCCGTCACTCAGTCTGAAAATACAAGAAATGTAAAATGAAAAATAGCTTAATGGAAACTTAAAATAATGTACTTGGAGATAGGCTATAGCAGAAAACTTCATAAGTTTCCATTTGTTCTGTGGAGGGGGGCTCTAATTTCGAAACACCCGGTATATAAGCACTCTAATGGAAGAATTAATATCGTCTTCACTTTTTACCCCCAAAACTTAATTTTTTTTTTACACATTAGGCAGTAGTTCGGTCTCTCTTGTTTCTGTCCTTTTAAACAAAATAGATTATGCATGTATGTATGTAGATATAAGTATATATACATGTATGTATGTATGTAGCTGTATATGTATATATACATATATGTATGTAGATAGGTATGTTTGTATATATATGTTTATACACATACATATAAAGGTTGGTAGGCAGGTGTTCAAGGAATTTTAGGAACTGAAGTATAATGTATTTTTTAAATTTTGATTGTTGGAAATGTTGACAAGACGCAGCAACAATAATAATTTTTTCTTAGGAAAGGCACATCATTCTCTGAGAGCGCATGGAGAATAATAGAAGACTCAGACTGCAACCATGCAAATTTTTTGTTTAGCCAGATATTGTTTTAATTCGAAGACCTTGGATACCCAGCAGAGAAGTGTTCCATAAAAGCCAAATAAACAACAGAACCCCGTTGCTCGCTCTTTTTAAAGATATATAAAGCTACATGGATAATGGCTTTGGCTAGCAGCTTACAAGATTCTTAAGCCTTATAGAGTTCAAGCAATACATCTTGAATCGTAAATGGGTACTTTCATTTACTTAGAGGTTTGCTTTTTATTTCTTTGTAGTATCGTATTGATCAACAAACAAACGACCGCCCCTCAAGTTGTTTTGCGCTTAAATATGTTAATTGGGCTTCCTCCTTATGTAAAAAAGAATTCAATCCCTGAATTGTTAGCAACTTAACTGAAATATCTTCCTTTTCCATAGGTTAAATAATTAAATGTAAAATTAAACTATGTAGTGCTGGCTGCCGTTGTAAGATTAGTCCAGATATTCCCTTATCACCTGTCTATATAAGCATATGTATATATATATATATATATATATATATATATATATATATATATATATATATATATATATATAAAATATGGCTTTCTGTTCATCCTTGATTTAATAATTAAAAGTAGAAATGATATATGCTTTGCTATTATCCGTAGCTACCCGCTCTTAGAGGAAACGTCTTATTTGTGAATTAGATATATATAGTACTTATATATATATATATATATATATATATATATATATATATATATATATATATATATATATATATATATATATATATATATATATATTATGTATATATACATACATATATATACGGTATAAATCTATATATATGTATATATATATGAGAGAGAGAGAGAGAGAGAGAGAGAATATGTGGGTGTATGTATTGGCTGGTGGGAATATAGATATGCACTTGTGTAATAATGAAGCGTACTCATACTTCCGAATTTACTCAGAATGACACGTAACGTGTAAGCGCCAGTTTCAATATGATAACTCTGAAAATGATGATATATACAATTGTCGGCTGAAGAAGCTAACGTAATTTGTGTTGCCATCGTACCCTTGCTTTGGATTAGTGTACATCAAAGCAGGATTGCGGCCACATAAAGCGTAATATGCGATCCAAGACTCGCAAGCATTCCTGTGGATGGAAAGATGACGCTCCGACATCGTTTCTCTCATAGGCGTCCCATAATAAAATAACATCGGAAGACATCAAGCGATTTTTATGGGCCCTGAGTGCTTTCCTTATGCTTACTTAGAATCGAATTATGCAAATGACCTCAATGCTTTTATTGGATCTGATTTGTCCGAATGCTTGCCTCTGAATGTTTGGTGGCGTAGTTGTTTGCGGAGTTACTTCTGACGAGGAAGAACGGGTGATGGAAGGTTTTCGTGATGGTGGAGGTAGGGGAGTTGAGGAGGAAGTTGGAGAATACTGTAAAATGAGTACAGGGTAAGGAACGAATGGAGAAGCCGAGAAAAAGGAGGGTCACGGAGGGGCGTAGTTTCCTTGCGGTCAGGTACGCGGATGTCAGTCCTTTTCCGAGACGGAGGAGAGAGACAGAAGGCCAGAGAATATGTCATCAGTATTCATTGACGATATTGAATCAGTGATCATGAATCGTAACAATGGTGATTTCTGGCCTAGAAATAATTTGGAAGACGTCCCCTTGGCCTGTGTTTTGTCGTCGTGATTTGATGACGTTTTTCCCCTTCATGCCAGTGTCATAAAAGTTAACTGTCTTCGGAGAGAGCGATGCGCTGTTGTATTTCCCGAGGTCCTCCGAGGACTGCTCTTTTGCTCCTGGCTGTTGCTCGCAAAGAGAAACTGGTCATGAGCATCGTCTCTTTTTGCAGACTAGTTCATTATTGAGGAGTTCACATGATTTATGGAGGTTTGTTTATTTGTGTCTAATGTGTCATTTTGTTTATAGTGCCGGCGGCCATTTAATGTCATCTAATTAACAGTGGTGATTTTTTGTGCATGTGTAAGAGAGAGAGAGAGAGAGAGAGAGAGAGAGAGAGAGAGAGAGAGAGAGAGAGAGAATACACTATTAATCACTAGACCCTGTTTTTTACCTGCTTGTTCAGTCATTATGTTCGTTACCGACGCAGTAAGGTCATCGTGCCGTCATTCACATGGCAGTAGTAATTGAAATAAACTTGCCGGGTTGGTGTGTTTTATTAAAAACAAAAATTAGTCCATCTCTTTTTTCCTAAGATATAACTTCTTTTTTGCTAATTTCTTGCTAGTGGTCACTGGTTAACTTTGCACAAGTATTAGACCTTTTGGGTGCCCTAAATTCTCCATAATTTTTTTTTTATCATGCACCCACATTAAATTGACGTACAGTGTTAACTTCCGGGTATCGACAAACAGCACTATAA
Source organism: Macrobrachium rosenbergii (assembly GCA_039081455.1). NCBI lineage: Eukaryota > Metazoa > Arthropoda > Malacostraca > Decapoda > Palaemonidae > Macrobrachium > Macrobrachium rosenbergii. The sequence continues at coordinate 27,056,200 of JANJGK010000040.1, forward strand.
CAACCAGAACCAGAACAACTATGATGTTTATAGAAAGTTTGAAATAATTGAAAATTACTAATTTAGGCAATCGAAACTCAGAACATGGTTCTATTTTCACAATCTGTGAGTGTGTGTGTGTAAACATAAGCTTAAAAAATAGCGCTTACAAATAAATCTTTTGTATTACAAAGTGGCATGATTGTTTTGGCAATAAGCCGTAACTGGACCTAACTCTCCTTAGAGATATCTTTCCATTTTTTGCTTCATAGATACTTCTCATACATTTATATTACGGAAAACAAACTTAATGTTGTCCCAATGTTCCTCAGTTCAAAGATAACACCCATAAATTTTTATTCGAATTAATGGGAAATCATAAAGGGTTGTTCGTTTTACCTTCTGTTAACTTTTAATTTAATTTCATAGCAGTGTCTTTTGTCAAGATATCGATACTGTTGTTCGACACATGTCTTGACGTCTGTGCTTCACAGTATCCCTCTGGATGCTGTGAATGGAAGCTGTTTTGACAGTTTGCCTAGTTATATGCTGTTGTTCACACACGTTAACATCGTTCTTGATTTTTAACCACCCCCTTATATATCAGTTTCATCTGTATTTTGATGTTTTCTGTTGATCTTCAGTTTTGTTCGGAATTTTGTGAGAAAGTTGATGGCCTTGAGGTTTTTTAATCCCTTACCGGCAAAATCGGGGGGACTGAGATTTTGCCCTTCATGTGTCCTTTGTCTGTCTGTCAGTCGTTGCGTCTGTCACATTTAACACGCCAGTGCAACTCCATCTACATGGTTGGAAGAATTTCATTTCAACTTGGTACAAAGTTAGACCGTCATGTATGGACGTGCTGAAAGGGATATTATCTGTTGAAGTGTCTTTTCGTCCATCAGCTTGAACGTCACACTTATCTCTGTAACTCCCCCGACGTTGTTAAAGGTTTTTCAGTTATGAGGTACAAATGTAGAACATCATGTGTAGATGTACGGACAGGAAATAGTGTGAGTAACTGTTGGCATGTTTCTCTGCTTGTAGTCACACTTACCTGGGTTGAGGGATTTCAGTTGAATCTGGTAGACTGGTAGACCATCTTGCTTGTATGTGCACGAGAGGAAATTGTTTGTTGAACTGTTCGTCATTCCTTCAGCAACAACTTTTCCTACCTGGTTGAAGGGTTTTCAGTCGTACTTTGTGTAAAGGCAGACCACCATAATAAGTTGTGTAGGAAGGGAGATTGTCTGTCAAACTTTCCAGCTCTCCGTCCGCATGTATATCATGGTTACCTTGTCATCACAATTCCTTCTACATGCTTGAGGGATTCCAGTCAAACTTATTTAAAAAAGTAGACCATCATGCATCGTTCTGCTTGGTGGGAGATCATCTGTCTGCCTTTCAGTCTAGGTTTGTGTCTGCCATTTGTACTTGACAACTGATTGTTGAAACTTCCTGCGCAGCTGTAGGACTTTCTGCCAAACTTGGTACAAAGGTAAATTATCATGCATAGTTGTGTATTAAGGGAGATTGTATGCCTGTCTGCCTTAAATAATCAATGCGTCAATAAGTGTGCCTGTCATGCTTATCCTGTCATCACAACTCGTACTTAGGTAAGTGGTTCTCATTCAGTCTTTTTACAAAGATAGTTCATTATACATAGTTATGCATTTGTATGTTATTGTGTATTCATCAGTGTGTCTGTCATGTATACTCGGTCATGGCAGCTTTCCTTTAATGATGAAAGAGAGTTGGTTAACCTTGGTACAAAGGGAGACCATTTGATTAGATGTACATGATAGGGTTTTGTTGGGGCCATTTGTCCATGTTCCTGCTCATCATTGTGCGTGCCAGGCTTAACTTGCCCTTAAAACCCGCCTTACATTGTTGAACGGACTCCTCTCAAACGTGGTAAATGGATAGACTGTCATGCGTAGATCTGCAGGAGGGGAGATTTTCCGTTGGCCTTGATATCTGTCTGTCCATCTGTGTTCCTGTTGCAATTACGTTATCATTTCAATTCTTCTTGCATAGTTGGAGAGGTTTCCGCCAAACTGTTTACAAAGGCTGTTCAATCATGCATTGATATGCATGGCAAGAGGTTGTCCATCTGTCTGGCTGTCCATCAGCGTGTCTGTCATACTTGCTTTGTTATATAGAGCCTTGCCAAAAGATGACATTATTTTAAAACGCTAGCAACTTTCTTTTCCGTCATCATCATCATCATCGTGATCTGCTTTTTTGCTATTTACGTTTTCATCTCTTGATTCATCTTGCAGTTCTTCTTCATCACCGTTCATTTCTTCTTGGCAATTTGAATGTTCGTTTCCTGCCAACGTTTCATTCTTTCCTATTCATCATCTGCCTATTAGTCATTGATGTTTTCATGTATTTCTTCATGGTCATCTTGATTTTCACCCACTTTGACTTCTGATTCTTCTTCCAGTGTTGTTTTCATGTGTCGTTTTCCGATTCATCTTCATAATACTCGTTTACGTCTTCCCTTCCATTTCTATCATGTCCCCCATCTGAATCGTCCTTTTCATCATCTACTTTTCGGTTTTTTGCATTTTCATCTCTCACCTCATCCTCGTCCATGCCTTCTTAAATAGAATTAGGCATATCATCAATCCATTGCTCGTTTTTATTTGATGAGCTCTTTGTCCTTCACACCATCGACTTTATAAAGAAATTTGATAACTGCGATGGTTATCAAGAGTCAAAGAAACTTCCTGTCCAACAGCGTCGGAAAAAGTCTTTTTCTTGACGTAAAAAAAAAAAAAAACAGCAAAAAAGTTGTTCGTTTTTCTGTAAATATCTGTCTTCCATGATTGCGATTCAGCCAAGAGACCAAAGTCCCTTGTTGTTGCCTTCAACTTGTCATTGGTGGCTGCATCATCATTCACATTGCAAAGAATCTGGTCAATTGAAATTCAGGGTAAATGCGTCAGTCGACATTATGTGTGTGTGAACATTAATCATTAGTCTTGCCCTGATATATGACGCACTCTGTTTCAAGTCAACGAGTGCGCATGTGCACTAGAATTTGTTATTTATTTGAGGCCTTCATTAGCAAACTACTAAGTAGATAGTAACGAGTTAATGTTTACGTTCAAAAGAGCTCCTTCAAGCCTCCCCCCCACCCCCTTTCCCCATGTCCATATTCCTCTCAGTGCGAGAAGAGATATGATTTCGTTACATAATTGGCATCTGTTCACCGCCATGTTTGAAAGAAGCGACGTCCAGCCAGTCAGTCGTTCAGCGAAAAGAAAGTCGAGGCGGACTGCTTCCTTTGCTGTCTTTTATGAAGTCATTTGTCCCTATCGCGAGCCCAGTCATTACAATATATAAATCTCAATCATCCCAGCATCTCGCCTTTTTACCTTCTTTCTTTTTCTCTTCCTTTTTGCTTCTCTTCCATTTTGGCGATGCAGAGCCATTCCTCTCTCGGAAATTGAACGGCGAGGCATTTGTGTCATGGAAGGCGCAGGCTGTTGGGGGTGGGACCCTCATGGGATTCGTGGCTGGGATTCCTCTGGGATGCGAGGGTCTCCCGAAGAGAGGAGCTGAGGCTGAGTTTCACTGGTAATATGCCGGCCATCTGTGGTCGTGACTGTTTTATTTTCGCTTGGAACAATAAGACATTAGAATATAACCACAAATCCTTGTTGAGTTATTCCTGGTGGGTGAAAGGTTTTTGCTTGTTTGCCCTCCTCTGCTCGCCATGACATGTTTATTTTTTCTGCTACATTGTTGCTTTTGACGTTCGTTTGCCATGTTTGTTGAGGGTATTGTTTTTGTCTGCCTCTATTACCGTCACATTAGTTTTCTTTAGATTCTTTTAAAGACATTCCATTTCCCTTTTTTCAGTTCTTGGGGACTCACGCTAGATATGAATAATTGTACATTAACCAATTTTTCAGTATCCTCCGTATGATTTTTTAAATAAATTTTTATTCTAGTTCATATTCTAAATTTATTTCCTTTCAAACGATGTACACTTCATTATACTTCACACTATCCTACCGAAAGGTCACCATTCCTTTAGTTACGTTACATTAAAAATTTTTTAGAAGTGGTTTACGCAAATATAATAAATACTTCTAATTACTAGTTTGTTTATTAATTAAATAGCCCGAATCTCAGTCGCCCACTATATCTTCGTGGACCACCCAGGAATTTTCCCGCCTCTATATGCGCTTACTTTCTCCTTTTCCCTTCCTTTTGTTAGTTACCCCTATTCCTACCTGACCCAGTGCCCTCTCTCTCTTTTTGTCTTGGTATCCTTCATAAATAATCAGAGCATAATTTTTGTAAGGCTTGTCACCAGCTTGATTTCCTCTGTTGAAGTTTCTTACTTTTGCAAGGCTATCCTTTCCGAAAACCTCTTTTCATTTGGCCGTCAGCATCCTTCAAGAACCCCAAGTTCTGTGTTTCTGTTCGTCCTACTTCCGTTTCCTTAAATCCTTCGCAGTTCATTTTGCCGTTCCTTTTACTGTAACTTGTCGCGCTTGTCATCCTCTTTTCCATTATTGCAATGCTCTCTTTCCCGTTATTCATTTTTCGTCGTTCCCTTTCCATGTCGAGGTCGCTATCCACTATGGATCATCGAAACACGACAAAACATCCTTGCTGGCAGGGCTTATCATTAAGCTGCCGTCAAGTTTAATACATCATGGCATTCCAATATGCCATGGAACATTTATCATGAGGTCTCACATTACCCGCTGGTAGCCCGCTGAACAACGATAATTCAAAAGGGTTAATATCGACGTAGCCTATAATTCGTGAAGTTAATTATATGGGGCGTTTGGCACACCAGAAACAGTGTGTGTTTGTGTGTGTGTGTATTGTTGTTTTTATTGTTAGGATACAATGACATTGTGTCAACGCACGGGCTCTTGCTCCTTGGACAGTCTTTGTGAGAGAGAGAGAGAGAGAGAGAGAGAGAGAGAGAGAGAGAGAGAGAGAGAGAGAGAGAGAGAGAGAGAGATTGGTGTTTGCTTCTTGAAAACCTTGTAGGAAAGAGAGTTGGAAATTGGTTGACGACCATTTGTAGTATGTTACTTTTCAAGAATCTCATGGATTACAATAACATGAGCTGGATAACGGAACATAAATCTGTTTGACTGGAATGAATGTAGGTCATTCAGAAATCACTGGGAAATGACACACTGTAATATTCAGATGTCTGACGAGCTTGAAATTAAGAATTCCAGATTCCATGCATTACGTTGTATGTTGACGGTAAATTGTCTGACCTTCTATCACAGTTAAGTGAATTTTCGAACGCATATAAATTTGCAGTAATTAGGTCACCATGATTAATGCAGAACTTGAAACGAATGACAGGATATGATCAGTGTTGCTTCACGACAAGGTTCAAATAAGTCAGCGATACATACATTTTTCTTTCGTATTGATTACCATTTTTTCTTACAATGTCTTAGGCTTTACTTGTGAAATTATTTTGTGTCACTTATGTACTCCAGTAGAATAAAAAGAAATGAGTGCCACTTTTATGCTTCCAGGAAGTGTTAGTCTCGAAAACTATTCCCACTATTTTAATGAGGTCTTGGCGCTTTTATGAATGACCCTGGCACGGAATTTAAATTCAGCGATAGGCATGGTGCTAGATTTATGGCAGCTTCTTGTCAGGAGAAATCAGCATTTGGATAAAACCAGGAACAGATTTTTCTTACTTGATTCTAAAATTATTGTAATTCTGTCTTTGAGTTCACATTCTTACCGCGTCATTAAGTTTTCCATCTCTGTCGAAGTTGACAGAAATATTACAATTACAGATACGTGCCACTGCTCACAGAGATATTGGGCACGCATCGATTTTTATTTTTAAAACCGACGGGATTAACAACTTAATGTAATGCCCTTATTTAGCCAAGACCCCAATAAATTAACTTGGAAAAGAACATTTGTAGAACGTCTTCCTGAGGTATGTATGAATACAGAATTTGGAAAATGATAAGAATTGCTAGAGAGGTTTTTTGCCACTGTTTTCATTATTTTGCAAATTTGTTTTCTTTATTATTATTATTATTATTATTATTATTATTATTATTATTATTATTATTATTCACAAGATGAACCCTATTCATATGGAACAATCCCACAGGTGCCATTGACTTGAAATTCAAGCTTCCAAAGTTCATTTAAAAGAAGTAACAGAAGGTAATAAGAAATACAGAAAGAAGAGATCATTTATTAGAAAAGAAAATATAAATTAACAAGTCGATAAATAAATACATAAAACATGTAAATAGATTATAAATTACAAGGAGATTTGTTTTAGGGCAGTAGCCTAATGCATTGCAACTTCGCTTAAACTTTTGAGTTTCCAGTAGCATAACTTCCTCCGGGAGACTCTTCCACAGTTTAGCGGTGTGAGGAATAAAGGACCTCTCTGGAACTGAGAAGTTCGACAGCGAGGCACAATTACTGCATACTGGTGCTGCTGTTCAGCAAATCTGGTCGTTCTCGGCAGGAAAAGAGGACCAGGGATCAATTGTGAATGTGAAAAACCTCTGTTAAAATACAACTTATGAAAAATTGACGAACAAGTGAACATTCGTCGATGGTCTAAGTCATAACTGCTAATATTAGGAAACAGAAACCTACCACCACGAACCACTCTGTCTAAAAGAGACAAATCTCTGGTAGAGGGAAACATCCACACCGGAAACAGTATTCTAGTAAAGGAAGCACAAATGATCTAAAACAGGTTGCACTGGTTTTGTCACTGTTATAAATATATGAGGACTTACGTACAATACTTCCGTACAGCATTTGCTGACGCTTTCATTAGAGGTTTCTCAAGAGTAAGATGTGAGTCTAAAGTAACACCAAGTCTAGTTTAAGTTCCAGATAGTTGAAGCTTCAGACTCATTTAGCGGAGTCCCATCCACCTGAAGGGAAGGATGGGAGCATCTTCTCTAGATGCATTTAAGTAATGGAGAGAATGGCCACTTGAGGGCTATGAAGTTACTTGTGAATGCACTACGTTTCCTAAAAGTATTTCCCTTTGTTTCCATTAGATTATTAGTAATAGTTTTCGAAATAGCGGAACATTTGCACGAAACAAGCAGGCCCATATAAAAGGTAAAACAGAGATGAAAATAACAAATGAAAAACGGTAGAGGTAAATCTACAAATAAATAACCCCATGCATACATAAACATCAGTCTAAGTCTGGAAAACTCAAGACAAAGATGCTTGACCTAACGGCTCATGAGACGGGGAGCTTAGCGGCTTTATCTGGTAGTCTGCACGGAAGTGACAAAAGGTTGGCAGAGGAAAGAAACTTTCACTGAACTGCGCAGTAAATTTGTGATTTCCACAGAATGAAATGCGATATGGTGACATCATCATCGGTATTTTCTGCATGGCCAACTTTCGATCACCACACTATACCTATAGTATCGACTCGTCTTGATCCTATTCCTTTTTCATGTCAGAAAGTGAAGTAAAGCCGTTAGTATAGGCCCGTTTTTAAATGACATATCACCAACAAACTCACCTTAATTGCAAAAAAGCAAAAAAGTTTTAATCTTCATGAATACTTTTTCAAGGGTAAACATAAGGCCTCATGTAGCGAAATTAAATACCCTGTTTACTTTTTTGTAATCTTTTTGCGTACCGAGAGACATGTTTCTTGAAGGACAGAGTCGATGGCATAATTTATATCTTTCATTGTTTTTATTTTATCGTGTTTTATTTCCTTAGTTCGCTTCTGCACCACGTGAAGTCGTTTCATTGCAAAATAATCTTCAAATGACTCGCGTCTTTAAAGTCGTGACTATTTATGCTGTTCGTCATGTAACAAAACTCCAGTTGATAAGGTTAAAAGGCATTACCAAACAACAGCATGGAAAGAAATATATTTTACATCTGGTTACGGTGGGTTAGCAATTCAATCTAGATGTAAAAGTAGGTCAAAGTTATTTGCTACTAAGGTCTTGGTGGAGAGAAAGCTGGACAATCACGTAATTTGCCATGACTCCTAGATGATTAATGTGGCTGTTTCTCATGGACGACGCACGTACAAGAATAAGTACCAAGAATACAGGTCGAAAGTTGTGTCACATAAGAGTGGGCGTTCGTCACCTACTTCCCATTCTGAAAATGTAAATGATAGTATTAGTATTGATAGTAAAACCCTAATTAAAAACCTTAATTGGAACCTGAATTTGTTTTTTAAAAGCAGTGTGAGGAATAACGTAAATAACAGTGGATGGAGCCATTTTGCAAAATTTTAGCAGTGTTTTTATAGGGAGATATTTTTGTTTCTATTTTCGTATTCTGGACGCAATAATGATTGGTGTCATTCTGGATCTGATGTGATTTGATTTACGAAAGTTTGGTCTGATGACCTGACACTGGGTCCGTTTGGTTATTCAGTACGTCATTCTTCTGATCATTTATAACTGATGTCACAAAAGAGGTGAACTTTGAAGGAATATTTTTTGAAGTAATGAGAGGATTTTATGAGATGCTGAGCAGAACACGACTATCATAATTTCTCTTCTTTTTCTACTATTTTTCTTTTTTGTGATCTCGTTGTCGAAAATAAGGCTTGCAGGGCTGGACATAAGGAGTTCTATTTATCAATACATTGCGAGCCGTAATTTCCGCCTTGGAAAGCTAATACAGTGGCTGTCAGCTTAGAGACAGTTTAAGAAAAGTCACTGGTTAACACTTTCCACAGTATCCCAGAAAAGTAATTTTTTCTGGTTAGTCGACACTGACTCTTTTGACAATGTGCAGGTGGTCATCCTTCTTTAGATAATACCCAAAATTGCCTTTCGGTATAGATTTTAGGGTTGGCAGTCATCATAGTCGAATTAGTTTAAAAGCTTCAAATTTCCTTGAGAACCAAACCTACAAAAATCTTTGAACGGAGGAAGTTAAAACAAAACAGGAGCACTAATATGATAGCATCTGAGTATTCAAAACAACCGTCAGCGCATCTTATTATCTTATTGTCAGTTGTAAGTAGTTATGATATTCTTTGGGAAATCCTTCAAGACTATTTTGCTCTTTCTCCGCAATTCATTTCTTCATAAATATTCATAATAAATTTAGACGAGGTTTGTAAGAAATATTCATTATTGACAGACTTTTCCCTTAAATGAAATGCAAAAGATGCTGGTAAAAGTTTTAATTTTGATATTGCAAATAGGTTTCCAGAAGCAGTTTGATGCTCTCTTAAAAATTTTCGTATATCGGATAAGTTAATAAATACGTCAATATCAGAAAAACCAACACTAGAGACTTACTCACGGAGAAAGTACTTTTGACGTATCTTTTTGCAGTAATATGTTCAGTGTTGCAGCCGTTGTTTCCACACTCGTAAATATTCCAGCGTTTGCATACTTGTATGATATGATATTATAAAATCGAATTTCTCTCAGTGTTCTTGACAAGGAGAATAATATTTGCATGCCACTTGGAGTTTTAATACCCTGTTAGAAGTGCAACTTTGCACAACGTAATCCAGATGAAAATTCTCTCTCTCTCTCTCTCTCTCTCTCTCTCTCTCTCTCTCTCTCTCTCTCTCTCTCTCTCTCTCTCTCTCTCTCTAGCACAAGCACATACATGCAGTAGAACACTGGATGCCTGAGTAGCAATAAAACAGTATGTGTTAACAACAACAATCCGTTTCCTCATTTACAGATGACAGACCCAGCTGGCCACGAACCAGAGAAACTAAATATTTTTAAATCATCCATCTAGTGACGTAACATTACAAAAATTCTGAAGTGTGTTTTTCATCACATTCCATTATTTTTCCTTTCCTTTTGTTTTTAGTTTGTCCAATTAACATGGAGGAATTTTGCTTCATTATATTTATCGCTAATTAGATTTTTCAAGAAAAAAATATGATACCTAAAATTAATAATCCGTAGACAAATTTTATAAGATTTTGTAACAATTTCTTACCAATAAGAATATTTAGAGCATCTCTTTATGTCATTAAATAGAGCTATATGCATGAATGAACTACTTCACTCACCGTAGATTTCCTTTCACTAACAATGTACCTTATTCTGGAAAGATTTAGAAAGTAGGAATCATTCTTTTCATAATTTATTTTTTGTATGATATTGACAAGAAGTACAATTTTTTCATATTTGCCAGTTATGCTGTAATCTTGGATTAAAGTTTAGATTGGAAAAATGTTCCTTTATTGTATGTATATTTAAATTGTACGAAATTTATATTTTTCCCCCTTTAACGCATGAGGTATTGTGATTTATGAACTCATGAAACACAACGAGTGACACTGAATTTCATTTCAGAACCAACCATTTTAAACTTTTACAGCATGCCTGATTGTGGAGTCAGTTATTGGATGTTGTGTGCATACGGTAAAAGTTTAAAATTTTTGATGCATTATTAACCAGCTGACTCTCACCCAACACCCACGCCTTGAAAATAAAATATGAAAACCTGTTGTTTACTTGTTTATCTATCTATCTATCTATCTATCTATCTATCTATCTATATATATATATATGTATATATATATATATATATATATATATATATATATACAGTATATATATATTTATATAAATGTATGTATGTGTGTATGTGGCAACGTAACTCTGAAACGTTTTGAGCAATTTCAACTAAACTTGGTATACACATGACTTACTATCTAGAAACCAGCACTGTGGGGGTAAGACACCTCTAGCACCAAAGGAGGTTTGGGTGGGAAGGGCTTCCCTGAAATGGGGCTGGTTCTGCCCAAGAAACGGGGCTAGGTATGCCCTTAGACTTAGTTACTTGACGACTTTATCATACCTTATTTCGATATACATATGACTCATTATCTGGAAAAGAATACTGTGGGGGTAAAACATCAATGGCACAAAGGGGGTGACAGAGGGAGAGTGAGAGGGAGAGGAAGTGAGAGCGAGTAGAGAGAGAGAGAGAGAGAGAGAGAGAGAGAGAGAGAGAGAGAGAGAGAGAGAGAATGGGAGGGAGAGGAAGTGAGAGAGAGAGAGAGAGAGAGAGAGAGAGAGAGAGAGAGGGTGAGAGGGAGAGGAAGTGAAAGAGAGAGTAGAGGTGGTGTTAGGGAGGGAAAAGAGGGAAAAGGTGAGAGAGAGAGAGAGAGAGAGAGAGAGAGAGAGAGAGAGAGAGAGAGAGAGAGAGAGAGTTTATCGGTTGTCATTCAGAGTTATCCCGGCCAGTGCCGAGTTGGTGAGCTAGTAGTGTAATAAATAAAAAGTTCTCCCATATGCCTTGCCCCTCCACCAAACAAAAAATTACCATCTGATCTTTCTATCAAACTTATTAAGGTCTAGCAAGGATATTCTGCATTCATATTCTTGAACCAATTGCCATTACTAGAATATGCCCATGTGTAATAAATAGAATGATTGTGCCAGAGTAGGTGTGCGCCGGTATGGGTATATATTTTAGCAAGTACCCCTGAATTACTTCCAAATTTGTCTTTTAGTATCATCGTCATCTTTACCAAAATTATTATTATCACTAATATAAACACAATGTATGTGATAGAGGCTGTTGAAATAGACAGCTGTCAGAGTGTTGCAAGTGACTAGCAGCGGAGTTGCTGATGATGTTTTTAGCGCTGCCAGGAGTACCACAGTAGTGTTCTACAAGTATTGGTCTCAGAATCTGGGTTCCCAGGATTTGCTTCTAGAAAGCATTTTCAAGAAGTGGGTATTTGGGCTTTACTAACAACGGAAATTAGGATTTAGGCCGTTGTCGGCGGATGACCTGTTTAGCCATCCTTCACAAGCTGTCTTTCAATAGAAATTTTTTTTGCTTCAATTATTGGCTGAAACTAGGATACCCACTCGCTTTGCAGGCAGTTAGTTACAATGGCTTAAATTTAATGGCTTAAATCCTGTATTCGAGGTCTTTATTCCGTGTGCCGTGTAGTGAGGAATAACTGTGTTGTGGATGTTGAGATTCTCAAGTTTAAGAATGCTTGTATTGATAATGTTTAGTGTAGAGTAGCAGTGCCTAAACATTTTTTTTAAATCTCTCTACAACCGCCGTGGGGAAACGCTTCTTGTTGAAAAATGCGTTTGCAGAGAGGAGATGTCAAGGTAAAAGTATTATCTTTATTCTTTTTTTTATCTATATTCGTTTTAAATGTAATGAGACTTGTTGGTCTTTGTGATTATCTGGAAGATTTGCTTCTCTTCGTATGAATGTACGCGCACGATCAGTAATAATGATAATAGTAATCAATATAATAATGATTTTATAAAAATGTTACTGCTGCTGTTATAAAAAGTAAAGAACCTGCTGCTCATGTGAAGTTGCAAGACTCACACTGTCCCCATTTCATTCACACTGCAGGAATTAAGTAGCCCATTCCGCTCACCGGATCATTGCAGGAATGTTAATTATAAGAAGAAAACAAGATGATTCTGTGAAACAGTTTCTCGAGAGTGGAAAATTCTTATTTGACCATAGAATTCCAAGTATGGCCTTGAACCTGACCAGCCCTTTGTTTGCTCATCGCCTTCTTTAGCGGAATATGCAAGCGAAATTTGAAGTTTTGTCGACTTTATAAAAGTTAAATTCATATTTGACCTATGACCTTTAAATATGGGCGTGATCTTGACTTCATATGTGGGGTATGCATGCCAGGTCTTTTCTTATTGTTCAAAAGCTATGCCCAGGTAAATATCTGTTTCATTTTGACCCCTGTGTATGGTTTTGTTCGAGATCCTTGGATTCGTCATACCAGGTTTAATCTCCTTCATCAGTAGATATATATTAACGCAGAAGGCTTTATCTTGAAAGGTATTCAAATTGTAGTGCTTTAAAAAATTCAAATTTAGAAGATGGAAGGTCTCGCAGAGTCTTTTACTAGGTAGGTCACCACCGGCCAATAACAGCGACATATAAAGAAATCTTCCTCGTTGTAAAAATTATTATTATTATTATTATTATTATTATTATTATTATTATTATTATTATTATGCTGCTACTCTTGGTAATACTAACAGTATAATTTCTCAAGCACAAAAGCACGGTTACATATCGGTATAAGCAAACCTCTTTTGGAAGTTGGAACTACCATGAGAGCAATTTTCTTAAAATAACAATTGCATTTTGATTACCATTCAGTAAAAGATACCGCTTATAACTTATTCGTGACGTCTTTCCGTTCTATCGTTATATGGACAATAAGCGTCGCCATTTATTTCTTGCGAACTGAGTTTTGCATTAGTAATGGTCGTATTTATACAGATAGATACACACACATATCCATATATCTATCTATCTATCCATAATCTTTATATATATACATATATGTGTGTTTGTGTGTGTGTCCGTGCATGTTTTGTGATTGTGTGTAAAATCGCACATCTTAACTTCCATAAAATGGTACAATATTGTAATGTATATATGTTTTTTTAAATATACTAATGTAAGCGTGTTTACTCCTTGATTCTCTCTCTTTCTCTATCTCTCTCTCTCTCTCTCTCTCTCTCTCCTTGTTGTTTATTTTACGTCTGATGCCCATAAGGTCGTGCTCCGACAAAAGTGTCACCGCTCAGCTTTCTTAATTGGCTTTGTGATATGTTGCTTGGCAACAAAATAATGGGCACTTAAACTCAATTATCATGCAGATGATGCGATTAACCTACTGCTGAATCACGCCATAAGAATGCCGTCTAATATCTACAGCAAATAAACGAGTCGGCCCTGGATTGTTCTTGGGAGAGAAGTACTTTGGCGGATTAAAAGAAATTGTTTTCCTCGCTGGTGCTGATGACGCTGTGAGGCATCCGGCCCAGTCATTCTCTCCACATTTCTCCCCAACGAGTGTTGCCTGACTTGGAGAACCTTAATGAGTTCTCTTCGAATCTTGTTTGAAATGGTGAAGTCAGCATACGAGAAGCGAATTCTACCCCCTCCCCCCTCCCCCTGTTCTATTTTTTTTCCCTTAAGCGAAAAGGTCAAGCCAGATGTTGGTGCTTTTGTTTTTTGTTTTTTTTTTTCACGGCCGTTCTGGAAGTTAGCGAGAAAGTGTGAGTATCCAAATTTAGGTATATTTCTAGCATACCCGTTTTCCTTGGTAGTGTTACGTATTTAACATTAGCATCTCTATTGTTGGTTACGGTAGAGTAATTATAAAGTAGTTGTCAAAGTAGGCATCCTGCGATTTTGGTCTGGGACTCTAAGATGTGCTGGAATTCTGCTTGATCCAATTACGCACGCTTCATCGGGATTAGCCCCAGTTTCGGATCCTCGTTTAATTTCCATGTACAGAACCAGCGTCAGACTCATCTTCAAAAAATGTCTATGCATAATTATAGCTAGCATTGTATCCATGATTTGTATAAAGACGCAGTTACATGTTTCACATTTTTCTTTAATGTGTCTGCAAAAAAAAAAGTTTACTATATTCTTTCTTTTATAAACGTACCCTTGATAAAAAAAAACTTTCTGAAATAAGCAATATATGCAGTTTATCTTTATATATATATATATATATATATATATATATATATATATATATATATATATATATATATATATATATTATATATATATATATACATATATATATATATATATATATATATTTAAATGCAAACTGTTAGCTTAAGAAGTACTCAAGAAGTAGAACAATTTCCAATGGTTTTGAATACAATATTAATCGCCTTTACTGAAATGTCATAGAAGCCTATGTAATGATGTACACTACGTTAAAGATTGAACCTTCGAATCCATAAATCCTGTAGGTTACTAACGTCCAGTTATTTTAACATGAACAAATTATGGAAGTAATAAAAAATTAATCTTTGCATAATCCTAATGGAAGGGTTTACACAGTCGCCGATAAAGTCAATATCTAACTATACCATATATCTTAGCGGAATCAAATCATATCGCTATAATTTGAGGTCTTATGACAGAAAGCTTTATTGATTTATTTGATCGGCTGTGGGTTCTTTATAGATCGGCTATTAATTAATTACATCTCTTGCATCTATAGCTAATGAAAGGGTGTTATGAAGTTCGTACATCATTTGCAGAGTAATCATTGGTTTCTCAAAGCAATGAATGGCTTTTGTCAAACTTTAATTACCTTGCACTGAGGTAAAACAGACCAAATTAGAGTCGGTATTTCCCGATTATTTTTCATCGCTTGGAAATCTCAAGGCAATCCGAAAACTAGTTATTACTAATTTCCTGAGGTGATTTGAAATTTCTCTGTAGTTCCGGATAAGAAGAACAGGTCATAAAGAATTGGAACTCAGGATATGCAAGTGACCGGACACTTGTCAATGGCTGTACAGTTGTAAATAAGCATTTAATGGAGGCTTTATAGTTCTAAGTGGACATTTCTTAATAGTTGTAGAATTTTAGGAAAACATTTGTCAGTGGTCTTGTACTTGTAAATTAAGACTGTTAATTGCTAAAAGATATTCATCATTTGCATAACTGCGAAAGAGATTATAAATGAATGGCCTCAGGGCAAAAGATGAAACATTTCGATATAGCCAAGCTTGTGAAGAACAATTTTGTCTGTGGTTTTAGAATTTATGTTAATCTTTGCAGTTGCAAATAATCCTGATTCTACCTTGCTTTTATTTTTTTGTTCTGCTGCTGATTATTTCTGAAATGATAATGGTGTTGATTGTTATTATTGTGCTACAAAAGGTATGTATTGCTAACGATCTTGTTATTTCAGTCATTATCATTTTAATATTATTTCTTACGTAGCACATATAGGTAAAGAAGCGCTAAATATGAAGTCATCTCTCTCATTGTCCAAACTTTTAGGATTATAAATGAAGCATTTCGAAAGAGAACTTGTTCCGTATTTCATTTTTCCAGAACTCGATTTGTCCCTCCCGCCCCTCCCTGCCCCCAAAAAGAGTTAGGTTGGTGATAAATCGCGAAAAATTGAATTCCGAATTGTTCACAACTGTATATCATTTGATTTTAAGATGGCTTATCATTGTTGGTATTTTCTTCGCCCAGTGATCATTTATTTACCTTAAAGGTTCTTCAGAAACACTTTGCTGCTGGAGATACACAGAAGATTATAATTACTGATTTCCAGTATTATGGATGATATCGATAAATAAAGCTGATTTTGTTTTCTTTAACTTTGGTAACATCAATTTTTTTCATCTTTCACCAAGTATGTTTCCTCTCTAGTTTTTTTAGTACAGTAGCCATTGAAGATATAGATCCGATTACATACTGATTACGTCTAATTAATTTCGATTGGTTTTCCTTTTCTGCTTTTAAATATGCTGTATTTTTGCTCTACTTTGGGAGAGGAAAGCATCAGTTGCGGACACTACTTTTAAAATGTAGTCTTTGTATCCTTAGATTTTTTTAATTCTCTAATTCTGGAACTTTCTGTAACTGGTTTATGTTTTCCTTATTGACGAACTTGTTCTCCTTCTTAATATTTTTATTGCACTTTCTTTTCCAGAGAAGTCAGTTCGCCAAAGCCATTCTCGATAAAGTCCAAAGAGATGTGCACAGTCACAAGCCTGGTAGATTCCGTCGTCCATTATAGTTCGGTGCTGTTGTTAATGCTGTCTTCAGTACCCCGGTTTTTTTTTTTCTTTTTTTTGCTTATATGCAGTAGAGAAACGTCCCCCCTTCCCTTTTTTCTATTTTCTCTTCAAGTCTCCTCTCATTCCTCTTCCTCTCCTTCGGATGATCTGGGTTATCTTCTTTTGCACAGTCATTGCTCTCTGTTATCTGTTACAATACTGTCTGTGATTAAATTAGACTTGGCAGTATAAGGTAAAATTGTTATTGGATTTCTTTTTCTGTTTGTTTTACTTCATATATATATATATATATATATATATATATATATATATATATATATATATATATATATATATATATATATATATATATATATATATATATATATATATTTGTATATATATATGTGTATATATATATATATATATATATATATATATATATATATATATATATATATATATATATGTATATATGAATTGGGAAATTTCAGAAAAGAATCATATACAGTACCGTAGACATTCATTTATAATTTTCCAGAACAGTAGAGTGGTGTACCATAGGTAGTACTGTTGAATGTTAGGAAAAGGTTCTCACCCAGACATATCGTTAGTGATGACAACAAATTTTGCAGATATCAGTTTCTTACTGACATTTTCGAAATGCCTCACATCCTAAGCTAACCTTGCCTGTGGGTGGCTGGTATAATTCAGTGTGTCTGTGTGTTCATCCCAGCAGAACGTTTACTTTTCACATAAGATATTTTCAGCTAAATTCAAGGTACAGTTACAACCAGGCTTATATCTGATGTTTTTTGAAAATTAACATACACATCAATAACTATGTTATGATTTTTTCACTTTAAAACAGGTGCAGAACAAGCAGTTGGCATAATCAGTACCTGGTAAAAGCAATGAATTTGATCAGGTTTTAAAAAAGTGTCATTAATACAAAATAACATATTCAGTGTTTGTTACGCAGAACCCTACAGAATTAAGAACAGCCTCCAAAACAAGGGTATTCTGCAACAAGTAAAATTGCTTAAGGAGACAGTAACTCGCCTTTGCCCCACTAACGGAGGTGGTGCAGAAGGTGTTCCTCTTCAGGTTTCCCACAAATTTTGATGGGGTGAGGTTGCTGTCCACACGCCTTGCTCCTTGGATGTTTAAGGGGCTTATGTGTCAGCAACGTCATTGAGCTTTAAGCCTTGGCATCTTTAAGGGGGGAACTCTAGAGGACGTTGCATATCCTATTTTCATAAAAAAATTAAGATGGCATTGCGAGCCATGCACGTTGTCAACCATGTCTCCAGCCCACCTCTGTCAAAAAGAGACCAGGTGCTATAATTTCCATATTTAGATCAGTAGAGGGGCATGTCTGTATCTTTCCTCGTCTTCGGAAGCTAGGCAAGCGTTATATATATATATATATATATATATATATATATATATATATGTATATATATATATATATATATATATATATATATAAATATATATATATATATGTATATGTACTCGTATATATGTTTATATGTATGTCTGTGTATATTTATGTATAAATATATATTATATATACATTTATATAATTTGTGTTCTTATGTATATTTATACTGTATAAATGGGGGCATTTTTTCTATTGTTTTCTTAAGTCCTAGTTACTTGGGCAGTCTTATAATAAATGCTTTTCATTTTATGTAACTAGCTGATGTTCTCTAACAGGTGTAACAATCATTGCAGCCCTTTCACTTCATGACCTTTGTCAAAGATGGTCATAATTGAAGCCTTTAGCGCAGATTTAGTATCTCAAGAAAGTAAGATTTCCATCTCGGTCTGTATCTCAAGCCCCAGCTTTGAAACAATATGGTTTAGATTTCTGTTTTCCTCTTTACTTCATCCGTGTTCAGATTAGTCGACGCTGCAATGAAAAAGCAGAGGGTAATTCATTCCCCAATAAGCCATTGTTTATTAAGGACGAGTCACATGTCAGTCGATCAGCTGGGGGTTGACCAATCCATGAAGGAACCTGCCACCAATCAGATCATCAGAGAAGTAAAGAATAATGGGAATGCTTTTATAAAAGCTGAAATTTTTCGTATGCATAACAATTTCCTCTAGAACACTCATGTCTCTGTTAGTCAAGGATGAATTCCAATGTTTAGGTAGCTAAATCACAAAAAGGATTAACTGGCCACTCCTGCAATTTTTTTACGACAAGGTCTTCAAGTAATCTAATTTAGCACCGCAGAAAGACCATGAAATGCCCTGTTAGGTATCTCTACTCTGTCTGTCTGTTTGTCACACCTACACGCATGCAAACACGAACATATACATATATATAGAAGAAACTGTACTTTGGGAATAATTTATACATAAAGAGAATTGAAATTGATAAGCGCTTCTGCCCTGGCCAGGATTCGAATCTGGGCTTGTGGTTATGAAACGACAGTAAACAGTAGACTTTGACCATTCGGCTATTAAGAAGGATATAACTTGATACTGACTCTGCTGTAATATACCTGTCGAATCCAGGTTCTGTACCTAGAATCTGTATCAACCTATCTCAATCATAATAGCTGATTTGTAAGGTGGCTAACTTTGAATTTTTGTCACAAGCGCTTGACTCTTTTTGAAGGGGCAAAACTCCACACACACACATATGTGCATATTATATATATATATATATATATATATATATATATATATATATATATATATATATATATATATATATATAGTATATATACATATATATGTGTCTTCGTGTATGTATGTATGTATGTTTATGAGGGCAAGTGCGTGTGCGAGAAAGAAATTCAATACTGAAACATTAATCTACAATATTTTATCTTATATGGTAAGATATGCACGATAATAAAACAGGTGCCTTCGCAATGACCTTCGTCAGACCTTGGCGAAGAGCGTAGTCGTGTTGTCAACAAACATATTAGAATCCTGGTTACATCATTATGAATTTAGACTTCCATCGTATTGGTACAGTTTATTGTATCTTTCGTCAGTTATCCTTATTCTTCTTTTATTTTCTTATCGTTTCTGTTGTTCTTGCATTATTATTATTATTATTATTATTATTATTATTATTATTATTATTATTATTATTATTATTATTATTATTATCTTATGCTTCTGTGAGATCATTTCCCTTCTAACTTTATTTAGCAAAGACTTTCAAGAAAGATTTGTCTACCTGAAGGCAGTCTGGGTCACATTACTCCTCTTTCTCTAAAAGGTTATTTGTGCGCATTCATCTGTATCAGACGATAAACCGGGACCCATTCGTCTTAATTATTATACGAGACGGGGACTTTCTTTTACCTACGGTCATGTGGTTGCTTCGTCTCTCAGTGGCATTATTGCTTCAAGGTTTATAGGCCTTCATCATCAACGAGAGATTTAGAAGTCTACTGCCGGAATGCAGGCCAATTTAGTTTAGAACTATAAATGAAATAAAGATTGGGTCACCCTGGTTTGAAAAGTAGAAATGTTTGGCCTTTATATTCTTAATAAGCTTTATCCAGAAGTCTAGTGCAGGAAAGCAGGTCAAATAGTTAAGAATTAGACGGGAAGAACAGAGAACGTCGATGTTATTTGCGATTGGAACAGCTTGTTCTCTCTTTCAGGGAGGCATTACATAGATTAGGACAATAAATCATTAAGATAAGGAAGAAAAAGTTATTACAGTGATATTATTGAGAATCATGAAAACTACTTGCTTGTCTGTGCAAAAATCTCTTCTAATTGAAAGAGGGATTTCCAAACTTTTATCAGCACAGAGACCGCAAACGTCATTAAAGTCACCATCGTAATTGCACTGTTTCCACCCAGTTTTTTCTGGCTGGTGTTGAGTTTCAGAAGTTTTGCTACGTTGTTATGCAATGAAGGGAGACCAGTGGAACCTGTTCCTTTGGCACATTTTCAATTTAAATAGTGGAGAGAATTTCGTAGTCTAATATCTACATTTTCTTACAAGACGGACATGATGTGTAGAATGAGCGAGAGATAGGTTTACAAATACAGTTTGGTAGCTTAAGTTTGTGAGAGCTACTTTAATCAGCAACATAACCAAGAATGGTTATGATTTTTTGTGTTGCCAACACATTTAAATTGATAAAAGAATGGTTGAGATGGCGGTTAACTTAACCGTTGATAGTTCATACTCACCTGTCACACGAAAGACGACTGTAGGAAATCACGAAGGAAGCTGTAGAATTCTGTCTTCCTAGATTGTAAAAGTGACGCGATTTGCTGACGACAGTCTGTGAAAGTGAGAGGAGAAGGTAGTTCAGTAACGTCCGAAACATAAATGAAAAGCAAGTGAACGGCAGGAGAGAACACCTTTAGCAGTGTTTTGGCGACCACGTTAACACCTCAAATTTCAGTTCTTGTTTCTATTTCTAAAACTTAAGTGTTATGTGTCTTCAAGACAAAATGAACCCCTAATCTTGTTTGCATTTTACCATCCTTCCTTTGGATCCAAAGGAATCCGTGAAATTGTTACTCTTGAATTTTAGAAGGCTTTCATTATTTAAGTTTTTGACTGAATACTGCTGTGTAGCTGAAGATGACAGGTATCGTAATTTTCCTACGTTAAAGTAAAGACAGAATTTTTTACTCAGTTCTTAAACTTTTCGGCCATGTTAAAAGACTTCCTTCCCTGCTGTACCTTCACTAGCTGGCCTCAGCAAGCCTTGTTACTTTTCCAGTCTAAAAAGGTGTAATCCTGCAACTTCCCTCGAGAATCCTATACTCGTCTCTTGTGTGACGGGTGTGTATGGACTATAAACAGTTGTTTAATTACCAGTCATTACCAGTCATCTCAAACATTACATAAAAGATAATCTTATTCTTTTAAGAAAATCAAAGAATGGCTAGCAGAGAGCAGACGCAGAAGCTCTGTAAAAGAATGCGTCAGAGAATAAGTGCTATAAATATACTGTACCAAAGAAAAAGAGGGAGGGAGAGTTGCATATGATGTGTTTATTCGATTCAGAACTAAATGAATTTGATTTGTAATAAAAACAAATAAGCTTATCATCATCGTTTTTCATTTTCTGTAATATTAGGAATAATTCGTCTTCATATTGACTACTCGAAGATTTAAAAAAAGAAAATGTCCAAACACGTAGACCTAAAACCGGAAAATAAAAAAAAAAAGGATAGGTGGAGAATTGGCCACGAAGAACGGCTATCAATCTTTCAAGTGTGTTCCCACCTCCTAATAAACTACCAGACGTGACCAAAATAATCTATTGTGGGAACCAGATTAAACCTCATTAGTGACTAGGAACACACCGAGATGCTTATGATTAACTAATGTATCCTTAGAATAGATTGCGTTCTGCTCTGTGTATGTACAGATGATGGTGTGTGTTTATATATAAATATATATGTATGCATATATATGTGTGTGTATATATATATATATATACTCGTATATATATATATATATATATATATATATATATATATATAGAGAGAGAGAGAGAGAGAGAGAGAGAGAGAGAGAGAGAGAGAGAGAGAGAGAGAGAGAGAGAGAGAGAGAGAGATACTTTCCCATCCGCATGGAGAGTGTGTATATATATATATATATATATATATATATATATATATATATATATATATATATATATATATATATATATACACACACACACACACACATGCACACACACACTCGTTCCTTTTAATATCATTTTGACAGCGACCAGGAACATGTGCTCTTTATAATTATGTTATCAACCATGGCCTGAGCTTTTTCAGTAATAAACTTAAGTACAGATTTCCTTTTTACTTTTTTATCAAGCCACATAACCACGTGAAACCCTGCTAAGCATAGTTAGCGCTGATCAAGGGCCGCTCTAACTTCTTAGCAGGCAACTGAATTAGAATTGTCCCCTAATTTCTTTTCTTTTCTTATCCTACCGTCAGAACTCTGTCTTATCCTTTTCATTGTAACTGCAGCGCTATATAGTCGGAATAGGCTTAGTGCTTTACTTATATTATCTTATCTTTATAATGAATCGAAGTACGCTAAAAAGTGTATAACAACACAAACAAAATGCAAGAATTTAAAAGTATTGATGAAACCTACGTAATTCCAGAAACAGTTATGTGACATTGATTCATATTACATTAATGAAGTATCATCAGTAAACCTATTTGACTGAGACTGAAAGAAGACAATATCAAATTAACTTTAGCATTTTTGAACCCTTTGAAAAGTTCATTGCTTTTATATATGGTATCATTTGATATCCATTACTTACAGTTGTGGCTGTACCAGATATCCCTGTTGGCCACATATCAGAATCCATCTCTATTCAATACCTAAAACCGCAATGAAGAAAAAAAGTAACCTTTGCATTATAAACTTGTTTAGTAACGTACGCATTATAAACATGCATATTGCATTATGGATATCTAATTTGCTCACCATCATAATCATCTAGGATAAACTCTTCTACATCTTTGTAGACTAATTCCCCAGCAGCCGATTTTATTCCTCCCGTCATACCTGTAAAACCTTGGCGGGGGTCTCCTCACACAAATCGTGGATCTTTTGCTGAGCAGCACTGGGTTCATTAGGAGGTTTGCCGCCTCCTGTCAATGTCTTACTCTCTTTGCTTCCATTAAGCAGTCTTTGGGTTGGCTTTTCAGTTTCGAAAGTTTATTTTTTTAAGTCCTCCACCGTTCTCTCGACATGCGGAAATCTAGCTGGATGTTGGGCCAGCACTGAATTCCTTCCATGCCTCTTTTTTTGATCCTGTTCGTATTAACGCCCTGTGCTTAGCGTCGGTGACATCCTTAAGCTCTTCGCATTCATCAACCAAGAAAAGACTCTCCTCTTGGCAATAGTTGGATTTTCTTGGGCGTTTGTTACTCATTACTGTAGATACATGCTACAAACAACACTACTGCGAACAAATCCCCTACTTCATTCTAGTAAGGTCTCCCCAGCGTGTCATAATATATGGAAGTAATAATGGATACTCAAGTCAGGAAGATGCTAACTAGCAGGCAACTAGATAGCAAGGCTGTTAGCAAGGTTTTATGAATACCAGTTTAGTTGGCTGCTACATAGTTGGATACTAAGGATTTAGCAGCCTGCTAAGCCTTAGTTGCCTACTAAATTAGTAACGTTTTATGAATTTGGGCCCAGATTATTTTTACTGAACATTATTCCAGGTAAACCTTCCGTTTTGACTTTTTTGTTCCCCAAGAAAAATTAAGTATTTAAATTTATAGTAGACGTGATGTGAATCTCTCATATTAAAATAATTTTCTTTTTAAGTTTAATCTACTGGCTGCAGGGGAAATCATGACTTCTCTTGGTTATGCTGCAAATAACTTCGTCACATCAGCGCGGACTTCATTAACACCCAGCATGTTGTGAGATATCAGGTATTATTCAGATACGTGAAAGATATTTGAAGGGATTTGCGTCTGCTGAATACACACACACACACACACACACACACACACACACACACACACACACACACACACACGCATAAGCAGTTAAGTCTGGATTCAAGAGTTGAAGGATGAATTAGGCATTGATTATTTTCTTTTATTTTTTCCTGTAGCCATCCCTTAATAAGGAAAATGAATAACTGTAGAGTGGTGAGATTATGAAATTAGAAGTTTAATGAAGATGGAAATGGGGAAAAGGATTCCTGGGTAGATGTTGAAAATATTTTGAGTGTTTGTTGAATGTGGAAGGTAGAAACAAAGTAGAACTGAATGATGCAAAAGTGGAAGGGTTGTGATACTGAAAGTGCTTGTGGATGTGACCCACGAGGCCGTGAGGAAGGCAAGGAAGATTGCAACAATGGAAAGGTGCCACGAGTTGATTGGATAGTGAGTGAGTGATTGGTGTTATGGCACAGTGGTGACAATGGGAGTGAATGGTTTGTGAGGGTGTGTAATGTCCCTGCATGATGGAAAAGATATAAAACGTTAGCATACATATATGGTAAGATTTTCTTTGAGGTGAGGAGTTAAGACAAAAAGTTAAGTATATCTTAGTTTAACCAGACCACTGAGCTGATTAACTGCTCTCCTAGGGCTGGCCCGAAGGATTAGATTTATTTTTACGTGGCTAAGAACCAATTGGTTACCTAGCAAGTGAGAAAGGTAATGATAGGGGGAAAAAGACTAATTTAAACAAGGGAGAGGGTGTGCGGACCAGTTTCTTCTTATAAGTCACTTATGTAAGACGTCTGAAATTCAAGTGAAAAATTTGCAAGTGACATGATAGAATTGGTAGAGACGCGTCGAGTGTTGAGGATCGATGGTGTACAGAAGAAAAGTTGGTGAGTAGTTATTATTCAAGTGAAGTATGTGGTAGATTTATACATGGGAGAGTGACGGGACGGATGGAGTGATGTGTAAAAGATTGGGAAGAAGGCTGGAGTGTCTGTGGTAGCCAGGGTGAAAGAAAAATAGAGTTTACAATTCGGAAGTGTGGAACGGAGCCGGAGAAGAAGACTTGGGCATGTTTGGACACATTTTAGCTGGTCCGCTGGTATAGTGGTTAGTGTCGTGGATCCAGGGCGATGAAAAATCACTGGCTCTGTGCCATAATCAGTCGCTGCTGCAGTGTGGGGTCTGCTGTGGGAGGTTGAAACCAACATTCTTTGGAAGTTTGAATTTCAAGTTAGTGGCCCCTCTGTGCTTGTTCCATGTGAATAGGTTTCATCTACTGATATAATAATAATAATAATAATAATAATAATAATAATAATAATAATAATAATAATAATAATAATAATAATAATAATAATAATTTCGTGAAAGAGATAATAGTAAGAAAGGATTTCAACATAAAGGAAGCGAGATAGTGTATGCTTGATAAAGGTGGTTGACACAATGTATGTAGGGGGATTCAATACGCTGTTGATGAGCCTTATTGAAGTTTACTGCACAGGGCTTTATCCATGACTCATAAGTTAAAGCAAGAATCCGTCAGTAATTTTTGTCATATCCCGTTTAGGGAACCCCACCCATTAGAGGTAAAGGGCTCAATGTTCTCAATGCTGATATAAGTATACATAAGTGTATAATTATGTATATATATATTATATATATACTAATATATATATATATATATATATATATATATATATATATATATATATATATATATATATATATATATATATATATATATATATATATCTTTATATATATATATATATATATATATATATATATATATATATATATATTTAGTATATATATAATATATATATATAGTATTAATCCATTGTCCATGTACACACACACACATCTGGCTAATCCGAAGGCATCCTGGCTTATAAGCTGCTGCCCGCCCTCAGTATTAAATGTTGAAATGCGTAACTGCATTTCCTAATTTTCCTCAGTAACTGCTTCGGAATGGAGACCGTAGGACAACCGTTCTGACCAATAATTCATCCCAGTAGCTTCCATAATTTTAAATTCTCCTTCTCCTTCCGTGTTGCATGGTAAGATTGCGTCCGGAAAAATTACCTGTGATCTAATTTTCTGTGATTTTCATATTCATATTGTGTATACATTTGTTCATTTTTACATAAAATCGCGCGCTTACACACACACGTTTATATATGTACTTACACACACACACACATATATATATATATATATATAGATAGATAGATAGATAGATATACACCGTGTGGTGAAATAATTTGCACTTACGTTACTTGGAAAATGGAAAAAGGGTCACTGAAATATGTAGGTAATTCTTTGGAATTTATAGAAAAAATGAAGTGTAGGTAATATGAATACGACTATATATATATATATATATATATATATATATATATATATATATATATATATATATATATATATATATATATATGTGTGTGTGTGTGTGTGTGTGTGTGTGTGTGCGTGTGAGTGTGTGTATGTATGTGCGTGTGTGTATATATATACATTGTTAGAAGCCATGTTTGGTTAATGTAAGAAGAGTGTTGACTAAATTCTATTTTAACTAATGCTGGCTTCTTTCTTGAAGAAAAAAGACTGGTTAAATACGATCTTCAGTATTGAAAATGCGTTTTGTAGTAAAGAAACTAATTCGTGATAAATGCTCAGTATGACACGTACAATATCATTATTTTACGTTCATCCAAGTCGATACACTTCTCGGGAAAACACGGCAACCCATATTTCTCGATAATTAGAGAACAAAATATCCCATTAACCTTTCCTTAATCAGATATTCCATGTCTTTCGGCTTTCAATTAATTGGCTTTACAAGGGACTGACGAGTCTTTTCGTATAATTGGATGAAATAACTAAGCCAAAGCATTCGTAGATATAATACCCCTTGACACGTTGCCATACAGATTCTGTTTACGGCAATCAATTAATTAACGGTATCATATGGCATCAATTATTACAAGTCCAGGGCGACGATCTCCCTTTATCGCGTTGAAGGATCTGTTGATGTCACTGACGTTACTTGATGCAAAGTACAAGCTCCCCTTTCAACTAAAGGGGTTTAAAAGATACCCTTCCTTCCGTACATTCCATCTATATACCCCCTCCTATATAAACGCATTAAAGGGTTCCCTAATAAGTATTTGTTTTTAATTGTAGGTTCAGATTATTAGGTTGCCCAGATGAGCCTTTAAAACGAAAGATAACTCCCGTTTTCTTTCAGTCCAGCGGTGTCCAAGGAGAGACTATACTATTTTTAATTAAACTGCTAAATTGCAAGTTCTTCATTGGAGGCTTTTTTGAGCTTAATGAACCGATTAATATTCTTCTAGGCAGAGATGCGGAGCCGCAATCGCGTCCCCAATCCAGTAATGATTATAAGAGAGGAACAACTCATTAACATTACTGCTCCATGGATCCCTTTGAGAGATATTGGAGTGTCAAAAGACCGTCGATCCTCGAGGTGGGCGGGGTAGTGGGCGTGTTTTCATCAGGATGGGCGGTGTTGGGTGTCCACAGATACCATCGGGCGGGAGGCATTTCTACGCCCACCAATCTACTTGTAATTAAAAGACTTCAAATTGGCTGGCGGCAAATGAAGGGAGAAGGAAAGGTCCTTACGTACGATATCTCGCTAACTTGGTGTGATGCCCGATGAGCAATAACTCACCTACGGTTAGGTACCTGCATGCCCGGTATCTTACGGAGCGCTCTCATCCGCAACAGTTTATTGTGATACGTCGCTTTTCAAGCACTCGTTCTGTTAGTATGTTTCTTGGAATATACGCAAAATTCGCATGGCCTCGAAGCTCCGAGAAACAAACGAGAAGCGTGTTCTGAATTACATTCTTTTGAAACTATCAAACAAGATATCCATCTTCGTTCCCGTGAAATAAATTTGTTGTTTTGGGAGTTATTTTTCATGTTTAACATGGCGACGCTCGAGATTTTACACGATAACTTGAGATGGTGATGCACGATGCCTCGGCTTGCCGCGAAGACGCAGTATTATGATTGTCGGCGGAGAAGCTCATATTACTCCGTCACGACTTCGACTCTTTCTCCCGAACCGGAGGACCTGAAATTCCCTTTTGGTGGGGCTTTCAATTCCAGAGATCACATTGCAAACCGCAAAGCTAATTGCGCAAAACAGAAGGCTAACTGGGCGATTTGTAAGACTGGATGCAGAGAGGAGGGGATGGGGGGTTAGGAGATAGGGGCTCTTCCTCCTCCTCCTCCTCCTCCTCCAAGTAATGCAACCAGCATAGTTACATCAGGACAGATTTAGGAAATAATACCTTAAACCTTTGAATCCTCATAATAAAATTAAAGACGTCGTTTGCGCTGGTAGATAGGAGAAAAATCACCTTCGAGGTCTGAAAAGCATTTTGGGCCATGTTGATTAGCCTACTGTTGTTGCGAGGAGTGGCCAGCCATAGCCTAACCTTATCTAGAACTTTCCAGATAATAGGCGAAGCTTTTTCCTTTCGCTGGAGAAAGGAGAGAGGAAGTGATTTAGTCTGAACTGTTTCTGTGATAGTTATGAGAATGAATGAAATTCTTTTTCGTAAGTTTAAAACAAATTGCTCCGTTAATATTATGGTAAAATTATTTTGCTCAAGGAAGAACAAACAGTTCAACTAACAGCCGCATTTGCCAAATGTATATCATGAATTGCTGTGAGTAATTTTAAGATGCTAATTTCTTCACAAGTATTATGTAAACAAGAACATCTTACAATGTCAAGTCTTCGATCACGAGCAGAGAGAACCCTCGCTGCTCTCCGAATGCTGGGACGAACAGGTGATCTACCAACGAATTCAGAAAAAATGTCTGTGGCCTCTATTAAACTCGTAATTTCGCCAGACGTCTCGTGCATATTGCTGCAACCTAATGGCTGTATTTGCTGGGTGGAGGCTCGCTTTTAACTGTTCGTAAACACAAGGTTGGAACTCTTTAGATTTTTATCCTGCTGTATATTGCTTACTTCAGATTTTACATTGGTCATGATTACTTTGATTTAGTCTCGTCCTGTTGACCTGTACTTATTGTTCACTTACTTATATATATATATATATATATATATATATATATATATATATATATATATATATATATATATATATATATATATATATATATATATGTGTGTGTGTGTGTGTGTGTGTGTTTGTGTTTGTGTGTGTATTATGTATGTATGTATTTTGCTTGCATTTATATATACTTTCTTTTTGTCTTTCTACCAATATGTTTTTGTAGAAGGTTTTCAGTAATTAGTAAGTTGTCATGATTTTTAAACCACTTTCCATAGATTTGACCGCAAATGTTAAATGTGCCTGGAGAAGCTGTGTATTGGTTTGATTATTCAATAATATTTATTTGCCGAAATGAGGAATGGAAAAATGTTAACCACCTTTCTGGCTACTCTGGTAAAGTAAAATTACGGTTTTTGCAAGATCATACACAGACTCCTAGCATCATAATATGTTCGCGTTTCGGCTGATGATTTGACGTGCAGTAATCTGCCAGTATCTGAAAGTCGAATATTCATGTAGATAGAACTGCTCTCATCCACTGACAGATTTCATTCCAAATATTCTCCTTCCTAACTCCTATTTTGTGTACAATTATTATCCGCAAAGTTTAGCAGAAAAATCAAGATTAAAGTTAATCATCGGTAACCTAATCAAGATACCCTTAAGGAAAACATCAGCCAAATGCGATGACACAGAATGTGAGGAAGTCAGTCAGTGGGCTCACCCATCCCAGAGGTACAGAGGTTCCAGAAAATGAATCTATCTATCCCAGGGATATTTCCCAAAGACCATTTCCCAGCCCCGCGAGAGAACAAGGCCCGGTACCCTCTCCCTCTATCAACTCGAGTTGCGTGGGTGTGAGATGAGGTGGGCGGATCGTAATTTAGGAAAGGGGCGGGACATAATTTGGAGAGGGGGAGGGGTCAACCTTCCCCTCGCATAATTGAACTAATTGGGGTGTGCGAAACCGGTGAAGTTGAGGTTATATTTCCTCAAAATATTTGCATTATTTTTTCACCGTGATTTTTTTTTTTTTTTTTTTTTTTTTTGTAAAAAAATTGCTCTTCTCACCATCCCTGTCTGATTCCTAGCAAAAAATGTATTTTCGTTTGCATAGACTTTGCTGCACCTCCTTTTCGCTCTGTCGTAAAATAATAGGTAAAGAGGTCAGTGATTTGGAGATAAAAGCGTTGGTTGGCCATTACTGTGATGTCTCTTTTTGTAAGTTTAAAATAAATGAACGATTTTCTAATTCACTGTCAGAAGATTGGTTTACCTATCTTAACGTGCACACACTCACACGTCTGTATACCTACAAATACACATAGACACACACGCACGCATACATATATATGTATGTGTTATATACATACATACATATATAAATATATATATATATATATATATATATATATATATATATATATATATATATATATATATATATATATATATATATATATACATCGGCTGAGGCCATATGAAATGTTTGACAGAAGACTTGTAAAATATACGAAAGCATTTACACTTTTTTAAACTCCCAGTGGCTACAGC
The DNA here is from genome assembly GCA_039081455.1 of Macrobrachium rosenbergii. Lineage (NCBI taxonomy): Eukaryota > Metazoa > Arthropoda > Malacostraca > Decapoda > Palaemonidae > Macrobrachium > Macrobrachium rosenbergii. The sequence continues at coordinate 27,086,780 of JANJGK010000040.1, forward strand.
TGATTATTAAATCACGTGTATACTTGTGACTTTTAGGTATATATATATATATATATATATATATATATATATATATATATATATATATATATAATATGTATATATATACAGTGTATATATACTGTATATATGTATTATATATATATATATATATATATATATATATATATATATATATATATATATATATATATATATATATATACATACATATATATATATATGACAGGACAAAGGCGTTAACAATGTTATATATATATATATATATATATATATATATATATATATATATATATATATATATATATATATATATATATAACTTTTTATCACATCACCGTGATTCATATACAGTCAGTAAGCTACAAACGTCCTTTAATATCCAATTCGCTCTACCTCGGAAATAATATATTTTCATATATGTTACCGAAGGGGAATTTTTTAGTTGATAATAAGTTCGTCGTCCCGTGGGCTTGACCCAGCGAAGGACAAGAACTCAGGACTACAGTGGACGCATTAACCCACACGGCCAGCAAGTGAGGTATAAGTGGATATCGGCTCCCAACTACAAATCCCCGTCGAACTCAGGTGTTTGTATTTGGAGACGACATCCACCCACCTCTGCCATGTTGACCGTGTAGTGCGTTTGTCGCACGCAGCCATGTTATGACTTTTTATCACATCACCGTGATTCATATACAATCAGTAAGCTATAAACGTCCTTTAATATCCAATTCGCTCTACCTCGGAAATAATATATTTTCATATGTTACTGAAGGGGAATTTTTTAGTTGATCATAAGTTCGTCGTCCCGTGGGCTCGAACCAGGTAGGGCGAATTGGATATTAAAGGACTTTTGTATCTTACTGATTATATATATATATATATATATATATATATATATATATATATATATATATATATATATATATATATATATATACTGTATATGTGTGTGTGTTTGCGTTTGTGTGAATTATACGTACTAATCCCTTTCATTAGAGATTTTTGTACGCGCGTCACAAAAACTCGAACTTTCCTTCATTCCCCAAGCTCTACAAGATTTTTTGCGTATCAGTGGATATGGAATGTTATCAAGAATTGCCTATATTGGCAAGTAGATGCTATCGTATTCTGGAGTTTGATGCGGAGAGACGGAGGATACCATTTTCTGCTAATTTTAGCTCAGCTTCGAGGAGCATGCTAATATTAGGCCTCAAGGTCTCTTCGTACTTCGTTTGTATGTCTCATCACGGCTACAGCAATAAACATCAGCACACTGCGGTAGTTTTTGAAGTGATTCTCCAAGAAAACGCTCACACCTGACTTCAGATATCAATTTTGTAAACTGTTAACAATTGCGTCGCTATCCATCATGTAAAGCCTTTAGACTTTTACTTTCCTCATACGGAGCTTTTCTCTTATTCCTGAAGTTTCTCTTTAGTGAAAGGGTTGTTATATTTCATCGTTATAACAGTTATTTGAGTAGTTTGTGACCTGTCATTAAATATGTACGTATGTATTTATTTGTGCATGGTGTATGAATGCCTGCCTGTATGTATGTAGTTATGTATATTTGCATATATATATATATATATATATATATATATATATATATATATATATATATATATACATACACACACATACACACACATACTTGTGTTTGTGCTGGTATGTATATTCAAGTACTGCTCGAGCTTCACCGTTTGTATTTTATGACAAACTAGCCTTTTTAAATTCCGTGACAAGTGTTTAGGGGAAACAACGAAGTTGTGAGGTGTCAGAGGAGACGACATGACAACTACTTCCAGAAATTTAAGATCAGAAAAGAATAAAAATGCTCTTACGTATTGTAAACAAGGTAACAAGAATAGCAAAGCATGTATGTATTTTATGATGTTTACATTTCGGACGGGCTTATGTAATGGCGTAGTATACAAGGAAGTCTGGAGGTGGGTATAATGTATAATTTCCATCATAAAAATTCAGAAAATGAAAGTAGCATGTGGGAAAGACCGAAATAACAGAAAAGAAACGATGGAATTTTCACGATGATGTTTTGGGAAAAAGGTGGAAGGTGTTTATTTCAGAATTATGAAAAAAAGGAAAAATGAAAGAGGGGATCTGAAATGTTGATAAAGTCTGCTCAAAAAAGATGTATTTAGGAGAAAGAAGGAAAGAGAACCAGACGTTTTATATATTTCCAGTTCCATATGTCTTAAGAATTTGAATCTTATGCCGCTGTTTTTCTTTCAAAGCAAACTTTCCTAGATCGAAATACGTACGCGTTTTATTAAGTCAGTCGTCAATTTATATTATGCTTATAAATTCCTCAAATTTTGTTTAGTGTGTCTCCTTAAAACCAAATTCGTTTTCAACAGTTTGCTCAAAAGCAAATCGTATTTTACTCCTATAATTAGCCATGTTCATCACGATTAGCGGTTTAATTGCCAAGGAGCCACTCATGAGTGCAAGTGTTACAACTATGTTCTAAAAAGCATCTGACTCATAAATTTGAGGATCATCGTTGTTTCCTCTGAAGAGTCTCTTATCCGTGGGAGCAAAGCTCAAGAGACGTGTAATAAGAAGCATCCTCTTTCAGGAGCCCATCCTAAAGCAGACCAACAAGAAATTTATCGCCCATTAGATCTCCGG
>JANJGK010000040.1:27091937-27136937 GCA_039081455.1 Macrobrachium rosenbergii
ATATATATATGTGTGTGTGTGTGTGTGTGTGTGTGTGTATCCTTGGATCAGGATATAATCTACATGGAAACCTCGCCTCTTTACGCTAAAGAAACTGATATGTATACAGTGTTGTTCTACATTTTTTCTTATTAGTATGTTTACTGACTTTCTACTTGCTTCTGTTCATGTCATTTTTTTTTATATGTTTCCTTTTGTATTGTAAGTCATGCAAATTTTTGTGTTTGGTCTCGATACGGACGTGTCCGTATTCCTTGATTATTTGCTAAGAATTCCTTGTATTTTTTTCATTCGAATACATTTATGTCGGTGTAGTTTGTTTTATTTAATATACCAGAATATTCTGTATATTTTTTGTGATTTTCATTATTTATGTTTTTATTCAAACATATTACATGACGACTTGTTGGTTTTAGTCTCATGGTGAGCCTTGTTAAAAATCCACAGTAGAACTGAGGGGGCAGGTGAGAGAAGGAATACAGGTGCCTGAAGTGCAGGAGTGTGACCCTGGCGTGGGAATGAGCGTTCCGAGAGCCATTGAAAATACAGATGCGTCTGGCATTGCGCAATGATGCATGCTCCATGGCATTCGTATCGTTTATTATTTTACTCGGCGATGCTTTCGTTGCATTTGCCAAGAGTTGCCTTTTGCCCAAAGTGTCATTTGGTGTGAATATCCTACAAAAGCGCGACGCACACTTCCTACGTCTCCTCCTTTGATCTGTTCATGTCGACTATCACGGAAAATTTCTACTCTTACAATCTGAGTCTGGTTTTCTTTGCTTGCCCTTGTGAACTGTTCTCACACAAATATTCTCTTTGCCTGAGCAAAAAGACAAAAGTAACTTTTATCTCGTCATGTTACCATTGTGCTGTTCAAATGGCATTTACCCCTCCAACCCTCCTCTCCCACCCTCCTCCAACAGCACCCCCACCCACCCACCCCAGGAAAAAAAGAATACAAAATATTTGGCCTTTATGCCAAGATTTCGCTGGCTAAAAAACTGGTAGGAACGTGTAAAGTTCGAATCTTTTGCATGAACTTGTCGGTGTTGAAATATGGTCCTTTTTACGCTTGCACATGTTGTTGAAGTCCATAATACAGGATTTTATAGTTCTTGTAAGACATTACTTCAGCACTGCGTCCTTTTTCTTGCAAGTGAAGTACCGGTATTTGTATGAATAGGATATGTAATTCATCTGAGAAGGGATGCATAGTCAGTTAAGATAGGAGTTACGCAGGTAAAGTGTTTACGTTTTTTGCAGAGAGAATATGATAATTTATCACTTATGTGCTTTAGGATGAGTTTATCATGTTACAATAACAGAACTTATAAATTAGCATGTATTCTTACAAAAATGACCCTAAAAGTAAAGATATTAGAGCTTATCAAATAAGGATATCGACTAATATTCTAGAACTTGACACACGAAGCTAATGGAATCTGTCTAGCAAAAAATATTTAACAACGAAGCGACGGAAAAGAGTAAAAAGGCCACATTTTATTCTTCTGCTTTCTGCTGTTCTCCTGTGCTTCCGCCAGTCAGGTCGAGGCATGGATTCTTGTAATCAAAAGGCAGGTGCAGGTCCGTAAGTCATCCTTGTTGCATGAAGAACCTCCCGCCCCTCCTCTACGTGTTTGGGGCTATTTTAGGTAGAAAGGTTTACTTGTGTGTTTCTTGGTTGAAGGTGCTATTGCTTTTTTGCATTCCCACATGGTGGAATATGCATATTACATTAAATTTCCACGATCTTTAGAGACAGTCTTTATTCTTACTTATGTAGCATATTTGCTTACTTTGAGTTAGTGATTTCGTCAAGGATTTTTCTTTCTTTCGTTTTGCTTGTTATTCTGTTGTAAACAACTCTCTCTCTCTCTCTCTCTCTCTCTCTCTCTCTCTCTCTCTCTCTCTCTCTCTCTCTCTCTCTCTCTCTCTGTCATATATATATATATATATATATATATATATATATATATATATATATATATACATATATATATATATATATATATATATGTGTGTGTGTGTGTGTGTGTGTGTGTGTGTGTGTATATGTGTGGGTGTGTATGTTCGTTTGTGTGTGTGTTTAAGCTCTCCTTCTTTAGTATTTATTTACATTGCTTTAAATATAGAATGATTTGATTCTAAACCAAGGTGATAACTTTTCATCAGGCCTGACTTACTCTTACTTTTTACCTTTATCAGAATCCGATCTCAGCAGAGGCGATGTCATATCCACGAAAACCGACAATGTCGTTGCTTGTTGAGGCCCTAGAACCTTCAGCTGTTTCATTGAGACTTTAGTGGGTGAGATGTGTACAAATCAAAACGTTTAACAATTAATTGATTATTCCCTGACACGTAGAAATTTTGTCATGTTTTTTCTTCGTGCACCCAAGACAAAAGTACATGTATGTGTTTTAGCAATGAAGGATTTCTACCGAATATTTTGCTTGTGTTTGCATTTTATCCGCATAAATATTAAATGAATAAGTTGTAGATGTTGATAGAACTGACAGAACAACATTTTCCAGGCACTTTGGACTACTCTAACCGGATACTTTTTTTACAGTAAAATTTAGCATAAATGAGTGTATATATTATGACAATGTAAGATTTTATTTTCAGAATAGAAGTTGAATATTCTAGACATCAGTAGTACTACTTATGAATTATGCATGATAATAGCAGGTGCCTGTTTTACCTATCGAGGAGAATTGTGATAAAACTGTACATTCTCTTAATGAAGGACTTCGTAAAAACAAATTTTTTTTAATTTGATATGACTCGAGTGTTTTTGTATTTCTACAGAAAAAAAAGGGCATAGGTTTTCAGTGCTGATGCAATCCGAGAAATCGCGGTTGTATGCTGATTGCTGTGGACTTTGTGACCAAATGTCGATTTGCAGAAGTGGTGGATATATGACTAGCAGCAGGGTGTTTTGTTTTTCTCTTTCTCTCTCTTTTTGAACTGTTGCAGGATAAACCCTGATAATACATATAAATCCCCGTAGGGGGGCTAATGTCGTCAGTACACCTGACGCTGTGCACTGTAGGCATTACTTAAGGTTCTTTGCAGCGTCCCTTCGTCCCATTTTACTATACCTCCGTTCATATTCTTTCTTCCATCTGACTATCCACCCTGTCTTAACAATTGTTTCATAGTGAACTGCGAGGTTTTCTTTTTTCAAACTTTTTACTCTGTTTCCCTTTCAGCGATGAATGACCCCATGAGTCCCAATGCTTAGCCTAAATTTTATATTCCATTCCGTTCCAATACGTGTAAATAAGCGTTACAAGCCCGGGCTGTCGTGTGGAGGAGAGCTCTTTGCAGCGAAGCGCTGGTTTCGTGTTATGACGTCGTCCGGTTTTGTTTCGTCCCTCCTCTTGCCCGGTCCGGTGGGTTTTAGAGGACGCGCTCGCTTCTTTCAAGTCACCGATTGGACGCCGGGTAGAAACCGCTGTGGCTTCGAGATAGGACGCAAATTGTGATGCAAAAGTCAGTGATACACGAGCACAATTTCTCACTTCTTTTAGCAACTTGGAGACATCGTATATGCAAAGTAGCTTTTTATAATAATAATAATAATAATAATAATATAATAATAATAATAATAATAATAATAATAATAATTATTATTATTATTAATATTATTATTATTATTATTATTATTATTCTTATTATTATTGTTATTATCACGAGCTTCTCGTGGAACCTGTGTCCTTGCTGGAACTCGGTGCTGCTGTCTCCCTTACCCTTCCGTTCCCCTACTTACTCAACCCACACCCGGGGCGGACAAACAGGTTTGCAGGAGGAGAGTGGATGTCTCCCCTACCATCCCGTTCCCCTACCTACCCAACCCACACCCGGGGCCTACAAAGAGGTTTGCAGGAGGAAAGTGGATGTCTTCTCTACCCTCCCGTTCCCCTACCTACCCAACCCACACCCAGGGCGGACAAACAGGTTTGCAAGAGGAGAGTGGATGTCTCCCCTACCATCCCGTTCCCCTACCTACCCCGCCCCCACCCTGGACAGACAAACCGGTTTGCAGGGGGAGGGTGGCTGTGTCATGTCTCCCCTACTCTCATCCGGGGGAGGAAAAACAAGAACCACTTGGATTTTATTATTATTATTATTATTATTATTATTATTATTATTATTATTATTATTATTATTATTATTATTATTACACCGACGCTAAGTTAAGGTGACGCATATTCACTGAAATAATATAAGCACCAACTTGCACAGCATCAAGTTAGCCACTAATATGAGCTAAATGACGTCAAGTTTGGCGACAAATTACAACAGAAGCTCGAAAGGACCTTTATGTGACGCCACCTTAAAATGCTCATGAGTATTCAGAAAGGGGATCACGAACGATAAGTTATCCAATTTTTTTTTTTTTTACATTTTTTTAGGAAAAGAGAGGTAAGTACAAGGAATGTGGGATGGCTGAGATGTGTATTTTATTATCTCAAGTTTAATTTAGGAATGTGTGTGTGTGCTTTTTTCCGTACACCTCTGAAAGAATAGATTTCTATTATGAATTTCAAAACGATTCAGAAATACAGGCTTTATTGCCCTTCGTTTCTCAACGAATTGCTGCAACTTCATTTAAGTATTGGAATTTTCTTTAACTTTACCGTGTGATCACACTTCCGAGCTTTCTTCTCTTAAGTTGATTGATCTCCCGAATCTATTTTAAACATTTTTTTGAGATTTTGCAATTCATCTTTGGCTCTCCATTACATCAGTGGCTGCCCAATACATTTGGCAGGAGTTTTTGACACGGGGTAAAAGTTCCGCCTATATTCCCGCCTTGCTAAATTTTGAGCAATACTATAGAGTACAGAAGTGTTCATTAAGTAACAACCACTTGGAGTATTTATTTTTCATTGTTTTCATTTTTCATTGTTTTAACTGTATAAGATTTATGTTGGTTTTTCCCTTCCGATGTAAGTCTAGAAAGATAAGAATTGTAGTCAGAATGGTCGACATTTATTTAGTTTTAGTTTTCGTTCATTTAAGAGAAATTTTTGTCTATATTGAGTGCATTCAGTATGCGAGTTCCGTACTAATTAAATCTTTTATTTAGTAAGAGTGAAAGTGTAGAAAGGTAAAATTAGAGAAGTTGGACAGCAAAGTGTGAAAATAAAATTTAAAGCCCTGAATGAGCAACTACCCTATGCCAAACTGTTTAAGCTGTAAGAGGGACCGTCCCTTACCCCAACCCTGCCCCGGTGAAGTTAATAACACAGAGAACGGTAAATATTTTTAAAGGAAGTGTATTTTCAAGTATTGTTTATACTTCCTTAAGTTCAGTGGTGTGGTTTAAATCATTAGTATACTAATAATGAAAACTGTACTTTAAATCGACCGAGAAGAAACTCGTTTATTTTTTTATATAATTTTTTTACGATGGTGAGGTCCTGATGACATGCGAGGGATTTAGAACAGAAATTCAGGTAAAAGGTTTATTTGCTGAAGGTTCCTCATTCAGTCCGCCTTCTTTCATTGTCGTTAGAGCTGATGAACTGCCGACGATTTCTTATGCGAGGAAACCTTTTTAGTAAAGGCTTTTTTCCTCGTTTATCCCATGTCTGATAACACTCATAGACGCAATCCGTATATTTATATACATATACATACATACATATATACATATACATATACATATACATATATATATATATATATATATATATATATATATATATATATATATATATATATGTGTGTGTGTGTGTAAATATATATATATATATATATATATATATATATATATATATATATATATATATATATATATATATATAAGCTAATTTACTTTTTTGTGCACTCACGAACCGACACACACACACACGCATAAATTACCCATTCGTAGCAGGTTATCCTTCCTCTTCTCATAACCACTTGAGCCGAGCGCATCCAGATCGACAGATAACCGAAGTCTTGACTCTATTCATTAATCAATACGAGAATTATGGGTCATTAAAATTTTATTGATCGTAAAAATATCTTGAACACACTGAACATACTGTGAACTACGACCGTGAGGAAGTTTTGGATGCTCACACGCTCCTCCTGCCCCTCCCCCACGCTCATCTGGCTCCTCTCTCTCTCTCTCTCTCTCTCTCTCTCTCTCTCTCTCTCTCTCTCTCTCATGCCATATATTTATTTTTTATTCCCACGCTTAGCTTAATGATGTTTTTTTTTTCTTCATTATTAACGTACCTTTATTCTTAACTTTAGCTTATTATCTTTTCGTATTTAGAATCTAATCTCAGTTAAATATTTTTCATGAGGAAAATGACAAATGAGTTGAAAAAAAGCGGTAATTTTATAAGAAAAATTTGTTGGATGAGAGCTTCACATATTTTGAAATCAACGCTTTCAGAAGCTTGCCTTCGCTCTGTTTGGCCAAATACCTCAACCGCTGAAACTGCAATGCGAAAGCTAAACCACCATTCCGTCATTCATGGAAAAACTCGAACGGAATTCTTTCATGATTGGGGTCCTAATTCAATTATGACTTCCAAGGAGCCTTTATGATTAATAGCATACCGCAATGAATTGGGAGAATTTTATCACATCCTTGGGTGATCCGCTTTTAATCTCATTTCTGTATTTATGGGTTTTTCTTTTATTTTCATTCCTCCATCAACGGGACGATGAACTGAGATGCCTTGTTCAAAAATTCCAATACCAATTTTATAGTGAGTTGCAGCATCAAAGAGTTTTCTCAGTTATTTCATGTTTTCCTCTATTCCAGGTTTCAGTTTTACCCAGCTTTCTTTTTTCTTGAGGGCCATCAAAAGTAGGCCATGGGTAGCTAGTAGCAGTGATCACCCATAGAGATGACAAGACCACTGACTAATAGCGGTCCAGGGGAAAGGATCCTTTGCATCTTGATCAGGTGCCTCAGAACACAACATATCACTGCTGCCTTGCGGAGGTCGTTCGTGAAGGCGATTGTACCTGCGGAAAAGTCAAAGGTCGAAAAGGCTCCATTTAGGATGGTTGAGGCTTAGATTTATGGATTTTGTAAGGCTTGTGAAGCAGAACTGATGAGATTTAATCAGTAACATTTAAATTCAAAAATGGTTTGCACAAGTGTTTTCGAATCTGCAGAATAAAAGGATGATATCTGGGACAAAATTAATGATGTCGGCATTAATTTGTCATTTTTAAAGTCCAGAACTATAAATTAGCTCATATCGTCTAATCGAATAAGAAAGACGATTTCGGTCGCGTTCGAACGCATTCACTTATATCCGAACAAGAAACAAAAGGATTATTCCTGCGAGCCGTGATCCCAGTCTTAACTTATGTCACTGCATACGAACACGGTGTAGTTGCGGGCATATTTTAATCTGCTACATCGTCGTATATCATTTCTCGGAGAATTTATGCACATTATACCCTTCCGCATGAATAATATTTCTCATAATATCTAACTTGCGTATCTTTAGCTGAGTCATTTATCAAGTGCTGGGTGGCCGAAATGAACAAGATGGAAAACGAATGGTCTGAAGAGTGTAGCTGCTGCTGGTTTAGAGCGAAATGCAAGATCTGTTTTGTGTTATGTGACTCAAGGTAAAATTAGCAGTGAGTTTTCTCTCTCTCTCTCTCTCTCTCTCTCTCTCTCTCTCTCTCTCTCTCTCTCTCTCTCTCTCTCTCTCTCAGGGTACTACGGAGAAAGTGAATATAATAATCATTATTTCACGCGCTCAGGGACTGTAATGTAAAAAGATAAATGTTCAAATACATGGGTCTTCAGATTTTGCGTGGTTCTAGTTATAGCGTAGAATTTCAAGAAGATCAATTTTGATAAGACATCTTTTATCCCCATAACGAATACTGTATGAATTGTGACATATACACACATACATACAAAAATGCATGAAAGAGAGAGAGAGAGAGACAGACAGACAGACAGAGAGAGAGAGAGAGAGAGAGAGAGAGAGAGAGAGAGAGAGAGAGAGAGAGAGAGAGAGGGCATGCTCTTTTGTAGCTTCACTGAAGTAGCTGCCATTTTGAGTTCTTTACGACCATGATTATAGCCCTTTTTATTTAGCTTATGTTAATCTTTCTTGCTGCCTTTAATCGCCAGTTGGCCGTCTTCGAATCTCCCTAAAATAAAAAAAGGTTTAGCATTTTTGGGTGTCACACCAAAACTGATCTTTCGGTTATCATGCCATTGTGGAGTAAAATAAAATAATTCTCTAATGCTGGCAAACAACCTTATGTGTATCACTGGGATCCTATTCCTATTTTAAATTTCCACAGAATTCAAAACATTTGCGTTGCCGTATGTATGATTAATGTCCTTATCCTTTTTTTTTTTTTACCACAAGACATCTCTTGACACCTGGACACAAATGCGCTCATGAACTCTCATGTGTACTTAATATGCACACAGGGAATTCTTTTAATCCTTAAGACGTAATTTGTCAGTCGGAAAAATAGTTAGCACAGTAATCATTCCTTAAAGTCGTATTAACCCAAGACATCATTCTTCTATTATTATCCTTTTGTCCAGAGTTCTTTTCTGGTAGTTTTCCATTGATATCATCAAGAACGAGTATTTGAAGCTTACAGGCCTGTATACTCGCGTAGCTCCCTCCTCTGTCCAGCTTGCTCCATGGTTCCATCCACGCTTTTGCTGTCAAGAACTAGTCAGTAATACTCTCGAATGCATTTTGGTGTGTCCAGTCCGAGGAACCTCTAATTTTCTGCCACGGTGACTATTTGTCTTGGAAGAACACCCCGCAGGAGTGTGAGTATTTGCTCTGAAGGTAGCTGTTATCGTTTAGTGTCAGGAGGTTTCCAGCAACGATTTTATACGGTAACGGTAATTATTTAGCAAGATACGGATTAAAGACTGAGGCTTAATAGCATTCAAACCAATACTAGAATTTTTGCAAACCAAGTGACTAAAAGCAAGTTTCTTTATTGTTTTGAAAGACAGAGGGCTGGCTTGCTTTAATATAATTTAACGGTGTTTATATGGCTGGTTAATGCTCTTTATCAAATATTACACTCTGTCCTTTTCAGTGTCTAGAGGAGAAATCACAGACTTTCTGCATGTATTTAGTAAAGAATTATTGATAGAATTACAAACCGACGTGCCTTCATTGTGACTGCATGGACGTGTAAAATAAAACACCTCTTGCCAGATCTCGGTAAATAAATGACTTACTGCAATCAACACCTGAAGTTCAAAGCATTAAATAAGACAGCTCTTTAAGAGCAGCTCATGAAGTTGCTGATTTACGAAGGTTTGTGGCTCACAGGGCTAACAGTTTGTAACAAGTCTCCTGACAGTCGTCAAACGCATCCAGTATGAATATGTATCTCCTCTTTAGTATCGGAGAGCTCATCTCCGTCATGGCGTCTGATGGATGGTGCGAGTCGGGGGATAAAAAACACACATTTTCCATTAATAAGAAGGAGAAATGAATTATTTGTACATGTCTCTCCATGATGGAACCAATCGCCTTAATTACAGGGTGGAAGAGACCGGGCCCATTCTCTCGTAGTTGCCCTCTCCTCCACAGTTGGCCTTCTCTGTTCATCGGCTCCTCCTTCGTCTTTTCGGGGCCTGATTTGAATCGTTCATTTTCAGGATGGGGAAGGAAACTGCAGTCAGAAGTAGAGGAAAAGTCAGATTGCAATGGAATACAACAGTACTCGGATTACTTATCAATCTGGAAACATCATTCGCCTTCCGTTTTCTGATGAGTCGAAGATTAGGTTCGTCAAGGGGGCACTTAAGTAGAGCGTCTTCAAGTTTTGGTGGAGAGATAATTTAGGCCCGTGGTGGAGAGAGATAAGCGAGTTAATTAATGTTGAGCTTCCCCTCATTTTCTTCGTGTCCTGTCTTCCTCCATTCTTCCATTCCTGGTATCTCCTCTCCTCATTATCTTATAACTATTTTTCCTTTCTTTCTGGCTGCCTGATCTAGATTCAGTTTTTGATTGTTATCAGCGGATTTCGTGCCACTGCACAAAATGTATTACATTTCTTGTTTGAGTGTATTATTACTTAATTGCTTGCGCTGACTTTCAGCTGCAAGCTAATTTGTGTAAGAGGCGAGAATTATCGGCAGTAAGGAGAAGCTTATGGGCTTAAATAACAGGTGCAGAGAATCTTCCTCATTTTTTTTCGCTTTGCAATTCACTTTTCTTGACCTTATATGCACATCAACGATCGCCAGTTGTACAGGTAAATCAAATATTTTATCGAAGGTAAAAATCGGAGTGATAGAGGAAAAAAGTGTCTATACCATTTCTAACGAAATCTTTGTAAACAGAAAAGAAAGATGTGCTCGTTGGGAGAAGTTTTAGGTGCACATTTCTCTTTTGCACCAACAATATGATTGGCTTGTTTTCCAAATCCTTTCAACACCACAGCCTCTTTAATATGAAGTAATTTTCCGTGAAGATTTTTTCATTTTGATATGTTTTTCTTTTTTCATGGAAGTTTTCATGCATATACGTACACATAAATATACATATACATTATGTATATATACATATATACATATATATATATATATATATATATATATATATATGTGTGTGTGTGTGTGTGTGTGTGTGTGTGTGTGTGTATATATATTATATCACGCGCGTGTGTACTAGTACACATATACGCATTAGCAAATACGGCCATATACTCACAAAACTATTCAAAATCTCACTAAGCTAAAGGCACTGCATCTAACTAAAAACACTTAATTACTGAAGTAGACATAACGAGAAGAATATACAAATCCCATCTTCCTTTTGAAGTGATTTGTTCAGAAACCACCAGTTTTTCATTCTTGATGTTTTTGCTTCACTTCTGTTTAAGGCATCTTCAGCTAAAATTGACTCATCTCCCAAATATGGGTCTTACAGCGGCATCACTTGTGATCACTTCCAGTTTTCTGAGTCGAGACAAACACCTGAGTTCTACGCCGATGTCAGCGTAGAGCACCATCTGAGTATACGTTGGAAAGCACACCATTTATTTTTGTAAGATAATAAGCTTCCATGAGACTCACCGTACTCGTATCAAATGTAACATTCGCATCTACCGACTTCCACTCAGTTTTGAATACGAAGCTTTTCTTTAGAAACAATAAGACCAAGTAAAAAATGCGTCGAAATTTCTTCGGCGTAATCGAGTTTTCTGTACAGCCGCTACAGCGTATAGTCAAAGCCACCGAATTTAGATCTATCTTTCGGTGGTCTCTGTATAATGCTGTATGAACCGCGACCCATGAAACTATAATCAGCCCAGTGGTGGCCTATCCTATATCGTTGCCAGAAGCACGATTATGGCTAACTTTAACCTTAAATCAAATAAAAACTGCTGAGGCTAGAGGACTGCAATTTGGTATGTTTGATGATTGGAGGGTAGATGATCAATATACCAATTTGCAACCCTCTAGCCTCAATAGTTTTTAAGATCTGAGGGCGGACAGAAAAAAGTGCGGACATAACAAAGTGCGGACTGAAAGACAAAGCCGGCACCATAATTTTCTTTTACAGAAAACTAAAACGAAGAATCGAAAAGATTAAAAGTGCGACACAGATGAGATGCAAATCTGATTTCACCTAATGTCAGGTAGTACAAATCAGTGAGTGAATCTATGCAGATAACTAAAGTCGGCGATAAGGAATTGCCACTTTATTATAATTAGGAAGTGTATTGGAAGTGTACTCAGAACAGTGCACAGACGCACACACACACACACACAACCACATATATATATATATATATATATATATATATATATATATATATATATATATATATATATATATATATATATATTAATTTCTGACTCACGTCGGGATCGAACCCAGGTCTCTCAGGTGGAAAGCAAGGGCGTTACCCACTGGGCCATACAAGTCTAAAAGAAGTTGGAACCTGAGAGCAACTGCACCCAAGGAATTACCTGGGCAAGCTAACTGCTTGCATACCAGCGAGTTTTCCCCAACTTCCCGACTCAGCAATGACCCAATAGACAACATTTCATTCGAATTATCCCTTCTGAGTGAATAAGATAGAAATCATCAACACACAATCACGTGTGGAACAGAAATTAATTTCTGACTCACGTCGGGATCGAACCCAGGTCTCTCAGGTGGAAAGCAAGGGCGTTACCCACTGGGCCATACAAGTCTAAAAGAAGTTGGAACCTGAGAGCAACTGCACCCAAGGAATTACCTGGGCAAGCTAACTGCTTGCATACCAGCGAGTTTTCCCCAACTTCCCGACTCAGCAATGACCCAATAGACAACATTTCATTCGAATTATCCCTTCTGAGTGAATAAGATAGAAATCATCAACACACAATCACGTGTGGAACAGAAATTAATTTCTGACTCACGTCGGGATCGAACCCAGGTCTCTCAGGTGGAAAGCAAGGGCGTTACCCACTGGGCCATACAAGTCTAAAAGAAGTTGGAACCTGAGAGCAACTGCACCCAAGGAATTACCTGGGCAAGCTAACTGCTTGCATACCAGCGAGTTTTCCCCAACTTCCCGACTCAGCAATGACCCAATAGACAACATTGCATTCGAATTATCCCTTCTGAGTGAATAAGATAGAAATCATCAACACACAATCACGTGTGGAACAGAAATTAATTTCTGACTCACGTCGGGATCGAACCCAGGTCTCTCAGGTGGAAAGCAAGGGCGTTACCCACTGGGCCATACAAGTCTAAAAGAAGTTGGAACCTGAGAGCAACTGCACCCAAGGAATTACCTGGGCAAGCTAACTGCTTGCATACCAGCGAGTTTTCCCCAACTTCCCGACTCAGCAATGACCCAATAGACAACATTTCATTCGAATTATCCCTTCTGAGTGAATAAGATAGAAATCATCAACACACAATCACGTGTGGAACAGAAATTAATTTCTGACTCACGTCGGGATCGAACCCAGGTCTCTCAGGTGGAAAGCAAGGGCGTTACCCACTGGGCCATACAAGTCTAAAAGAAGTTGGAACCTGAGAGCAACTGCACCCAAGGAATTACCTGGGCAAGCTAACTGCTTGCATACCAGCGAGTTTTCCCCAACTTCCCGACTCAGCAATGACCCAATAGACAACATTTCATTCGAATTATCCCTTCTGAGTGAATAAGATAGAAATCATCAACACACAATCACGTGTGGAACAGAAATTAATTTCTGACTCACGTCGAGATCGAACCCAGGTCTCTCAGGTGGAAAGCAAGGGCGTTACCCACTGGGCCATACAAGTCTAAAAGAAGTTGGAACCTGAGAGCAACTGCACCCAAGGAATTACCTGGGCAAGCTAACTGCTTGCATACCAGCGAGTTTTCCCCAACTTCCCGACTCAGCAATGACCCAATAGACAACATTTCATTCGAATTATCCCTTCTGAGTGAATAAGATAGAAATCATCAACACACAATCACGTGTGGAACAGAAATTAATTTCTGACTCACGTCGGGATCGAACCCAGGTCTCTCAGGTGGAAAGCAAGGGCGTTACCCACTGGGCCATACAAGTCTAAAAGAAGTTGGAACCTGAGAGCAACTGCACCCAAGGAATTACCTGGGCAAGCTAACTGCTTGCATACCAGCGAGTTTTCCCCAACTTCCCGACTCAGCAATGACCCAATAGACAACATTTCATTCGAATTATCCCTTCTGAGTGAATAAGATAGAAATCATCAACACACAATCACGTGTGGAACAGAAATTAATTTCTGACTCACGTCGGGATCGAACCCAGGTCTCTCAGGTGGAAAGCAAGGGCGTTACCCACTGGGCCATACAAGCTTGCCCAGGTAATTCCTTGGGTGCAGTTGCTCTCAGGTTCCAACTTCTTTTAGACTTGTATGGCCCAGTGGGTAACGCCCTTGCTTTCCACCTGAGAGACCTGGGTTCGATCCCGACGTGAGTCAGAAATTAATTTCTGTTCACACGTGATTGTGTGTTGATGATTTCTATCTTATTCACTCAGAAGGGATAATTCGAATGAAATGTTGTCTATTGGGTCATTGCTGAGTCGGGAAGTTGGGGAAAACTCGCTGGTATGCAAGCAGTTAGCTTGCCCAGGTAATTCCTTGGGTGCAGTTGCTCTCAGGTTCCAACTTCTTTTAGACTTGTATGGCCCAGTGGGTAACGCCCTTGCTTTCCACCTGAGAGACCTGGGTTCGATCCCGACGTGAGTCAGAAATTAATTTCTGTTCCACACGTGATTGTGTGTTGATGATTTCTATCTTATTCACTCAGAAGGGATAATTCGAATGAAATGTTGTCTATTGGGTCATTGCTGAGTCGGGAAGTTGGGGAAAACTCGCTGGTATGCAAGCAGTTAGCTTGCCCAGGTAATTCCTTGGGTGCAGTTGCTCTCAGGTTCCAACTTCTTTTAGACTTGTATGGCCCAGTGGGTAACGCCCTTGCTTTCCACCTGAGAGACCTGGGTTCGATCCCGACGTGAGTCAGAAATTAATTTCTGTTCCACACGTGATTGTGTGTTGATGATTTCTATCTTATTCACTCAGAAGGGATAATTCGAATGAAATGTTGTCTATTGGGTCATTGCTGAGTCGGGAAGTTGGGGAAAACTCGCTGGTATGCAAGCAGTTAGCTTGCCCAGGTAATTCCTTGGGTGCAGTTGCTCTCAGGTTCCAACTTCTTTTAGACTTGTATGGCCCAGTGGGTAACGCCCTTGCTTTCCACCTGAGAGACCTGGGTTCGATCCCGACGTGAGTCAGAAATTAATTTCTGTTCCACACGTGATTGTGTGTTGATGATTTCTATATATATATATATATATATATATATATATATATATATATATATATATATATATATATATATATAGTGTGTGTGTGTGTGTGAGGAGCATAACTACTAACTCTGAGTGTACGCTACTAGCAAAACTTATTGCTATCAGACAAATTTTTATAGCAAAGATTTCTGCAAAAGTTTGAATAGATGGAATTTACTTCGAAGCATTTTTTCTGTTGTGAAATGTTTCGGATAAAGAGATTAAATATAAGATGAAAATCCAGAATAAATCTAGTTGGGAAATGCGCCGACTCAAAATAGCAGTGACGCACAATTTGATAGTAATATTATTTGGATATTTGTATTGTAAATCAAAGGCGTTGCTGCATTTTCAAAGCGGATATTTTCGCTCGTGCAGAACATCCTACTTTCTCCCGTCATTCGAATAACTTAGGTTGGAAGGAGATCAGTTTTTCACCCTCGCCTGCTTGCTGGTTATAAGTTGGATGATAACATCGTATAAAACTAAGCCCCAGCTGAGGATTTGCTTCCACGGAAACCGTCTCAGCTGTGAGGCGGTTTCTCAGAAAAGTTATCTATCACAAGAAGGTCACCCAATAAATATATCGGCCAAGTTTCATCCAGTTTCGGTTGTCCTTCTTGAAATATTCTGGTAGCCCTTACAAAAGCAAATATTCTTGACTTTTATCAAGATATTTCAGGAACGAATAGAGAGAACTGAACAAAATTTGCCGGATATATTTCTTCGGTGACTTAAATTCGACTACCTTTCTTGCATGTCTGTCCGAGTAGACCATTTCAGATTTTGATTATTCGCCTGGTGTGAAGATATCCTGGTGAAACACCCCAACATGCTCCATAAAGACAAGATAAAGATTTTCTGAAGTTCCACGGTTTCATCGTCGGCTCCTTTGAGCTCCCTTATTGATGGTGTTCTCTCTAAGTGCATGTCATTTTATTGTTTGTTTACACAGTGAGAAACTTTCTAATATGTAGTTATTTACGGAAGAATATTAATTAGCGCTGTTGTAGGGCAATATTAATATCATAGCAAATTCCCCTTTTATTCTCGTGTATTTTGTAGAGCGTTTTAGTGGCTAAGGTTTTGGTATTTAATGATGTGTTTTAGTTGCTAAGGTTTAGGTATTTAATGACGACTGTGTGTACCGTAGTACTTCATATTTTTAACAAATTGTTCATATGACTCAGTGGTTCCCAAACTTTTTTGGCCCATGCACCCTTTCACCGTATGTCAGAATGTCACCCCCCCCCCCCTCTTTCAAAATTGTCTGCCTCAAAAGGTGCATTCCAAATAATATACAACAAAATACTAACACAAACACACGAGCTAGCGGAGAGAGAGCCCAGCGTGACCTCTAAGTAATGCGGACCGATGCACACTGCGTTTTGTGTGGCCCTAGAGTCAGTTTGAGCCTGCCAATCTGTGGTCAAATCCCCCCCCCCTCCACCGAAACTCTGAAATCCCCCCCCGGGGGGGGGGGCGGTTCCTCTCCTGGTTGGGAACCACTGAGTTTAACTGTTGTCGAATCTTCCACTGACGTTAATCAGATGACAGTTTCTGGCTTTCCTCGGTGCACCTTCCCTGTTACCCAGTGACTCTCATGTTTAGTTGACTACACGCTAATCCTCTTCATACAGGAATCTTTTTGGTATCCTGATACCGAGGATTTCCAGGTATTATAATGTAGTAAAAAGCTTTCTTAGCAATATCCTGTGCCATGGGCCTCAGCACCTCGCACCCAGAGGGTTCGAGAGTCGAATATAGGATCGAGAGAAGTTTTATTTGTATGCAGCACTTCGAGAACTGGCAATTTCCTCACGCCCAAGTATCCCGTGGGCTTGCTGAATCCACGCCCATGCTTTGGCCAGGTGGTCCCAGCCCCCTTCACCCACACACCTTCAATTATTGCTACCACGCCCGCTTTTCCGTCAAGGTCATATCATCAACTTCACGCCTGTGTAAATCGCATGAAGACTGTGTAATGAGAACTTCTCGTCCTTGCCAAGAAATTTCAAATTCGCGCTCTTGTAGTCTGAACAACGTCCAGCCACGGCTGTTATCTCTTGACCCTAACAACACACCTGTGTAATTCGAATAACGTCCCGATCCCGCCCACAGTGCAATCAAAGCAATCTAAACTTCACGGCCTTGCAGTTTAAATAACGTTGTAGTCACGCGCACAGTACAATCAAAACAATCTGAACTTCACGCCCTTGTTGTTCGAATAACGTCGTAATCACGCCAATAGTAATATCAACTTCGCGACCAATGGATCGAATATCGTTCCAACGAATAAGACAAAGCGCCCCCACGTGGGTAACGCTATCGCTACGCCCATGTCATTTCTGGATTAATCATAGAGCACCAGGAGAAACGCCCCTCGCCCATGATCTCCGTTTGACCTTAATGATCGTACCTGTGCTTCAAGTTTACATCGAACGCAAAAAAAAAAAAAAAATCAGTTTTCCACGTTACTTTTGACCTTGCTTATTTCAATCGCCTTCATTTCATTTTACATATCATTATCGTAGGGTGGGGTAGAGTGATGGGTGAGGGAAAAACCAGTTACCGTCATCTGTTGAGATGTTTCATTTTTCGAACTGGATGCGACATTGATCATTGACTGGGCTAGAGATTGGATTTCAGCTCATAAACACGAGAATATTATGAACGCTGGAAGGAGAAGTATACCAAGCAAATTCATTGCAATTTTTTTTTTTACAAAGAGGAAAATATTGTTATTTAGGGGATAAATCCTGCTGTTTTTCTCTAGATTACGATATATAATTGTTTTGGATGACAGTAATAAGATTTGAAAAACCAAAGGTTAATAATTTATGATAGTATCGAAATGCATTTTGATTCCATACACATCAAAATATATTGCTAGACAGTTTGTGGTTATTTACTTACGATATACATACGGGTATATTATATATATATATATATATATATATATATATATATATATATATATATATATATATATATATATATATATATATATATAAATATATATATATATATATATATATGCGTGTGTGTGTGTGTGTGTGCGCGTGTGCGTGCGTTTTTTTGCGCGTTTCAACTCCAGTAGACCTGTCAATAAACATGGCAAGTGTGTAATACCATTACGAATAAACAAGTTTTTGTGAGCGTGTGTGTTTTAACACATAGCTGTAGATTACCAGACAGTTGGATAAACTCCAATACCTGTACACCCACTAATTTGCACTTCATCACACATCAGTATCTTCCTCCCCGTTCTCTCTCTCTCTCTCTCTCTCTCTCTCTCTCTCTCTCTCTCTCTCTCTCTCTCTCATTCAAATTTATACTTTTTATGATATACACATATTTCTCTAAATAGATATGTAGTTTGAATTTATCAGATTATATATGCTTAAATACGTCATATCGTCAAGCAAAACAGAGTATGAGGACATCGACTGATATGGCGACTAAAGTTTCTTACGGACTTGGGGGCAGGGGGTACCGGGTGTGAGGTTTGGTGGGGGCTGTTAGACCGGGGTTTGCAGATAACGCTTGTCTAGTGTCACTTCCAGTCTTGAGGGCTACTGCTAATCTGGGGGGGAATGTTAGATAAGGCATGAAATATAAACCTCGTATTTCAGACCACCTTTATGGTTACAGTTATTTTTTGGCAAAAGCAAAAGCAGTTACTGCGGATGCTACGGATATGAATGTTCATGTTGTTCACACTGGTTACGTTTTTGAACCCTCGGGACTTGATGGTTGTAAGCCGCCAACTGCCGTAAGACCGAAATCTCTTGGCTGTGAAGCCAACGTGCAGCATTATGGACGAGTTTCTTTTCAATTCCAGCGTCACTAGCTTCCATTAATTGATGATTGAGAGGGCCCATCTGGGCGTTGCTCCTTTGTTTATGTTATATATTATTGTTTACGGCATCCATAACATTCTATCAATGGGTGTGTACCTCGCGGGTAGATTATTTATGCCTTATTTTCAAGCATAGCTTCACATCACCTGAATAGCAATCGCCGCCTCTCGCTCGTTTTCTTTTGCCGTTTTCTGTGCGAGACTCCAGATGGTGATACTAATGAGAATTCATCTGACGATTAATCTTGTCGCAACACGCTCGACATAAGTATTGGTTTCAGGTGTGATGGAAGATGACAGCGCTACACAGTCTGAGATGAAAGCGTAAATTGACTGGTCATAATTCTTCTGGAAGAAAGAACAAGAAAAGAATCTGGTTTTCTTTTGCGTAAGAAGTTCTCACATTCACACCAGGACCCGCACTTTGTGGGTCCTGCTCACACCGTTGCCTAAGCATGAATAAAAGTGTTGTAGAACGAAACGTCGTGTCAATCCTTGCTGTCTGTCTTTCATAGATCTCTCTCTCTCTCTCTCTCTCTCTCTCTCTCTCTCTCTCTCTCTCTCTCTCTCTCTCTCTCTCTCTCTCTTCTCTGTAGCTGAGTGTTAAGAGTCAACCTATCTCGTTCCTAATTTAGGCATTACTCCAGGCATCGAGGTTTTTCCTAGCTCTCTCTCTCTCTCTCTCTCTCTCTCTCTCTCTCTCTCTCTCTCTCTCTCTCTCTCTCTCTCTCTTATGAGTTTTCAGGGTTAACCGATCTTCTACATCTTTCGTATAGCCATTCCAGTCTTCATATTCTTACTGTTGTTTGGAACAAGTCTCTCATATGTTTACCAATAAATAATGTATATTTACCATGTCATATTACTTGACCATTGTTTTCATATTTTTACTCAGTGTAAAAATTGTAGATTAAACAAAAGATTATTTGACACATATACATAGCAGTTAATGCTGAAGAAATTCAAACCTTCTCGTCTTCCAAGCAAAGAAATTAAGCAGCTCATTGAACATTTGTGTCTACCGACGTTTCTTGTTACCTAAAACCCCTACAGTTACGTTAAGTTTCACATAATTCTCTCTCTCTCTCTCTCTCTCTCTCTCTCTCTCTCTCTCTCTCTCTCTCTCTCTCTCTCTCTCTCTCCTTCTTCTTCTTCTTCTTCCGATCACATTTCCCAACCACTTTTATCGTCAGCTTATTCTGTCTTTGCTTTAGCTAGTCGAGTTTCTTCGACGACCGCTGAGCAAATCATTTCTTCTATCTGGTGTCTGCCATATATGTCCAGTTGGCGAATGCAGCCTTGCAGCCTGTTGCGAATGCTTCCCTGCAATCATACAATCACGGAGGTGCCTTCTGGTATGAGGAATTTATTGAAATACTCGGACCACTTTTATGTTGTATTTTTTGCAGTACTGTCCTCCAGCTATGTCCATCACAGAGCTTACAAATTTCTTCTGTATCCATTATCTTCTTCTGCTAGTTCTTCTTTGCATACACACACACACACTCACACACATATGTATGCATATATATACATTATATGTATATACGATATATATATATGCAGAGTATGTATGTATGTATATATATATATATATATATATATATATATATATATATATATACATACACACATACACACACACAATTATGTGAGTATGCCTAGTAAAACTAATCGTCATGGTACGGCAAGTATTCAATCCTAGAACGTACTAACAAAATTGGAATAGTAATTTAATGTGAAGAGTTGCTCTCTTATGTTATGAAAAGTCAAGAACAATTGATATCTCGAAGGCAGCTTGACTTTGGGAAATTACTGTTGGAAATCATAATAATATATTTAATGAAATCCCTGACATTACTGAACACCTTGCATGACGAATGCAACTAGTAATAAGTGAAGTTTCAGGACTATGATAGTGTTAAGCATCAATAAAACTAATTCATATAAATGTGACTAATACATTTTCCTGAAATTCAGACGTTGTTGCCGATATTTTTAACGAAACATATTCTTTGAATTCATTTTTAGATTCATATAGAGTTAAGATACTTGGACCCATCATAAATATAACTGTAAGATATTGATAACTTTACGGACTCTGAACCATGACTTCTGTTGATAAAGAACCCAACTCCGTTTCGATGACAGTGTAACGAAGATGTATAATCTGGAGCTGATATTTATGTATCAGTGTAATAAAATGTGCTATCGTTACGATTATATTTCTTATATTAGTTGCAGATTTCTTTAATACACAAATTAAACCATGCTGAAAATCAATTCTATTAATGAATTGTCATATTTTTTAGGAAAAAATAATTATTATCTTGCGCATTCTTTTTATATAGACTTACTTAGTGTGATAAATTGAAATCTGAATCCTTTACAATTTACGGAGAAATGGAAACTCTCTGTTAATTTCAGTGACCAACTAGTCACCAGAAATAGTGAATAATGGAAAATCTTGATGATTCGTAGACTTAATAATCTGCCAAGGATCAAGAAACTTTTCGCCGTAGCAGCAGATGCATGTAAGGTGTACCCAGATGAATGTTATGCAGAAGAATTCAGTGATCAGTATTTTAAGGACCGTGTAACAGAAAATTTGCTAAGAATCATATGGAAAATTACTGCGTTTAACGATAATACTGTTAATAAGTCAAATTATAAGTAATGCCGGTTTATCGTTGTTGTCTAATCATCTGGAAGATTATTATTACTTGGAAAGTCACAGAAAGGGAATGATCGCTTGTCCAGAGCATATGGATTGAAGAGGCACTGAAACATTATAATTTAACACTACGTTTGCTGGTATTGTCTTGCAGAAACTTGAATTCACATAAAGTAATCCTCTAGAAGAGAGGGAAGCGTTTCACGAAAGATCGAGTTTCCGCAGTACCATAACAATTAACAAAAGTCATATGATGGGTAAATCCTTGCTATTACATTACATGATTCCTGCAAGTGGTACGTTGTAAGAAAAGGAATGGAATTTTCCTTTCTCTAAAAATACAAACGAAGGCTATCCATTCAGATGATTTGCCCTGTGAATTAAGGTTACGAGAATTAGCAGCCTAAAACATGAACTTAACCCCGGAGCCGTATTCAAAGGAATAAAATGTCTGATACTATTGTATGTTTGTCCGCGATGATAAGGAGGTGAACCTAAGATTTTGCCCTTATAGTTCTTTCTCTTGATGTTTTGAAGATACATTAGTGCCTTCCCGATCCCGACGGACGTTGCGCAGTGTCCCGTAACTTTAATCACAGTATCTTCATTCTGGGTACTTTACTGGGGAATACCTATGCCCTGTTGTTCCGACCTAGTGAAGTGGGTGAAGTTCCACAGAAAAAGTAGATGTATGGATACTCATTCCTTTTTTTTACAGTAAGACTGTGACTGAATTTCATTTACCATTTAAAAGGATATCATTAATACTTACAAAAGAATGACTCTTCTAATGTAAAATTACCTTCTCATTCTCCTGAGAATATATGTTGTGTCTCAGTTATATATATATATATATATATATATATATATATATATATATATATATATATATATATATATATATTATATATATATATATAAATATATATATATATATATATATATATATATATATATATATATATATATATATATATATTTCGGCTACCAGATGATGAGGACAGATAGCCCTCGAAAGCTTGTAACTCCTCATGTATAAAAATCCGCGTTAGATACCATCCTGTTTGAATGAGGCCTAGTTATTAAATATTATATATATATATATATATATATATATATATATATATGTGTGTGTGTGTGTGTGTGTGTGTGTGTGTGTGTGTGTGTGTGTGTTTATATTATACAATATGCCGTATATAGTCAAATTCAAGTAAAATTTTTCTTAGTTTTGTACTCATTCTATTCATTATGAAGACCACGCTGAGACCATCTTAATCTGTAAGCCAGCCAACCAATTAAATGTCCAATATTTTCCCTCTACAACGAGACGGTGGAATTATCTGTGCTCTCATAGGAGAGTTCGCCTCTTCTCTTTACATTTCGTTTCATCCTTCACGTATAATCGTTGTTTGGACTGTAGGTTGACCGTCCCGTCGGACTTCGCATGAAAGAAAATTAGAGACTGTGTTCATGATTTCTGTAAGTGTTTGTTTCCATGTCCTTAGCAAATTTGTCCACTGAATTTGATGTGACACAACTTTGGGACAAGAATGGGTAGCATTTCATTATTAATTTGAAGGCCTTCATGAAAATGTGATGCCGTATACTAAGTTTAGTCTTCTAAAACATCTTCACAAATCATTCGTTGTTTCAGGATTTGTCATTTTCCTTTAACACAACGTCAGAACATTGTATATCAAAATACCGGTTACATTTTAGGTCTGTCAGAGAGCATACTTCATTCAACTTTGTGTGTTTGTGGGTACCGTGAACGAATAAAAAGAGAGTATCCAGTATGTATGTATATATATATATATATATATATATATATATATATATATATATATATATATATATATATATATATATATATTTATATATATATATATATATATATAATTATATATATATACATATATACATACATACATATATATATACATGCATACATACATACATACACAGTAATTTTCATGTTCAATTGACTGCCGTTCAATAGACGTGTAGATAACGTGTATTTTTTATTTATTTATTTATTTCTTGGTGTGGTTAAAAGAGCTGCACTGGAATAAATTCATGATTGTTTTGTTGTCTCATAAAACGTATTAGCGCCTGCATGCAGAGATACTCTCTCAAACAAGCATAGGATCTCGAAATATAAATAGCGAATCTATTCTTAGGTGGGACGATAAAATAGCTAGCCATGGATGCTTCTGGCTTGAGCCGTGCGAGAGCACCGGTGCTCTCTTGCAGCACAAGAGCATCGGGTGGAAAACAAATACCCGTAGCCTTGCTGGCATAAACCAACTACAGATAATATTGTCTTTGGATTTTGGCATAAACATCATTACCATCAAGAACCTGCGCGCACGAAGCTTAGGGACCCGGTAAGGCAAATCCATAAAAATCTTATTGCGGCATTTGTATAGAAAACTCTTTTTCCGCTTCATAATATTCATGAGAAATGGCAAAGGAAACGCCATTTGCATCTCGCTGAGACAATTTATAATTCTCGACGTCTGGACGTAATTAGATTTGCAATCGCGGAGAAGTTCATAATCTTTATATTGCTCAATAAAATCAATCCGTAAAACCGAAATACACGGAGTGAGAAACCCTGGCCATCTCGAGTAGCCAGAGGTTAATAAGGTTAATAAGGAAATTAATTTTGAATACATTAGAGTTCTGGTGGAAGGTAAATGGACAGGAAATATGGGCGGGGCTGACCCATCTCGCAAGGAGAGAGATCCCAGCTTCATTTCATCTCGCTGTTCTTGGAAGACGATGCTGTAAGGTATTCGTGTTTTGTTTTCATTTGTTTTTTAGCCTTACAGTTCACACACACATATATGTGTGTGTGTGTGTGTGTGTGTGTGTTTATGTATGCATGTTACAGTGGTTTGTTATTAGAGATCTATTCATGTGTTTGATGAATTTTTATTTTATTTCATTTATAGGTCAATTAAGTAGTTAGATGTCGAAATCTTCCATTTATATTTTGATGCAAACAACAAAAATTATTCAATTTTGGACTTTCGTCGTTATGTACAATTTCTCACATGTTATATTCAGCAGCCGATGCCATCCAAACACAATATACAGTCTTTAAGAGCTTTATACTGACAAGGTTTCAGTTCCATTATAAAAGAGAATGCTGTAAAGGATTATTTTCTTGTTTCCATTAATTTACCTCAAGTTAAATTCATTGGTGTATTTTTATGACCTCTAGAAAATTGTTTCCAAGTCAAGCAAAACCGTTCAACCACTCCTCGGGTGAAAGATGACCCCCGGTGAGCTGATTAGTTAATTAGCTAATTAGTTGAGGTAGTTAAGGCGTGTCATGAGTTAATTAGCTGTACGGGATAGAAATGTGTTTAAGAGCGGTTGTTTATGTATTCTGGAATAATGAAACTGATTTTGTTTTTATCTCGATTTTTTACTGAAATATTTTCAAGGAGATTTGGGAAATAGATTACCCTTGATTTGGATGACGTGATTGTCACCTCATAATGAGTGATAATGAAGGACGATAATTACTCCCAAAATTTGGGAGAAAAGGACCTTTTCGGATGTCCTGTAGCAACTGAAGATAATATCCGTACGCCGAAAATGGCTCCTTGATATTAGGAGACATCATCATCATTCTCAGTATTATTATTATTATTATTATTATTATTATTATTATTATTATTATTATTATTATTATTATTATTATTATTATTGTTGTTGTTGTTGTTGTTCTTGTTGTTTTCAAGTTACATTTGAAGTCAAATATTCTAGGAATTTGTTAATTTGTCCTTCTTATTGATACTAAAATTTATACGGTAATTCTGTGAAATATCTGGAATTTTGACAGAGTGTAATTTGCTCATCTAGAGAGTTATGAACTTATAGGTTGATAATTCTCTGTTACAGCCAAAGATCCAGGACTCTCGTGGATTTTTCACCTTTATGAGATGATGATCCAGTATTTTTTATATATTCTTACTCTCACGAGAAGTAGCCAGAGGCTCAGGAATTTCTTTATTATAACCTCTTATTGATTGTAAGTTAGAGCCAATTATGGAGCTTGGAGCTTGACCTGGTAAAAAGAAGGAGCTTTTTTTTCTTAGGATATTAATTCCATGTCTAAATTCCCATACGGATTAAATCAAATCCAAAATCAAATGACATTCGCTTGATTGTTTAATTAATACTTCGCTTTTCATGGTATATATTTTGTCACAACTTTCCGTTCTTCAATTATCTCTTCGCCTAGCTGTACAATCTGTAGTTAATCTTTATTAGTAATATATTTACATATCTCTGTGTGCATAACCCACTTATAATCATGCAGTCACTTTTTCATATATCATCACATTTTGTCTATTTAAAGTTTGTGTCACAAAGGCGGTGATATCTATGAAATCTGGGCAACTAAATAGACCCCAAGTTGCGTCAGAACAGGAGGATCCACATGTCATTAGACGAATATCTGAGAAGATGCCCAAAACAGTATCAGTAAGCAATAACGGTTTATGTGTAGCTGACGTTTCACTGTTTGCGAGTTGCTTTGCTGAGACGATTGCTTAAACTCATTTTAAATGTATTAAAGAAAAAGAGAACTGTTTTCAAAATGATGGTTAATGAATGAATCCCAGCCCCTTCAATTTTGAAGGTGATGTTAGAACCAATCGCCATCATACATATGGCGTCTCGGCACAAGTCACCTCCTTAGACTACATTATGTGTCTGTGTTCAATGGCAGACCTTTCATAAAGTATAGAAACCTGTCCTTCATTTTTTTTGTTTTTCGTAATATTTTTAAAAGAAAAAGGAAAGAGTACGATGACGCGAAAACATCCTGACAGTAGAGAAATCGCGATGATAATAGCATTACCACTCTGATGAGGATAAGTTCCCATGAAACAAGTTTGGTAAGAGTTTTATTGTGACTACAGCTAAAATGTGGAATAGCTGCCTACTGTTGTTGTGGAATCTTCTGATCTCCAGATGTTTAAGCGAGAGACAAATTCATTCCTGCTTTCTGGTGATGTCTCCTGAATTCAGGAGTATCAGTTTTATTTTCTGTCTCCTTACATTTAATTATTTATCATCTTTCTGGAACTTGTCTCTCTTTGGAGGATGATTTCCCTTTG
This sequence comes from Macrobrachium rosenbergii, assembly GCA_039081455.1. Classification (NCBI taxonomy): domain Eukaryota; kingdom Metazoa; phylum Arthropoda; class Malacostraca; order Decapoda; family Palaemonidae; genus Macrobrachium; species Macrobrachium rosenbergii. The sequence continues at coordinate 27,118,424 of JANJGK010000040.1, forward strand.
GAGTCCTCATGGGTTTATAGTTTACTGAAGATTTCAAGAAACAAATAAACTGACGGCCGTGAACATACCAAGCAAGCGTCTACTGAATGAAATATCCCCAAGTGTAGATAATAATAATAATAATAATAATAATAATAATAATAATAATAATAATAATAATAATAATAATAATAATAATAATAATAATAATAATAATAATAATTCCACCTTATGCTGACTGAAGATTTTTATCCTGTAACGTTAGTCCATTCGTCGAAGTAATGGATCCGGCCGAGTCCAGTCTTTATTAATTTTTTTTTTTTCAAACTGATAATCATTGATTTTCACTCTTCTATGGAAGAACATATTTCCTCGAAAAGGCTTGAAACAAAAGCTTTCTTTTGATAGACTGGGAATCTGCGACGGCATTCACAATACTGGAAGATGGTTCAACTTTGATTTCTATACTGAATGTGTTTACTCAACTATTTAGTGCAAATGATTTACAAGAACACAAAAATAAGGTAAAAGTACACTTAGTTCAGATTTTCCAACTATTTGTCTTTGAAATCTGCAGTGAAAAAGGGAACTATGTAATAATGTTTTCCTTTTTTTCATATATACGAACTAAATTTAACCCATGTAAACGATTAAATAATCACAGGTACGTTCATAATGAAACGTAATCATGTTCAAATGTACCTCAAATGCTTGGTATAAGAGAGAGAGAGAGAGAGAGAGAGATTAAAACTATATTACTAGATGAAGTCATCTGTATATCGTTTTCTCTTTTAAGGTATTTGAGATATTTTTGGAGTGCATATGCATTTGTACCACTTTCTTCCATGTAAGAAATAAACGTAGCAATTTATGATCTACATACCGTTTGTGCACCATTATTTTTCTCTTACCATTTTCCGCTTGTTGGTCCCTTGGAAGCTGAAGAATGCGGGTTTTAATTCAACTTATATTTCTTGTTGTCGAAAGCTTTCAATAATTTACACACACACATATATATATATATATATATATATATTATATATATATATATATATATATATATATATATATATATATATATATAAAAGTGTGTATGTATATTTATGCATGTATGTATATGTATGCACACGCACACACAAACATATATATATATATATATATATATATATATATATATATATATATATATATATATATATATATATATGTGTGTGTGTGTGTGTGTGTGTGTGTGTGTGTATGCATGTATGTATGTATTGACGCTAGTCAGCATCAGAATTATTCACATTCGCTCTATAAAAGAAGACGAGTCCCATCTTGTTGCATAGCAATGAATGAATGGTTTTAGTCACAGTGACCTCAGAAATAGGCCGCTGGGTTTTCTTTCGTCATGCAAGGTAGTAACTGTTGACATTTGCTCTAGACATTCACATCTGGTAAAGCGAGCACTGGGTCGATAATGGAAGTTCTCCGAGTGTCAAGGTCAGCTGGAAAGGTTAGGGTATAAAAGAAATCTGAAGTTCACTGAGTACGAAAAGCGAGAGCGAGAGGTCGTATCATGAGATATTTGCAATACCGTTCAGAAATGTGTTTTTATCTCTTGCCTTATACTGCTTTTATTGGAGACTCGGTTTCCTGATAGCTCTGCTTTGCTGGCACTTTGAAACAAAGTACTGCTTTTTCGTTTTTCTTGTTGTAACATCTTATTTCTTTGTAATCGATTTGAAACTAAGTACTCATTATTTCTCTGTAGTTTGATACGTGGAAAAAAGAATGTGATATTTCTAAATGAATTGTAATTCAAAACCATTATTATTATTATTATTTTTATTATTATTATTATTATTATTATTATTATTATTATTATTATTATTATTATTATTATTATTCAGAAGATGAACTCTATTCATATGGAACAAGCCTACAGAGGCCATTGACTTGAAATTCAAGCTTCCAAAGAATATGGCATTCATTCGAAACAGTGACTTTGTACGAAATTTGCACTGACTGGGTGAGATCAAAGGTACTGGTGTACATATCTTAATTTATTTCAAAATTGTATCGGCCTAATGACTGTTCGTGCCGAAGCCATTTTGTGGACCGTTTGACGAAATGTTTTCAAGTTTTTCTAATAGTCTCATGATTCGATAACATGCTCACTGGCATGTACATTGGAATCACAGTTCCTTGAATAAAGGTAAGAACTGTTTATATATATACATATATATATGTATATGTATATATATGTATATATATACATGCATACATACATACATACATACATACATACATACATACATACATACATACATACATACATACATACATACATACATACATACAGTACACTTTTATCTCATCTAAAATTTCGAGATGAGGGCCTATTGCTTCTGAGACATTCATTCAGTCTGCCTTTGGGGTGTTTTGTGGCCGAAGTTATCTGTTTGTAGGTTTCATTCCTTGAGGTGTCACAGAGGGTTTACGTTTCATGGCAGATGCATACAATAAATTATAACACGTGGCTAGAAAAGTAAGTTATTAATGAGAGAAATTACTAGTAGGCGGAAAGCCACTTGGGTAAAATACGGAGCTATCTGTCTATCTATCTATCTGTTTTTCTATCTGTCTATCTATCTATCTATCTATCTATCTATCTATCTGTCTATCAATCTGTCTATCTCTGTCATTTATGTGGCTTTCATGGACGATCTGTACTTAAGTCTTGTTCCCGTTTTCCCTAATTTACATACGACAATTTTCCAGTTTATATCTATACACGCGGCAAATTTAAGCACAGTCTGTGTAACGCTAATCAGTGGTTTTTATGGCGACGCTGACAGAGGTTCTGAATAGGTAAATTTATATGCGATGTCATCATCAAACATCAAATTAGTGTGGCTGAAAATTGCACGTATCCCTCTGCCAAGGAGAGTTGTTATTGTAGTATGCCAAACATACTAATTTTCGTAGGTATATTGATATTAAATTCATCACCATTGCGAATGCTCACGCGCCTTAGGAATTTTTATGTTCCCCAAAAACGGTCTCTTTTGACTTCCGTGACGGAGTAGTGTGAATAAATATAACATGATCAAGATACTGAAAGTCGGGTCATAACCTCGGTTTGCTGTCAGCCCACCATACTAAGGTCATTGACCCATTGAAGTAGTTGTTATGAAAAGAGTGAATTGCCTGTCATGTAGGAATTTTGTGACAGCCGATTCCGTATCCTGAAGTGGCGGATGGTCATTTTAATGTATGTAGAGCGTTGTATTTCTCTTGTTCCGTGCTTAAGGTAGGTCCTCCCTGGACATCATCGGTGCCTGCATTAGGATTCCGTTGCAAAACAACATTCTAAGTGTGTGCATGAGGAATAAAGGGAAACCACGGCAGTAATTGCATTGCAGCGTTGTCAAACTTCATAAATAAATTTAAATTATAAAAGATAAGTGATTAGTGAAAGTTTCTAGAGAATGAGTTAAAGCCCCTTCCACTGCACTCCTACTGATACTGGATTCCATATACACTGTGGTGTTATTTCTAGAACCTTTTCTATGATGTGGAACTACGGGATGTATTACCATCACACTGCTAGAAAGACAACAGCGTAGCTCTTGTTTTCATCTAAACTAACTGACAAACCACCACCTGTCTCCCCGACATATATGTTGCCAAAGTCCCCCCTCGAATTGGGACCACCTTGACGTGGTGAGGGGGCTCTTGAACCCCAGGAATTTGTTCCCGGGTTTGAGTTCAAGAGTCCCATATATCATTATATATTTGTGTGGACTAATTTTTGTGGAATTTTCCACTTTTGCTAAAATTTATTGGACCTGTTAAATAGGGAAAGATATCATAGCTGGGATTGGGTTTATATTGGAAGCTAAATAGTGGGAACTGTGGTAGGACCATCAACTACCCGATAATGTTCGGACCTGAGAGATATCAGATTGATAGCTCAAAGGCAGAACTGTTCTGCAGGGCTGGACCACGGATTCCAGGGGGGTCTGGTTCTGGGTATAGGACTCTCGTCATTCTATCCGGTTTGCCCATAACATGGTTAGGGTGGGGATGATTGTATTCTTGTAATACTCTCAGTCCTAGCAAGCGAGTTTGGCTTACACTTGGGCCACTCTAATCAAGTTGTGCTATCCCCTGTGGGGTAGAGTAGGGACGCGGACATTTGGGAGTCGGTTCTCACTTGTGCCATTGGTGGAAGAATAAACTCCATGAAAGTTTGATGATATCTTTTTAAGGTTTTCAGGTTTATTTATTTATTTATTTTTTTTTTTTTACTTTATTCTTTATGAGTAATAGTTGTAAGGATTGAAGTACCCCTGGGACCTTTGATGGTACTGACTCGGTACAATTGACGACCGCTGAAACCTCCTCGACATCCTTTGTTTAGAAAAACCTGAAAAAAATCTAGTGTACTTACACTGGAACCCTATGCTCCAGTACAGAACAAACCAAAAAAAAAAAAGTAAATATCGTGTTGACCCAACCTTGACTCACTTCGACTCCCTCTTTGGGTGTGGAAGTTGGTCAAGGTTTCTTACCTTGGAAACAGAGCGGGAAATTTCAGCCCTAAAGTTAGAAAATTACCTATTAAACAGACATTCAACAGCAGAAATGTCGTTTAGACAGATAAGAGAAAAGACGTGGCTCATAGAAGCCGCAACAAATAGTCAGCCTGAGGACTATATGTCTATAACAACAATAGATAGTATGAATGTAAAAATGAAAAAAAAAAAAAAACATGGCACTATGAATAGTATTCAGGGTACCATTGTGCTTTCTGAGAACAGTGACGAACCAGTAGAAAGAGTATTCTCTTAGACTTTCTTAACAAAAGGTATCCCAGAGTCCAAGCTTGTGAAGTATATAATATACCGAGTAAGCAAAGAAATAAGCAAATGTTGAAAATCGCAAAAATAAAATTTGGGGGTCAGAATCTACCTCAAAAAATAAAAATATTAAGCCAAAATAGAGAAATAAGACCCCATATCTCAAACCCACTACAGTGTCAAAACTGTAGTAAATATGGTCATGCAAAGAAATATTGTCGAAACGAACCTGTACGTGCGTATTGTGGATCTAAAGAACGTGCCACACAATGGAATTGCAGTGAACCAGAGTGTGCAAACTGTGGGCAGAATCATCATGCAAGAACCAAAGAATGCATGTATTACATATACAATATGGAATTGAAAATGCTATAAGAAAGAACAGGGATGTCTATAAAAGAAGCTAAATTAGAACTGAAAGTGAGAGGAATTCAAGATCCTGCTAAGAAACTTACATATGCCTCGATAACAAGAACTAATAGTGAAACAAAAATACATACAGATAGAATTAACAAAAAGCAGCAAAATAAATCTCAAGAAATTAATGCTTTACAGAAAAGCTAAAATGGCAAGAAATCAAGAAACATTAATGCAAAGAAATATTAATGCAAATAGGAACACAAGAAGATACTACTACATAAGTCGTGATGGACTGGAAATTAAAGATAAAAAGAGACCTTTTGGAGAGAACACCACGCAAAACGAAAAAAACCAACTATTATTTGAGCAATATCAGTTGAACCAAAGACAAAAGATATAAAGAAAGAAAAAAATCAAAAGCAAGCTAAGAATATACCTTTATCTCCTAAGATAATAGGAAAACCTATGGATGGAGATATCCAAAACACTGAAGAAGTAGAAGGGAATTATACCATAGATAACAATGATTATGTCAAGGGAGAAGAAATTACTCCATCTTCAATAATTGGTACAAGAGCAAATGAAACAAGAAATGTATATGAGAACACATGTGGATGTAATGACTGTTTTGTTGAATTGTGCAATAATAACAATAATATAACGAAAGATAGTTTAACGTACATTATAAGAAATTTTATGAAATATAGAAAAAAAAAGAAACCACGGATTTGAGTACCCATGAAAGAGATTGCATGTGCATTGAGCACTTAGTATATTATAAAGAAAAACAAATGAATGTCGTGAGTAAATTATTAGAGAAAAATCCAAATTGAAAATACAAAAAAAGAAAGTAAAATCCGACCGCAATAACATAATATTTTCAATAGCTATATTATACAATGGAACGTAAATGGTCTACAGACCAGATTACACCTAGGAGAAATACAAAGATTACTAAAAGAATACGAACCAATAATATTATGATCACAACATGTCAACAAAACAATATCAACAACAGGTAAATATACCTTAGTATCTACATCTAGAGAGGAAGAAGGAAATTTAGGCACTGCTATATATCTACATAACAAAGTATGTTATGACAAAGTACCTGTAAACTTTACTGACCTGCAAATATCGAGTATTACAATACGAATAGAAAACGATAATTATGTAATTTATAATTTATACAACCAACCCAATAAAAATTACGACATTGCTAAATCTAGAGAATTATTTAACAATGCCAGAGAGCCTACATTAACAGTAGGTGATATTAATGCTCACAACCCAATATGGGACTGTCATTGTGCAAACTCAAATAGAGCAGGAAGAAAAAAGAAGAATTCATAGATTCAAACGACATGTGCTGTATGAATGATAACGAAATCGGCACATATTTTTAAAAACATATGGAACGTTTTCTTCAGCAGACTTAACATCATGTACAACAAGCATAGTAGACTGATTAGATTAGAATACAGTTGATGACTTGCACACCAGTGATCATTTCCCAATATTAATTTCATTATTACAAAATAATCCTGCCAAGCCTGTCCCTCAGTATAACATTTATAAAGCAGATTGGGAACTATATGAATTGCACACTAGTGATATCCCACCATTTGGGTATATACAAGATCATAATGAAAGAAATAGATTTCTCGTTGACTTCACTGAAAGTACTGCTGATAAAGCAACACCAAAATCCAAATCTCATCCAACAAAACACAAAGTCCCATGATGGTCTGGAAAACTAACAGAATTAATAAAAATAAAACACCAAATTGGAAGACGATTAGATAACTTGAATAGAAAGTTCAGTAAAATAAGTAAAACATTACCTATATTAGTAAATTTACTAAAACTGAATATATTATTATTGGAAATTGATACACTAAAACCGCTATATAACAAAATATCTGCAAAATTTAAAAAAGAAGTAATTCAAGGAAGACTCATTTCATGGAGGAAATATGTATCAGATCTCTCTGATAATACTCCCATACAAAAAAATATGGGAAAAATACAGGAAAATAAATGGTACCCATATCAAACCACCTAGGCATGCCATATCAAAAGATGGAAAACGAATACTCGATCCGAAAGAAATAAGTAATGTAATAGGAGAAAACTTAGTAAAAGTAAGCATTGATAAAAATGTAGATGAACACTTCCACACAAAGGAAAACAACATAGAATTATTAACAATAAATTTTGAAACAATAGGAGATATATATTATAATAGAAAATTTAATATGGAAGAGTTGGAATGTGCTCTCTTGAACAGCAATAAATCTGCCCCTGGAGGGGACAATATTTGTTTTGAAATCTGCCACTTAGCACCTTTAGCAAAGTCACACTTATTACAGTTTTATAATCACTTATGGCATCGAAATTTATTTCTTGATGAATGGCATAATGCTATAATTATTCCTATCCCCAAACCCAGTAATGTAAACAATTACAAACTAATTTCTTTAACAAGTTGTTTATGCAAATTACTAGAGAAAATGGTAAATGCTCGACTAACATGGTGCAACGAGAAAATAAAATTTTAACTCCCACTCAATTAGGGTCACAATGTAATAGATCTACATTGGATTCTCTGTCTAACTTAGAAGACCATATACGAAGAGGATTTGAACGAAAACAAATTACTATAGCAGTCTTTTTTGACAGTGAAAAGGCATATGATACTGCATGGAATATAATAATTAAAAACGTTACATAAAAACAGCATCCGTGGACATTTACCCAGGCTTATCCAAACCTTTCTGACAAATCGCACTTTTTAAGTGAGAATTGATGATGTATTGTCAAGTACATTTCCACTTGAAAATGGTGTTCCACAAGGAAGCGTCCTTAGTGGCACACTTTACTTTAGCAATAAATGATATCAGTAAAAATCTACCTACTGGAATTAAAGGTAACTTGTATATGGATGATTTTGCCATATATTATTCAGCATCTCGAATAAAGCATGCAGAACGAATCTTTCATAAAAGCATAATAAAAAAGATAAAGGGGCTTCATCTGTAGGCTTTAAATTATCCATACAAAAGACTCAAGCAGTAATGTTGCATAAAAATAAAAAGTGGAAAAACGGTGAGGAAATACATTTAAAAGTCAGAGACCATAGTATACCAAGTGGCCAAACAGCAAAATTTTTGGGATTAGTATTTGATACTCACTTGAACTGGAAAGCCCACATAACGTACATGAAATCAGAATGTAAAAGAACATTAAATCTAATTAAAAAACTATCGAACACTACGTGGGGAGCCGATAGACATACCCTTACTGTACTGTATAAAGCAACAGTGCTGTCTATCATTGATTATGGAAGCGAAATATATGGCTCGGCATCAGACGCAACGCTGAAAATGTTAGACCCAGTTCATAATGAAGGCCTTAGAATATGTGCAGGAGCCTTTAGATCATCACCAAAGTCATCTTTACAAATTGAATGTGTTGAACTACCTCTCTCTCTCTCTGTCTCCATAGAGAGTTTGTAACAATGAAGAGTGTCATGAGAATTCAGTCACGTGATTCTCCAGCCGAAAAATTATTTGAATTAAGAGATGTATTTTTATTAACAATCATGTCCCACCTTTCCCAATTAGATCTAGAAGATTGTTCGAGTTCTATTTTTATTAACAATCATGTACCACCTTTCCCAATTAGATCTAGAAGATTGTTCGAGTCACTGAATTTAAATATATAGATACCTTCAATAGTTAAATTACCTCCTCCTTGGAATATGAATAAAGTGAAACTTTGCACACACTTAAAATATTTATCAAAGAGTTACTCATGTTCTCATAGACAACATGCAGTTGAACATATAATTCGAAAAGGTCCACACTACACAATGTAAACAGACAGATCTAACTCTCAATACGGAATGGGATATGCTGCTGTGTCCCAAACCAAAACGTAACAGTTCTCTCTACCTGATAATGCCTCAGTATTTACAGCTGAGTTTATGTGCAGTAGCATCAGCCATTAAAATAATTAATGAAGCCTCATTTAATAATTTTGTGATTTATAGCGACTCAAGAAGCGCTATAGAAGCCATTCAGAGTTACAATCCCAAAAATAATATTGTACAACAAATCAAGTTTTCACTCCATAAATTGTATAATAATGGAAAAAATATTGAAATATGTTGGATCCCTGCCCATGTAGAGATTAAAGAAAATGAAGAGGATGATAAAGCAGCTAAAGAAGCGGTCCACATGACAAGATTAATGTAAACCTCCCTGTTAGAGACTATATAAGATATACAAAAACAATCATTGTAAGTAAATGGCAAAATATATGGAATGAAGAACCTGAAAATAAATTAAAACAAATAAAATCTAGTGTTGGAAAATGGAGTTCATCATATCAGAGAGAGACACACACAAGTAATTCTGACGCGTCTTCGAATAGGCCATACTCGTTTGACACATGGACACTTAATGAACAGTCCACGTGGCCCTCCTCCCGAATGCCCAGAGTGCAAAGTGTTGATAACAGTCATGCATGCATTGTGTAAATGTCCAAAATATAACCTGTAGCGATTATCAAATTTTGGAAGTAGATCAAAGAAGGAAATTTTGTCAGAATCTTCTACACTTTCAGTAATACCAATTTTAATGTTCATGAGGAGCTGCAATTTACTTAATAAAACATAAAAATAAGCAAACAATAAAAATACGAAAACCCTCAAGGGTCTAATAGATTTTAAAACAACTAAATTTTAAAATTTTACTTAATTTATTCTGAATTTTAATATACCTTTTTAGTGAGTATATATGGAAACATGAGTATAAATGTATTTATTGTGCGAGTGTGTTCCAGTACGAGAGCGTATACCTTTGTGCAGTTTTTAATTTCATTTTCATCCCAGTGCTAGGCCTCTGGCCTAGCCTGTCATTTCATCCAAATCCTTTGGATGAGAGCTGATAGTCAGCGCAGTGGTCTGGTTAAACTGTTTTAATTATAATAATAATAATAATAATAATAATAATAATAATAATAATAATAATAATAATAATAATAATAATAATAGTAAAAATTATTATTATTATTATTATTATTATTATTATTATTATTATTATTATTATTATTATTATTATTATTATTATTGTCCTAGTCACGTACGCTCCTTTGTCTAGAGCAGATTGATCTATTTTATTGTTTGTTAGTTTACGGCTTACGATGTTGTCAAATTATAGTTATACGAATTGTTCTTCACCTTTCAACACATTTCTTAAAACTATCTAAATGTTGAATGCATGGAAAGAATGTTTTTTTTTTTTTTTTTTTTTTTTTTTTTTTTTAGAACAGCAATAAAAACTTTCTAGCTTAGCTGAGCGCTTACTGGATAAAGAAATGTTAGGGTACCCTAATCCTAAGAAAACATATAAACTCTTTGACTTCGGTATCTATAAAGTCCCTGTCTCAAATTTTACAAGGTCTGCTAAAAAGGATACATATAAAATTGTGCTTATTTTGTTTTAAATGGAAGGAAAAGTTTTGTATGTGTCTATATTTGTATTTTTGCGGTAAACACTGAAATTCATTATTTACCCGATGAACTATAAATTTAAAAAGGTTAATGTACCGTTTTCTGAAATGTTTCAGTCGTAAATTTAATGCTGGGCGTGGAACCATTGACCTTTCTCAAGAATTTACCAAGACAGACACTATCATGGTCGTCAGTAATAAAAATGTCGTCGTCCTCCCGCACGCTGAACCGTGGTCGCAAAGGTTGTGGAATTCTAGGTAGGTGTTCTGATTCAAACATTTTTATGCATTCATCAGCTAATGGTGAACCCATTTCTACACCATATTTTTGGCGGTAAGCTCTTCCATTAAACGTGAGCACGATGGAATCTGTAGAAAGTTTTAACAGGATAATGAACTCGGATATAGGTTGAGGGGGGAACAAAGGCCTCTCGTCGTGTCTTCGAAAGAGAACATTTCTAACTAGGTCTAACGGTTCATTCGTCAAAAGGACGGTAACTTCCAAACTAATCATTTAACTTCTTTCTGCATCACAATCTTTGAATTACCCTTTTAAGTATTTATTTCGTAGATTATATTCATTTCTGCTTAATTTACTTTGTGACTATTTACACAATTTATTTTATAGCTGAAGAGGCATGTTGGAAACATGCGAAAGCTTCCGTTGTTGTTACCAATATACCTGCGTATATACAACTGTGACTGTTAACCATATATATATATATATGTATATATATATATATATATATATATATATATATATATATATATATACATACATATATATATATACATACATATATATATATATATATATATATATATATATATATATATATATATATATATATATATATATATATATATATCTGTATGTGTGTGTATGTTAAATGTGTTCTGTTTTTCGCCTCTATGTCTTTGTTAGTCGTCACTTGGTAATATTTTCAAATTTCTATTTGCCCTGGAAATATATCGTCTTTCAGTATCCAAACTACAGTGTTTTTACGAAGACAGTGGTGATATTAAGTAACTGAGCTTACTCAGAATTTAGGTGTAGTTAGTTTCATGCCGGTTTTTTCTGTTTCAAGCTTGCATTGATTTTAAATTACAATCTTGTTCATTCATTTATTTCCATCAAAGGCAACAGAAAGAAAAGAATAACAGACACTGGGAGTCTAGCCGTTATTTTACTTAGTACAATCTCAGGTGTACAGTATTTCAAATTCATTTTTATATGCCTGTTCGCATGAATAACTGATTTCTCAAAAATTATTGTCATCTCAGAAATGGTATATGATCAGTAGAATATTATATCCAAGTACCCGGCAATGCCATTTTCTATGCACGCATTAACAGCTGCAAAGGACTAAAAGACTATTTGTATTTTCTCAATGCTTAATATTTCAAGAAGATTAGTTAGGCAGTAATGACGTTAGAGAGGGTTCTTTCTTGCCTGAGTAAACCCAATCTCATTGTAGTGCTTGCTTCGGTGATTGCAAACAATATACAAAAAAAGCATCAAGGAAGAGGAGGAGTGTTGCGGCTGAGAACCCAAGCAAGACAATGGCTCTCCCAGCATCATCTGGTCGTATCCAGGGGAATGGGGAGGAACAAGTTCCGACGATGCCCCAAGAATTGGCATGCGCTTTCAGAAAAAAAAGAAGTTATTTTTAACTGCTGTGTACTTTGTTTCGAAGAGGCTTTTTAAGACATCATCAGTGCTCGGGAACTTTTAATTATAGTCTGTTTCTTGCTAAAGAAACCCGTGTAATATTTATTCATATATCGAGGGTATAAGGTATTAGGTATAAGGAAAATAATGATTTTAGTTATCAGTGAAAATGCATTTAAGATCCCGTGGACAACTCATACCGTAAGAAAATACAAAAATTATTATATAAACGTTTTGTCTTTGAATATTGGTAGCCCTCTTACAGAGGTGGTCGCTACACCCTTGGAGCCAGTATGTGACAGAGAGCCTGTTTTTTTTTTTTTTTTTTTTTGCACACATCCAAAGGTAACCCGGTATTTCGTATACAGATTTTTTTTACCATTTTGCTTTATAGCGATTTTTTCTCTTGAGATCTCAGCGGAGGTTCATTTGATCTCTTCAGAAATAGCTTTAACTGATGTCTTAGGAAGTAAAGTCCTTGATGGTAGATGTCGCTGCTATAAAAGTACCACTAAATATGGTATAGGGAAGTGGTGCTTATTTATTCATCTTTTCGCTTTGGAAGGTTAATTGAAGCCTAAGGAATGAGAATTGAGGAATGACAGGCAATTACTTACTATGATATAGACCCAGTTTAAAGACTTGTGAAGCTGGAGCTGATAAGTTTGTGGTTGCTTGGAATTGAATTTCGTAGCCATCATTTGAAACTTTGGCACTAGAACTAATGTATAGATCTATTCAATAGTCCTCTTGTTCCCTTCTTGGCACATAGGGCATCAACATATTGGTCTCTGAGACAAAACACCTGTGTTTTGCCCCATTTAAATTTTTCATTTCTAGTTTCATATACTCTCATATCTCCACCTTTGTCCATATAACTCTTGTTCCCCATTTGCATATTAACCATACAACACTCATATTTTCCTGTTTATCATTTGGATAAGCACAAGTGTCAAAATCATTTGTTTTACTCCCAGGTCAAATTTTCATAAGTAAAATTTTAACCTGTAATTCCTTAACCCCTTATTCTCTCGTTGTACAAAGGAGGAGGTTTAGTGCATTATCCAGAGAATACTTGCACGTGCTGGAGCGATTACCGTCTATTACCTTTACTAATCCCCGTAGGGAGAACAACCCTATCTGTAATGTTCTGCAGGAGTGAGATATGTGGAACCATAAAAATTCCATCGCCATATGTGTTTGGGAAGCCAGTGCTGTTCAGCTCAGACGTGTGAAGCCGACCTAATTGTCGAGGTATGCTCCCCATTAGAGTTTGCTCCTTATATGATGTTTGTTGATGTTGCCACAGCATATCTATTGCAGAGCTGCAATATTGTCTTAAAAGGGATCAGCAATTGTTTTACCTTCGACTTGTAAGGGTCATATTTCTGATAAATCTCTTATGGTGGTGAATATGGATAAATACCTCCTCTGTTACTAGAAGTTACATCTACACTAAGTCTCCAAATTCATCCCTTAAAAACCTTGTGAAAGTAAACCGTATTCCGTATTTGTTTTTCCTGTGTATACTTGTGAAAATATAGTTAATTTTTAACAGAGAATGCATGCCGTTCTTACAGTTCCCTAAAAGTACAGTCAGTTTCCTTATTTATTGATCTAGGATATGATTTACAATTCAAAAAATAAATCTTTCAAAGTTTCTTAATAACTAAACTTATGAGAGTAGGTGTTTACATCCACCCTGCGAGAAACAACAGTAATAATAAGTTTAAGTAAGAATATGAGCTAAAACCCAGTGGCTGTTTCACATTTGTTGGTCATTTGAAACGGATAGATACAGCAACCTTGGCTGTTTTTAGACAAAGTGTAAACAGTAAAGTCTATCCTTGCCTGAACTCAGAATTTCGGGGAATTAATGTATTATTTCCTTGGTGGTGATATTTGCAGTACAGTCTCTATGTCTTTTATCTTTCCAGTTTAAAAAAAGGTGTCTTTCTGCAGTGTCCTGAAGAAAGCACTAGCGGAGGTTGGTATGGTCTGAAAGTTCCAGAATTACCCTTTGATTTTTTGGCGCGGAAAGTCTGTCGTTCTTCTCATGGATAAACCTCACTCTGCATCTTTGCCATGTTTTCTTGAGGCAAGGGTTAAAAAAGGGGTACCTATCCCAGTGGCCTTACCCTAAAATATTTGTACGATAATTGCTTTTGAATACTGAAATCGACCTAGTAAGGGATACTGCGGATTTCAACACATCTCTCTCATTTCTCGAGGTGGACTACAGTCTGTACAAGACAAAACTTACTTTAAAGACTATTTTCACATCACTTTTTATTTTGGGGCTTGTAGCCATTTTACCAGAAGAGTTTTTTTGTTTAAAAGACAAGATGGCTCTTCCTGTGCCCCAAGAGCGATAATGACCAACGAGTTGCAGCTATTTCTGAATATGTACACGACCTACCGAAAAACACTTTGAATGCAGTTTATACAAAGTTCCAGATGCAGAAAAACTTCTACCTTGAATTGTTAGATGAGCTGAAAATTTATCAATTCAGGTCGATTTCTTAGCTACCTCTCCGTCAAAATATAAAGAAGTCAAAAGCAAGTTTCTGTTTATGCATTGCTAAGTAGGTGAGAGAGCTGTTGCTTATAAGCTTCCATTCATAATTTTCCTCTCCCCGTAGGGTCATAGTGCTGTCAGTGTAGTGGTGCACTGTAGGCATTACTGAAAGGTGTTTGAAGCGTCCCTTCGGATCCTAGCTACATCCACTATTTAGCCTCCGATCCCGCATCTTTCCTTCAACCTTGCTGTCCAACGACTCTAACTGTTACTTCCTAGTGCGACTGTAGGGTTTTCCACCTTTTGATCTTTGCACCTCATTTAATTTACATTCTGGATCTCTTTATCTTGATGTCCAACCACTCCGCCTCCCACTTTTCACTGTCTTGTGAGCTGAATGGCCGGAAGTGCCCCTTCAGTACTTGGCTTGACAACCTCAATTTCGTAAATCAATCGAATCATAACTTTTCTACGTTTACTTGTTGTAGAATGACGAATGAACAACTGGCATCAAAGTGAAGTCAATTCTAGATGTATTGCTCATCTAAAATAGGCAAAATAACTGATGAAATACATTACATTATTCAAGGGCTAAAAGACGATTGAAACCAGCTATCATAAATTTATTTTTGCGTTTGAATCTTTATAGCACTTACATAGATGGCCATAATTCTTTACAGCGCAGCAAATGTATCCATGTTTAATTTACTTTCTAATAGTGATATGCGTTTGCTACTTAAACCATCTGAAATTCTACTCCTATCTTCGCAACAATATTCATTTCTTTAATCGCTGATTGAATACTTCTCTCTCTCTCTCTCTCTCTCTCTCTCTCTCTCTCTCTCTCTCTCTCTCTCTCTCTCTCTCTGCCAGTGCTATCGAGCTCCGCTGATTTCATCTCTTATCTACCTACTAGCAAATGGAGGTAGTTATCGCCATTTGAACTTTACAAACCAGCCCAGGGTTATAGAATAACCCAGTCATTAGCATTTAAATCCAGTTTTATAATCTTTAGGAAATAATTTATTCCGTCATATAATGCTATTTGGCTGCGTTGGCGAGTTGGGTGACCACTTAGTTGGCCTTTGCTTTCTAGTACGAAAAAAATTGCGCAGTAAAACATCTTCAAAACTTATATGTATACACAAGAAATGTAAAGAAATTCTGATGTGCGGTAGCGGGAAACGAACCCCGGTCCACTAATCAGAACGAGGTACCATTGTCGACCTGACCACGAGAAGGATAAGTCTAATGACTCACATACATACGTATACCTGTCGTTTTCAGATATATAAATTAGAGCTGAAATAGACCCATCCTCACCATTGTAGCCAAGTGGACAATCGATTTTCATTGCTTTTTTAGGCTGAAATATATATGTAATGTAATTGTAATAGCCACAATGCCCTCTGAACTTTCTTGAATTCTTCGCGCTATTTTTTTGGATGCGCTTGTCACTACAAAGCCTTAAGATCCATATGTGTGTGTGTGTATGTGTAATTAATCCCCATTCTCTCTCTCTCTCTCTCTCTCTCTCTCTCTTGCAAAACTTCCTTTATTACTAATTTGCCGATTTGTCATAATCTTTCTTTTTTCCTACTTGTTACTTTGTCCTTTACCCTTAGTTCCATCTTCTGTCTCAGCTGTCATTTCTTCTCTGTTATCTACATTATATTTTTCCATATTTACCATCTTCATTAAGTATTTCTCACCATTTTCTCTCTTGTGCCAACGTTCATCAGTGTCCACCAAATTCCCCTCCCCTCATCTTCAGTCTTCTCTTGTTTCACATCTTTAATATCTTCCTTTCTCTATCGCATGTCTATCATTGTTCTCCCACTCCTTCTCCTCCTCTGTCTATCTCTTTCTATTCACCACCTTCGCCAACCATCCTTCTTACTCCACACCATCATCTTTCTCTCATTCTGTGACCTAATTCCTCCCTCTTCTTCAATGTGTATATTTTCGTTCTTCACCTTCTCCAACTATCTTGAAATTTCCATGGCCTCTCCACCTTCTCCAACCGTTATCCTATTTCCATCACCTCTCTACCTTTGCATCATCACCATCATTCTTTCCCGAGTTCGCATGACTGTTCCATCTTTCTCTGCAGCCTCTTCTTCCTACCCTCATTCCATCGTCTCCAACCTTCTCCCACTTGCCACCACCTCTCCATCAGCGTCGCTGCATCATCATTCCCTCATGTCTCCACCAAGACGGTAGCGAGTGTCAGGGATGGTTCCACGATACGCCTTATCGCAGAACCAATAATCCCGACACCTCCGCGGCAATACTTGGAGTGCTGGCTTCCCTTAGCTCACCGCCCTTCCAGAACCAGCTGGAATGCAGTGAGTGATATCTCTCGGGATGAGTGTGATACCCCGGTTACTTCTTCTCGAGTCGCTGTACCTGCTTGCTCCGTAACATCGCTTCTGTATATTTGCATGTTGGATTATTTGTTACCGTCGATGCTCTTCATGCACATCTTTATGGAAATATATAATGATGAAATAGCAACTAATTTATATTCTGGATTTTGATTTCAATCTAATTCTCATATTAACGTTAAATTCATTATATTTTCTGGTTACTTGCGTCACTGTAATTCCAATAACGGCGGTGAATTTATGACATTACACTTCATCCACGGTAAATTTGGTATTATTTGTAATAGATTTGTTTGATCTATCTGGAGAGAATGGTACAGACTGTAATCTCTTGGAACATTGAGATGCTCTTTTTATTCAAGTCACATTAGAGATTGTCTCAATTTGCCTTTCCGCACTAAAGAACCATTCTCAGTCTGGTTCGGTTTGTTTGTTTATTTGTATAGGATATATGTTGGGTTTAGTTTGTTTATTTTTATTTTATCCAAGTTAGATTTATGTGTTTTTCACACAACTTAGATCCAAATAAATATATCAGGTTTATCTTTGCGAACCAATTTACTGTGTCATTGTAGCTAAATTAACTATATTTTTTGCATATTATCCACATCAATATAATTATTTTATATTTAAGTTTCGCATGTTACGAACAATGGAGCTTTTTCTAGTTTTGTTAAGGATAAATGACGTCGCGCTTTCTGGATCGTGAAAAGCTATTAACAAGCTCATTATCCTTAAAGAAATGCGAAAACTGTTATTGTCTCTTAATGGAATTCATTTCGAGAACATAACAGCAATTCTTACACAATTAATATAAGCCTGCTTTCAGGATGAATGCATTCATTGTCACATTATACAGTGAACCTATCATCATTTCCTTGGTCATTTCTCCTCATTCCAATGTTAGTGGTGCCCAGACCCGATCCCGGAATGGGGAAAGTGTTATAAGGCCGGTTTCCTGAAAATTCTTGGTAGTAGAATTCAGTGGGTTCCATTTAGGGTGGAGTTGTACATGGGGCTAACAACTTCATGCCAAAAGATTTTCAGAAAGCTGAGATATTAAATTTCAGGGCCCATCCTTTCCAAAGGGGTAAGTTGCCTGGGTACAGATTATATATATATATATATACATATATATATATATATATATATATATATATATATATATATATATATATAGAAAATGAAACGCAGACATGCAAAAAGTTTAAGTGGACGGCAGTGAATGGTTTAA
>JANJGK010000040.1:27141937-27184437 GCA_039081455.1 Macrobrachium rosenbergii
GCAACTCCCTCTTTATTGCTCCGATATATTTCATTGATTTTTGACATTCCGAGTTAATCTGTAAAAACAAACACAGTAATCAATAAAACCTGAATGGAAGTTATTAAACCCGGTTTGCCATGCTTATACGCATTCTTAGTGGGCCCATCCATTTCATCTTAATTCAGTATATTTCAAGTAAATAGTTCGAGAAAACGTTGGACAAACTGTTATCACGTCTGTCGTTTTGCCTGATCTTTAGGCTTTTTCTTCTTCTCGCCACTTAACAATTATACCTCCATCTTAAATAGTTAGTAAGATACGAAGCCATGCCGTCCGTGCAGTTGCACCAAAACTGTTTACCTTCTTGCAAATGCCTGTTTTTGATAAGTAATTGTGACTTTATTTTCTTTGGGTTCTTTTGATGTGATTGGTCAAAACTTATTTTCAGTATAATTAACTCTTATCTGACTGCATCACTTTGTCGGTAGGTAATAGAGCTTGTTTGTGAATTAGTGTACCTAAAGATTGGAGGACAAGGTAGCTAGGCCAATAGCGATAGATTTTATTCCAAGGCTGTTTGCCGTTCCATGTCATAATATCTGTTATTGCATTTCAGATTCATCCAGGGCTTGTGGCATGGAAATGGCGTAAAGTAGGACCCATTAAAATGAAAGAAGTACCATATATATATATATATATATATATATATATATATATATATATATATATATACACACACACACGCACACAAATATATGTACACATGAATTTTTCTCACACACACACACACACCGTGACATTTTTTATATTCACAAATATTAAGCCACAAAATCGTTTAATACCTTATTCACTATAATAATAGCTTACACCCAGTGATCAAAAGTCACTGTACATCGTTGTTTATAATCCAGGCAGCGGTTCGAATCTCACTGGGTGCGGAACTCTTATCAATTATAATTCCTCTTGAGTGTAAGCTTTTACAGAGGTATACTGAAATGTAAATTAATTGATATCTGTAGATTAGTATTTGTGAATATATATGTATATATGGATGTATGTATATATACACATAGTATATATATATATGTGTGTGTTTGTGGTGTTTATATATGTATATATATATATATATATATATATATATATATATATATATATATATATATATATATATATATAATGTACTTTACAAATGGTTTTCAATATATACAATTAAGATAAATGAAGAATAGTCACATGTATTCTTTACTCTTATATCTGTTGCATCTGTTGCTGCTAGATCTTAAGCATAAGCAAGCTTGTATTTGTAGGTCATATTTCATGGAAATATTATACAGAAATTATCTTTCCGTTACACGAATATTTGTGCAAGCGAATATGTAAGCGACTCTATTTATCTGCATATAAGCATCAGAACGCAGTTGAATTATGGTTATCGCACGAAATGAAAATGAGTCTCCATGTTTTATGTTTTTTTCAGGCAGCAGATACACAGAAAATAGTTATAGAATGTTGTGCTTTTTTAGTGCTTGATAAATTAGTTGGAAGAGGTTTTAGAAAGATGGAGAAAAAATAGAGATGAGAGGCGCAGTGTGCGTTGCCCCTTACTGATGAGCATTCTGTTCAGGGGTATGAAGCGACTCATGTTGTAAAAAAAAAAAAAAATAAATACCTTAGTTCAACCAGACCACTGAGCTGATTAACAGCTCTCCTAGGGCTGGCCCGAAGGATTAGACTTATTTTACGTGGCTAAGAACCAATTGGTTACTTAGCAACGGGACCTACAGCTTATTGTGGAATCCGAACCACATTATAGCGAGAAATGAATTTCCATCACCAGAAATAAATTTCTCTAACTCTTCATCAGCCGGCCGGGGGAGTTGAACTCCGGCCCATCGAGTGACAGTCTGAAGCTCAACCGACTCAGCCAACAAAGGGCTTTCATGTTGTGGAGCCTTTTGCACAAGAGGCACATCTGTGCTTCAGCTGTGAAAATTTGAATGTGAAAGTGATAATTGAAATTTTCTTCTCTGGACTCAGCTTCCATCATTGGAAGCGGCCTAATGTTATAATACATACATACATACATATATATATATATATATATATATATATATATATATATATATATATATATATATATATATATATATATATATATATATATATATATACTGTATATAGCTTAGTGTAAGGAGTCAGGAGTCAATCCATATTTAAAACATCAATGAAGGGCAGAGGACACACAGATATACAAGCTGACTTTATTGTTTATAAATATACTGGCCCTGAATGTCAAACAGGGACCTATGTGGGATCCACCAGTAGACTCCTTAAGGTGCGTATCGATTCTCATCGTGGCGTAAGCTTCCGCACAGGTGGCAGAATTTCAAACCCAGAACATTCCAATATCATAAATCACTCAAAAATTTGTAAAACACACATTGATAATAAAAACTTCTGCATTTTAGGCCATACCACCAACCCTCAAGACCTTGTTATTCTAGAATCACTTTTTATAAAAAAAACTTGTTCCGTCGTTAAACACTCATACGTCCTCCTCCCCTCTTTATTTATCTTGACTTGTGTTGTTTCTATTTATGTTTACGTTTAGTTTAACGCTGTCACTCCTCTAGGTCGGTCCTTAATCTTTTGTTCTGTAACCCCTTTCAGGGGTATTTTTTCAATTTTAGTTTACTGTGTATTCTGTTACCTTTCATTTTAATGTAATGATTTTTAAAATATGTTGTTCTTTAATTTTAATGTTTGTGTACATTTCTGAAATTTTTGTATGAATAATTTTCAGCTTTTCAATTCTTAGCTTTTAGTTTTAACTTTTACGATTTTACAAAGAATTTTATTTTTTATTTTAACAGCCCTGATGATGTAATTAATTTGATAATTACGAAACGTTGGAATAAAGTCACCTTGTATATCTGTGTGTCCTCTGCCCTTCATTGATTATATATATATATATATATATATATATATATATATATATATATATATATATATATATATATATATATATATATATATATATATACAGTATATATATATATATATATATATATATATATATATACAGTATATATATTTATATAAATATATATATACGAGTATACAGATACATCTCGAAACGCTCCAATTCATCCATACACAAGGAGTTCATCACTACAGGTCCAAACTCTCTCTTTTTATTCACATTCAACATCCACATTTTACTT
Source organism: Macrobrachium rosenbergii (assembly GCA_039081455.1). Taxonomy (NCBI): domain Eukaryota; kingdom Metazoa; phylum Arthropoda; class Malacostraca; order Decapoda; family Palaemonidae; genus Macrobrachium; species Macrobrachium rosenbergii. Next base: position 27,145,144 of record JANJGK010000040.1, read on the forward strand.
CCAATAAGGAGAGTCGGCTTCCACAAACAATTAAACCCTCAAATTTTTTTTTTTTACAATCGCCCTGTTGCCAGCCTTGCTTCATTTATCCTCATAGGTCCCAGCTTTTGGCCTTTGACCTAAATCCTGTCTTCTATTCTAACCTCTTCTCTAATCCTTCGGGCCAGCCCTAGGAGAGCTGTTAATCAGCTCAGTGGTCTGGTAAAACTAAGCTATACTTACTTTCTCTTCCTACCAACATCCATCATATTAATTCCCAATATCCTATACACATCAGGTACTTTCATTCCTTTGTCGTCCATAGCAACATGTGTGGTTCCATCTTCCTGGTTCCCATTTATTATCGTGACCTTACCTTTGCTCGAGTTACTTTTAAGTTTCTCCTGTTGCAAACACATTCAAATTATTTTACAAGTCTGAAGTTTCTCTTCAGAACAGACTTTACCAAATATTCCTTTCATACTATGTCACTTTTCCTTTCATTAGTATTATTTTATTCTTCTGCACTATATATAGATCTCTTGTCTAATGTTATTTGTCTAATTGGAGAAATGGATTTTCTTTGTGAGATTTGCACACAAATACCCACACAGTGTGTTTGCTTCCAGTGTTCTGATCAACTGAAATCCTTTCCTTCAGCTTCTCGACCTCTATTAATACTATCTTTCCCATCATGTGACTCGCAGTTCTTGTACAAATTTTCTTTTTCTTTCTTTATCTTCAGGTTATTTTTTTTCCACAGTGACAACTCGTTCTCCAGTCTACAATCTTCCACGCAGACTTAACTTTTGTCATGAAGGTTCTCCCACTTATCCCGTACTTTCTCTAAACACCTTGCGCTGCATTTCTTTCCTAGAGACATACCAACATTATATTTTGTTTTTATACTCATTCGACAATTTTTCCATATGTGGATAACCATATAGGTATTCTTTTCTAATATTAAACAAGCTATCTTGTACAAAAGCAGTGTAATTTGATAACTTTTTTGGGCTAATCATTACTGTTTTCATGGCTGCACTTGTAGTTCCTCGTCGGATGAGTCGGTAGAGTTCTCAGCTAGCACTCTGCTATGCCCGAGTTCGAGTCTCCGGCCGGCCAGTGAAGAATTAGAGGCATTTATTTCTGGTGCTAGAAATTCATTTCTCGGATTCCACAATAAGCTGTAGGTCCCGTTGCTAGGTAACCAGTTGGTTCTTAGCCACGTAAAATAAGTCTAATCCTTCGGGCCAGCCCTCTCTAGAAGATGCCTTTGCTCACCCTTCGACAGGTGATCCGAGCAAGCTTGTGCCCACGACTATTGTTTCTTGTTCTTTCATCTCTTCCTTTTCTCTTTTATGCTGCGACGTCCTTTACAGAAGTCATTTTTAGCTGTCTCGTCGTTTTCATCGTTTCCTTCCCATTGATCATAACATCAGTTTGTTACTTTTCCACTTTTAATACTAGCAGGACGGATTACTCTAACTTTTTTACTAAATTTTATCTTTGTGAACTTGCAGTTCCCACAGCAATAAAATAATATTCTGACGTCCTTCAGTCCCACTTTTAGCATTAGCAGTTTACTCCTTCACTTTGAAACATTCTTAATTTAAAATTATTTCCCATTGTGTCTCTTCATCTCCCTAGTTTCATCTCGTTTTGCACTTTCTCAGCCCAGTGGTATTTCAGCAGCTTTCTCCTCTTGACCGCCCCCTGTCCTCATTACAAGCCATCTTTTATTCTGCCTCCAAAGCATTTACAGTCGTTGGTAATGTCTTCCATTGGAAAACTCACTTTTTACTGCATTTCATCGTTTCGGAATTTCTACTGTATTTTACCGTTAAAATCATATTGGAGAATTCCATGCTTGCAGTAGGTCTGTTTTCTGATGGAAACAGTGAAATTCTCTTTATAAATATGAGTCTAATTTACATGGAGTCATGATAATAGAATAGCATTCGTCAAATATTTTCCATAAGAATTCTGCTCCATTTCGGAGGTGTAGTGAAATTATGCAAGTTATGTATATATATATATATATATATATATATATATATATATATATATATATATATATATATATATATATATATATGTTTGTATGCATTATAAGGTCAGTAATCCGAGGACTGATGGCACGTGTACATTCGAGCGTTGGCCGGCTAGGTATCATGTTTGTTGACATGTTTGCTTCCTTTAGATTCATCGTTTATTCGTGGTCGGATAATAAATTCATTGTTCGTTGCATTAGTTAAGGGTTTGATGACAGTACAGTTGTAATTGTTAGAATGCCACTATTTATGTTATACTGTAGTTGTGAACAAAGGCCAAGATTACTGTTATTGTCCCTACAGTGATTTATATTTGAGATATGGGTAAATTTCTTCAAAACTTATGAATGGAATCTGTTTGCCATGGAGTTTTTATATAATGTTGTGCTTTGGTCACTGTGTGAATTTTTGAACAATATTGTTTGAAATTGGCGTATCTCTTTGGGTTGAGCCAGACTATCATTGTCTGAGCAATCGATCCCCAAATGAGACCGAAACTAAAACGATTAATGGTTACGAAACCTGATAAACCACTGGGTTTGGCCCAGACTGATCCCACCTGAGCCCAAGTGGTCTGGAATCCTATACAAGAAGGACGGGTGCGACATCCTTATTGTTGGTAGCCTCAACTTTAACGATAATTGGCCAAACATGTCAGTTCGGCTGTGACTGGGTGATTAGACCAATCGGGAGGCCATTAGATGAAGCTCCTTTATTTGCTCTAATCACCAGGTGTCTCGGTGATTCGAACCATATCCCGAAATTAGTGATTTGTATTTTGACACTCGGGGAACCCGAATCAAGATTATTATGACTCATGCTATTTATTTTTTCCCTTTCTTCAAGTCTTAGGTCTACGTCAGATCACGATTATTTAAACTCATCATTCTGTTTCCTTTTCCATTTTTTCAAGTCAAAGGCGACATCAGATCAAGATTATCTTTATTTGTCTTTTTTTAAGCCTTTGGTCGACGTTTATCGCTTCTCGTTTCTTTGCATTAAAGTTGAAATGTGATAGCGCCGATGTTCCCCGAAAACTTGTTTTATAGCGCCAATTCTTCATCCTATGGCTGGCCCGAGAAACCCTCGGTGTTGGTTTTAATGTTATGCTTTCGTATCTTGTTGCTATCGGTGATTCCGAAGTAGCAAGATTATAAACACACTCAGGAGAATTGTTTCCTTATCCTCCCGGGTCTAGAAATGAACGAACTTTTTTGAAGAGTGAACGAAAGTCTACCGAATGTGTCGCTGTCTTTTACGAAGGGATGAAAAGAATGAAACAACGAATTGTTTTGAAAAGTGAACGGATAATTGTAGGCTCTCGCCCTTATTTACAAAGAGAATAAAATTCACGTGATAAAAGAGAAGAATACCAATTAGATAAATAGGGATTCCTTGCTTTTGAATAGATGTCATTGCTCATGGACGCTGTCGATTTTGAAGTAAATGTTGTATGATCCGAGTTATGTTTACGATGAAAATAGGAATGATACGGACGCCATCTTATAAAAGACCAGAACGCCTTTGGATTTTATGAAACAAGATCGTGTCTAAATTCCTGTGATTCTGAAGGTTAGAGGGGTTCTTTTTTTTTATATATAGAATATAGGTCTCTTTAATATTTCATAAAACTTCGCTTTACTGCACTGAATTTTTACGCAGCTGAAGCACAAAGTCAGTCAACGTAGGAGGGTCCTATTGACTAATAAGAGATGCGGAAAGCGTCTCAGCTAAGCAGAGTATGAACATACGGTACAAGCACATTGCATTAAACACAGTTCAATGATACGATAAAACTAATTTTCACACCTGTACAGTGCATTCTCAGGAAAAGCTTCTAATGCACTAAATATTTGCACTCATTAAAAGCCAAATTTGGGATAACTAATGACACGCTAAAGATTCCGTCGGCCGGAATGAAAGCTGTAACAGAGCGGATTAATTTTATTGATCTAATTAAAGAAACGCGTTCCACCTTTTACAGGGGAAAATGTCGTTTTTATCCTCTCCTCTCCTGCGGTGGAACTTTTATTGGTAACTCCGCTAATTCCCCAGATAAAAGGAATAAACCTTTATCTGGATGATTAGATAAAAAGGCGTCAAAATGCTAAAAAGGACAGCTTCTCAACGATAAGAACCGGGAGGTTTGCGTGTTTGAACCCATTACCAAATCTATATACATTTTTCGCTGCTTCTAGGCTTCTGGATGTCCATTCCAGATTCCCTTTGCGAATGTTATCCTTTTATTCGAAAAAAAAAAAAGATCTTAGGTGTCAGTGTGTTCCAGCAAACTTACCCACTCGGTATTACTTTCTTGAATAGAAAATATTCAGTTTTGCTGTGTGATTAGTTGTAATTAATATTAATAGGAAGTAATATAGTTTGCTTTTAGGCAACAGGTACATGGTTTGGATATCAATATCTGTGGTATTTTGTTTTTGTTGTTTTCGATTAGGTGTCTTTAATTTGAAGGTTTTTCTTACAAATTCAGTCTTTAATAATAATATAACAGAAAAAACGGGACGAGCGGTCAGTATGTAATATAATTGCAATGTTTTTCCTTTTATCAGCAAGTTTAAATATTCAAGAAATTAACGAATGCCACAAAATGTAATTGCTATTTTGATTATGTGTCATGATCACATAACGGAAAGAAAGATGAAACGTGCCAGAACTACTTCACATTATAGATGTTGATCGTATCATTATTGGGATCAGTCAAGAAATCTCAGGTGTTGAGAAAATGTAACCACATTTTTTATATATAGTTGCTAAATGGGGATATGGAACGGGATGACTTATTCAAAAATTGAGCGAATAGTAATGTGCTTCTCAGCCGAAAGAGATATGTCAGTGTATAAAATAATACGAGAAGATACTACTCGTCGCAAAATCAAGGGATTTCATTAACTCTTCCAGAGAGAGAGGAATGGTATGGTATCTTAAGGCTTTGTTTTTATTGTGATACTAATATAAAATTTTAGGATATAAATATATAAACATATATATGTATATATATGGATATATATATATATTTTTTTAACAATATGCCCTCTCCTTTCTTGTCGTTGCTTCCCCATACCCTTCGCCTTGGCCGCGACAGTCGACCAACTGATGGGTAGATAATTCATGTCTTAGGGTTATTGGGATACATTTATTTTCCAGAATACACTATTTTTACAGGGAAACTTGCTGCTGATATACTGTAGATATATAAGGTTTTTAGATTTTACTTAGGCCGTTTAGGTAAATGACAAAAAATTAAGGGCTGTGCATGTAAGTGTGATTTGTGTATTTTTGGGTATACGCACACACATAATATATATATATATATATATATATATATATATATATATATATATATATTATATATATATATATATATATATATATATATATATATATATATATAATATATATATATATATATATATAACTGAATCACGAAAATATGGAACGTGATGAATATATAAATAAAGATAAAATCCACGAAGGAAACGGAAACACTGGAGTGCTGCGAGGCCTTTCGACGTTATGTCCTTTACTTAACAGAGTAAAGGACATAGCGTCGAAAGGCCTCGCAGCACTCCAGTGTTTCCGTTTCCTTTGTGGATTTTATCTTTATTTATATATATATATATATATATATATATATATATATATATATATATATTGCTACATCTTCCCAAGCATCCAAGCTACCAAACGCTTAATTTAAAGCTGAGAAATAAAAATACAGTGCACTGCTTAGCACTACCTGACAAGGAAGGGCAAAAGGAATATTGGCCCCTTCTTAAATCCGTTAATTGCACTCGGTATATCTCTCTCACTTTCTCTCTTTGAACATGTGACTCTGGGAAGCCCTTGTTTTTCAGAACACGAGGCCAGGAGGAGATTAATTTCTGGTGAGAGGCAGAATAAACCAGATTAAGAGAGAGGTGAGGTCCTGTAGGAACATCTGAAATTGGCTCACCATAAGGCGAGCCACGATTCAAATGATGCACGTGCATAGGGGAACAAAACTAAGCCCATCTGCATGAGGAAAGCATCATAATACCTGACCCGAGATCTTAAAAGGCCTGACCGAAGGAATGAGAACTTAGAGACCGATCTGAGCGCAAGCAGTCACATCCGCCCTTTGCATTCCCGCCTCCTTCAGAGCACCATACCTCTACCACGTGGTCCTATCTTGTAGGGGGCCTTAGTATTCTTACCAGTGAAGCCTTCAGCCCTCCTCCGCCGCCATTACCCACGCGGAAGCCACCTCTTCTACAAGGTAAAGTGATTTGTTGCAAAGGTTCTTTTCCTTCAGTCACACTGTTTTAATTCTCGCCCTATACTTCCTATTTTCATTTCTAAGAGCCATCATTTCCGTATTAACCTCATCTTGTTAGAGCAGTGTTACGAAAATTCCAGTGTCTGAGTAATTGCATAAAATCGTGCGTTCAAGGCATCCTTGGTACCCTCCATGCAACGCCCTGTCCTATGCATATTTTACTGTGTCCTTACTGTCCTTTAATTCGTAGATCTCTCCATTTACAGAGGGATCCTTAGCCCTTGGAATTCTTCCTTGATCGTGCCTTGCCCTTAGAATGGCCAAGTTAGTAACTGATGCAAAGTCAGTTAGAAGTTGACCACGAATTGTCATTTAAAATTTTTAGTTCATTGATATCGCTTACATGATTTTAAAAATCCCAGCAAACAATACTTAAAAGTAAAAAAACAACTTTGATCTAAATCTTGCTGAGAAACGTAAGAAAAAATACAGATAGAGGTGCATTTCGTTTCCATGAAGCAAGTGGTTCCTATCGAATGAATACACACAGCTATGTGGTCAATATGTGACCTTGCAAGATGGAAATTCAAAATGACACTTCATTGCATAGGACGAGCACACAGATAGAAATATGCGATCATTCTGATGTCATTCCAAAAAGTACATGTAACGATTCTTTCATGTTTTGTTCTGCCCTCCATCCAGGTAAAGGAAATACAGCGTCTCACTCTTTGGTCAAAATTTAAGGATTCTTTCGGAACACCAGAAAAAAAATCTTTGACACAGATTTGCTCATAAACACTGCAGTAAGATTATTTATAAAACAGCTTATAACAAATACCAAAATGAGAAATGCAGTAACTAGAATTAGGAAGCAGTGTGGATAGAAAATACAATTACAATATTCATTTGGTGAGAACAAATTTTGTTTGAATGAAACAAAATGCCTATTCAAGTATATATTTTCTGCACATCTCTGTAAAATCTAAGACTGACTTTTTACTGACAAACTCTTGAAATATTATTTGCGGTTGTTTGTTGACTTCCCGCTTTATACGGTGTCATTTACTAACTTAGCCTTTCAATTTGAAAACATTGAAGACAGCACAAACTGAAGATTTTATATGTATATGTATATATATATATATATATATATATATATATATATATATATATATATATATATATATATATATATATATGCATACTAAATATCTGTATGTGTGTGTATGTAGGTATGTATACCTTCAAGAACGCAGACGTATCCTTTACCTCACTCGATTTCCACGTGCAGGAATCCATCCTTAACGCGGGTGTCGGATTTTGCAAGACGCACCTGCGAGCGAGCAGCATCTACTTATACAAAACACTTTTGGCAGGCCCCGCCCAACAGACAGCATCTTTTTTGCTCACCCGGGGTATTTAAGCTAATGGATCAGAACCGACGGGAGACGCCTTCTGCTTGTGTCTCTGGCTCTCTGCTTGTGGCGTGGCCCCCGTACCTCCCCCGGTGCTCTCATTTGCCAGGTTATGTAATAAGTAAATTGTGGCGATCTCCTGTCTGTCGGTGTGATCAGAAAATTGCCGGAGAGGGCGATCTCTTTTGCGATAAGCAAATTGTTGGAGATGGAGATTTGTTTACTGTTCGTATGACAAGTAAATTTCAGTCTCTCTCTCTCTCTCTCTCTCTCTCTCTCTCTCTCTCTCTCTCTCTCTCTCTCTCTCTCTCCATTTATGTTCTCATTTATCAACCCCTTAGCATACTCTTTTATTTTGTTTGCTTTTTTTTTTGCCGAATTGAACTGAAGGGCGTTTTTGCTCTCCGTGAACTACTTGCTTATGTAGCTTGAAAGCTGTGGCACCTCCCTTACAGTATGAGAGTCTCTCTCTCTCTCTCTCTCTCTCTCTCTCTCTCTCTCTCTCTCTCTCTAGTATATGGGATGATCTCCCCAAGTAGTAGAGATTACATTATATTCGTCCATTTTCCTGTTCCATTTGGAAATCATATATTAACTCGTCTGATGATCATCTTCTTCCATCCGACCTTTTACAGAGCTTTATGTGACTGTAGGGAGCACGCATATATACTGATTTAACACAAGCATCCATATAAGCATATATATCATTTTACTGTATGCCTTCCTCTGTAGACGGGGTGTCTCGGAATTAGGATAACCCTCCGGTTCTTAGCAGATCTTCATCTTGGTTGCGACCAGCCAGAGTAGAATAGCTACCACTTACATGAATCTTAAATATATATATATATATATATATATATATATATATATATATATATATATATATATATATATATATATTGGAAAGGAAGGGTCCTTATATCCAGGAAGCGCGAAGATGGGTGAAAGATAAGGATGAGTGGCCGAGTGTCGTTTAGTGGGACTCGTCGTACTGCTGATGAGCTTTCTGTGTTGGGGCATGGAGCAGCTTATGTTGTGGAAGTTTTACTACACAGGGGGTTCATCCGTAATTTACCAACTAAAAAATAAATGTGGCAGAGGCCATTTGTTGTTTTATATCTGGAGCCATCCCTTTTAAGGGAAATGGCTTTATTCTGAAAGTAATATATATATATATATATATATATATATATATATATATATATATATATATATATATATATATATATATATATATATATTATATATATATTATATATATATATATATATATATATATATATATATATATATATAATTTTCAGGTCACTTTTACCAGATGTTCATGTCTTTAAATTAGCCTCAGTAAGCGCTTAACTTTCACTCTGTTTGATATGTTTGTTACTACAAAGCCTCCAATCTGAAATAAAGATCAAATGGAGAAATCCCAACAGGAGATAAGATGTCATAGTGACTTGTATATATTTGCGTATACATATATAACATATACATACATACATACATACATACATATATATATATATATATATATATATATATATATATATATATATATATATATATATATATGGTTAAATAAACAATCAGAATATCTTTAAAAATCATTACAAGGGTGTCACATTTTATAAGGGCACCATTAACATTGGAACCCTCATGAGAGATAAGTATAGTAATGTCTCCTCCTACGCGCTATTTCTATCAAGTTTACTTGGGCAAATAAACAATAAAATCAACAGCGGGATGATGTGGACAAATTGAAAGATAGTCTCCCCCTCCTCCCAAACCCCCGTAAAAGTCTGAGAAGAACACGCAAAGGCTCTTTGTTTCCCGGGGGGAGGAAGATTCAGGATGGCCGTTGATACGACTGTCAGGTGTACGAGCGTTAATTGTATCTCGCCAGGTATAAAACTGGTCCACCCGTCCGCCAGCAAGGCAAACCCCCCACCCCTCTCTCCGTGCCTAATGAACCAAATCGAACACGCTGGCAGTGTATTATGAGCGCATAAGATGTTTGTATATGAATGAACGTGTGGTTGCCGGATTTTTTTCAGTATGTGTTAGGTCCTACGCACATACACTGCATACATACAAACATACTGTGACTAGTATTTATGGTCCTGCATATTAAGAGTTAACGTCAGGCAATAAACAGTTTTATGATATCTAAGGAAATATCTGTTCTCTATATCATTAATTTCCCCATCAGCAGACTTAAACTCTTGTAGGTCTGCCTGTGCATTTACTGTATGTGTAACACCCAGTAAAAGCCAGACGCCATCTGCAAATAATCCCCTATGGGCGCCTTTTTAAGTGGGTACCTTTTGTTTAGCAATTCACTCCATCTAAAGCTGCCTCCAGTCCGGGGAATTTGGAAATAAATAAATAAATAAATATTCATATGGCGGGTCAGTCAATTAAAATTAACTGCTACCACAGTAGTAGTTGGTGGTCTTATCTGGACCTTGTTGCTCTCTAGGAAGTACCAGTAGGCTGTGATTATATTACACCAATTACCAATGAAGACGAGCGCCTAGTGGAGCATTGTGAATTCTCTGAGGGTGGAAATGTCCCCTAAATGGTAGAAGAGCTCTTCTAGACTTTGACTCCTGCAGAATACCCGTAAGTGAAAGTAATAACATTTTCGGTGGCCTATTTGGTGCAAAAATCACCAAATGGTTGGGGAAATGGGTCTTGCAAATCCAAGTCCTTGATATTGTAAGTAAACCGAGAGAAAATAGCATATTAAGTCTGGAATGTGCTTGATTTGTTTAAGGAGAGAAAGTTAGATGTTATGGGCCTTTGTGCAGAAATAGGAAGGACAAAGATGATTATGTCTGGTTTGCCTGAAAGACGAAGTGCTAAATAGAAGGCTCTGGAAAAAGGGTGCAAGAATACGAACGTATTAGTTTGAATATTTATGAGTAAAATTAAGTGTGGCAAAAAAGAAAATTGTGATCGTAAGTGTAAATTTTTATAAACGGAAAAAAATGAGAAGGCAGGAGAAGTTCCATGGGAAAGTCTGAATATATACTCATGAAGGTTTGAAAAATATGAAAGTGTGGGTTGTTAGGTGACTTAAATGAGTGGAGAGCCTTTTAGAAATGTGTTTTAGTGTTTCATGTTGGAAAAACACAAGCTTCAACGAAGAATATTCATGTGTATACATGGGAAAGAGGAAATGGAGAGAGAAAGACTTTGGTAGGTTATATGATATTGCAGAGTAGAAGGAAGAGCAAGTTGATAGATATAGTGATGAGAAGAGGTATATGTGATCATTCTCAAATTGAAGAAAACGTTAAGTAGATGGTTTTTTAAATTGGAAAGAAGGGAGTGAAAATGACGCTGTAAATGTAAATAGAAGTATGGTTGATCAGAAGAAAATGGGCTAGGGTTTTGAGCACAGAAGTTGAAGGAGTATATTAGAAATATTTATAATCCAGGAGGGGTTCATAGTGTCAGCAACGATTGTTTGTGTTCATAGAGGGATAAAAGCAGTAATTGGTGTATGAGGAAATAAAAGTTATAGTGAAGGAAAAACTGAGGTGCATTGTCATAGTAGAAAAGAAAATTATGTTTAAGTATACGGGAGAATGGATGATATACTCAAGAGGATAGTTAGAGAGAAATGGTAAGTATCCAAAATAGAGGGGTGATGGTAAGCAAGTATTTAAAGAATCCTGTACAGTGTGGCAATAGTGAGCAATTTGGATTTGTTGAATAAGAAGATAGAGAAAAGAGCCAGAGAAAAGAGCCAGAGCTGAATAACTGAAGGCTAGAAGTGGTTATCTTATGCTTGAGAACTCTTATGGCAGTGATTGTTGAGGACAAAAGGAAGATGATTAAATGGCTGAAGGAAGGAAAAACGGGGAATTTATGGGATTACAAGCGAGATGCTAGAGTAGCTAATTACCTTGGATCATTTATATCTGGACGAAGGAATTGTTCCAAACTAATGGACGAGAGGAACAATTGTTCCCATTTATGAAGATAAAAGTAACAGAGGTGACTGATAACTATAGGGATATAATGTTCCAAGTATACGATGTAATGTATATGTTAGGATTAGTAAGAGAGTAAGAGTTTAGACAAGGAAGAGAATATGGTATAAAATTATTTATGGGAAAAAGTTATGTGAGAAGTTTAATGGTACAGTAAATCAGTGATACATATATATCTGGAGAAAACCTAAGATAGTTAAATGTAATATGATATGTGAGGAGATGTATGGTATAGATGGTGACATGGTGAGAGCATATTCGAAAATTTAGATGGGAAGGTTTCTAGTTCTGTGTAAAATCTGGTTTGAGGCCCGCGTGTGTAATTTCTTTAAGGGTTTTTAAAATCTTGATGGTCCAAGTGAAGTGAAGTGTCAGAGAAAGGAAATTAGAATAATCACAGATTTTGAAAGTATTTAAGAGTAAAAATTTGACAATATTTAAAATATATATGAATAAGGGTAGGTCATGAAGGAAGGTGAAAAAAGGAAATGAATTGTTGTATGGTTAGTGAGAGAATGTAAGAGGTTGAATAATTTGGGTATTTGGAAGTATATGTAACGGATAAGAGAGGACGAGAACCACAAAACAGATGAAGTAATAAAAACGGCAGAATGAGTGAAACTGATTTGGAAGAAAATTGTAGTGTCAGTGGAAGCAAAAGTTGTAATGTGTGAAGGGTCTGTCAACCCAGCACTCCTTTACGGGAGTAAAGTACGGATGTTGAAAGAGAAAATTTAAAGCTGATGAAATGAATTGATTGATTGTCTGATATATTGTATTTGCCATTACAGGTGATAGGGGGACTGATGCATTATATATTACATATATATATATATATATATATATATATATATATATATATATATATATATATATATATATATATATATATATATATATATATATATATATATTTATGCCCTAAACCTATTTATCTCGAGGTCAGCTAGTTAAAGTAATGCAATATATACAGTATATATATATATATATATATATATATATATATATATATATATATATATATATATATATATATAAATATATATATATATATATATATATATATATATATATATATATATATATATATATATATATATAATATATATATATATATATATATATATATATATATATATATATATATATATATATATATATATATTTATATATGTATATATATATATATATATATATATATATATATATATATATATATATATATATATATTCATCTCAAAGTCAGCTAGTTAAAGTGACGCAATATATATATGTAAGCATTAAGCTACAAATGTCCTTGAACATCCAATTCACTATACCTCGGAAATAATATATTTTCATATACCGGGTGTTTCGAAATTAGAGCCCCCCCCCCCTCCACAGAACAAATGGAAAGAAATGAAGTTTTCTGCTAAAGCCTGTCTCCAAGTACATTATTTTAAGTTTCTATTAAGCTATTTTTCATTTTACATTTCTTGTATTTTCAGACTGAGTGACGGAGTTAGATACAGCCATGGCTAACGACTCGGAGGAAATTAGATGGATTGACCGAATCCAGGCTATAACCTTCAGAGAGGCCAGGGATGCTGGCGCATCCTTCATTTCACGTTCCTGGATAGCTAAAGACATTAAAAGAGATGAATCCTTTGTTAAAAGAAACTGGAACAAAAACCCATATGACTGTCATCGCGAAAAGAGTGAGAATCTTGGAAGGCCTGAAGTCCTTTCTCAGGAGTCAAAAGACATCATAGCTGAGGCAGTGGGTAGACCAAGAAAGTCTTTATGTAAATTGGTGCTTGAACTAGAAACAAAAAGGGGAAAGAAGAGAAGTTATAGTGCTGTAAATCGTGAGTTGAAAAAATCTGGTATCAAGCCATTTCATGTTATCATCAAGCCCAACATCGCTCAGCAACAGAGAGAAGACCGTGCATGGTTTTGTGGTTCATTTCTTAAAGATTGGGATGAAGCTGATTTTCTCCATGTTGCCGCATCAGATGAATTCTTCATTTACACAGTCAGGAAGCCAAATCATAAAAATGACATCATTTGGGCTGCAAAGTTGGATGATATCAGCGATGACGTGCGCTATCACCAAGTTGTGAAATTTCCTGAATATTTGCGAATTTTTCTCTGTTTCACAGCCAAATGGTTAATGTGGATCATCAAAGAAAAAGGACAGTCATGGAATGGCGAATACTTCAGAGAAACTGTGCTTACTGGTGGTATTTCCTTTCCTCAAAGATCCTGAAAATGTGTTATCTGTTGAAGAAGTCACATTTTTGCATGATAAGGCACCATGTTTCAAGGCTCTTCAGACACAGGAGCTGCTTAGAAACAGTGATGTCGATTTCTTCTCGTCAAGTGAATTTCCAGGTAGCTCCCGTGACCCTTAATGTATGTGAAAACATTGGTAGTGTCTTAAAGGATCGTGTTGAAGCGCGCACAGTGAACTGTGATGGTATACCAAGCCTCAACGACCTGCAAAGAGAGGTGACTGAAGTACTCAGGGAAATGGAGTTTGAGTCTCAGCTTTTTTACGATTTGCTGAAATCATACCCCTCAAGAATGCAGGCTGTGGTACAGGCAGATGGAGGCAACACAAAATATTAAATACTCAGAGAGAAACTTAAATAAATACCTGTTCTGAATTACTTTTATTTTTGTCCATATCAATTTTAGTTTATGCTGTAGAAGGGGGGCTCTAATTTTGAAACACCCTGTATGTTACCCGAAGGGGAATTTTTTAGTTGATAATAAGTTCGTCGTCTCATGGGCTCGAACCACGGAAGAATAAGAACTCAGGACTACAGTGACACCTTAAACCACACAGCTATCAAGTAAGGTGTAAGTTGATAGCGACTCCCACCTACAAATCACTGTTGAACTCAGGTATTTGTAATTAGAATTGATATCAACCCACCTCTACCATGCTAGCCGTGTAGTGCGTTTGTCGCATGCAGCCATATTATGAATGAATTTTATCACATCACTGTGATTCATATACAAGCATTAAGCTACAAATGTCCTTTAATATCCCTTTCACTCTACCTTGGAAACATTATATTTTCATATATGTTACCCGTAGAGGGATTTTTTAGTTGATGAAAAGTTCGTCGTCTCATGGGCTCGAACCACGGAAGAACAAGAACCCAGGGCTACAGTGACACCTTAATCCACACAGCCATCAAGTGAGGTATAAGTTGAAACCGACTCCTGGCTACAAATCACTGTTGAACTCAGGTATTTGTAATTAGAATTAAGATGGGTAGGAGAAATTCCAGCATTTCTAGTTAAGAAGTCGATTTCTAAACCCGTCAGTACTAAGTGTGTATGTATATATATATATATATATATTACTAAAAGGACCTTTTGAATAAAAACTCCATTAGATACCATCCAGTTTGAATGAGGTCCTTTTAGTAATTCTACTAATGCACAGAACAATTGTGTATGTGATAAAGTTAATATATATATATATATATATATATATATATATATATATATGTGTGTGTGTGTGTGTGTGTGTGTGTTTTCTGTGTGTGTGTATACATATGTATATGTAAAGTTATTTGCTCTTTTCTGTCAACATAATATAGATTTTCATAATTTTTGTTTGAAGATTGCACATTTGAGCTTGCTTCCCTTTCTATTCTCACGTAGTCTCTACGTCGTGTTTTGTCCTATTAATTTTCTGGCTTGTCAACGCTTCTCAACTGTCAACCACGGCTGAATTTCACTCTTAATTTTTGAGATTTTGCGATTCAGTTCTATGTTCTCGTTACAGTTTTACTATTTGTTTATTTTTTTTGTAATGAAAAGAAGCATCAGATTTCGATTACGACAATGCACTTAACTTCTATATTCGTATTTTCCCCATTGCGGTTCTTGGACTTCAACTGCATTCTCTTACTGGAGCCCAGAGGCTCTTTAGTCCCTTCTACCGGCATTCAAACAAATCCGCCATCATTAATATTCTTAGTTCGCTATTTTTTTTTTTCTTTCTGGAAATCTTCAGCTGAAAACCTTTATGGACTGAGTCAACAGACTATAAATCCAAGATGGCTCCAAAGGGAAGTCAGCCTGCAGATAGAGACAAGTTACAGGAAAAAGGGATAAATCGATATATAAATATGAAGGAAGAGAAAATAAAACAGATAACCTGAATTTAGAAGTCGGCAGGAATCCAACAAAGTCCACAAACCTTACTAATGCAGAAATCAGTAATCCTGGAATCCTAACATTTTTAGAGTAAGAAAAATATAATAAAAGAAAATAGATATGTAGCTCTTTCTACCTTTTACGAAACACTTCAGTGTCCGGCAAGCTTGAATAATGGATTTCGTCTTAACTCTCTCGGAAAACGTTGCTTTTTTATGCATGTCACTGGAAACTTTCAATCTTTGGCACAATAGAAATGTGATACAATAGATATAGAGATATTATGTACGCATATATGTATACATCTACAATGTGCGTACAAGAATGCCTTTATAAATATGTGTACATAGCAGGAACAGATTCTATAAAGAAAAAAATAAGGGGACTTCGTATGTTTACATTATATTTCATTACATTTTATTCTCACCTGACTGAAGCCGTTGGCAAGGATTTCATATTCTCAGACATTCTTATTTCTCGTATAAAGTAGAATGGGTGGGCACCTTGCCAGGCTTAGTTGGCAACCAGGTAAGGTCTGTCAGAAAAAGTGAACGCACTATTAATCAAGGGGATATAATGGTCTTTCTAAATGATTTTTTCAGACAAGTTCGACCTGTTTGACATTTACTTAATCAGCACTGACATATGTAGATTAGTTATCTTACTCGAATTATGCAATACGTTTGTTAGTAATATTTTTCTTATGCAGCTGTAGCAGGTGATTAAAGAGGAATCATTCGTCAAAATCCCACTCACACACACACACACACACACACACACACACACACACACACACAGGAACCGTAATGTATTTTATCGTTGAAATAGTCACTCCGGTATATTTACCTATTTTTCTGTCTATCCCTCTTTGTCTTATACACACACACACACGCATATATATATATATATATATATATATATATATATATATATATATATATATATATATATATATATATATATATATATATATATATATATATATATATATATATACATAACGCGTGTGCGTGTACTTGGGTTGTTACGCCTAAGGCCTCATAGACTAACGCTTCCCTCCGTACAACTGTTCTCACAAGGAACTCTGACCAGCCTTGATGATTGTAGAGAATTTGAGGTGCAAGGTCTGGATTTCCCAAAAAATCGATTTCATGTTACGTGTCTTATAATTCTTAAATTTATTTACGTTTTTAACGATCTGCTAGGTAAATAATGCTCCAGCATCATGATAATTTTGGTGGGCCTGTTGAAAGGCTAACGGATCAATGAAAAATGATCTACCTTCAGAATCTATCAGCGGCGGCTCGGTTGACGTGTCGTGAATGATCAAGAAAGTTCTCCAGTTAACTCGTGAATGAGGGGAGGTGGCATTAAAAATCTTCCCCGGCTGATGTGGCAGTCATGGTGGGTTCCTCTTACTTCGCTTGATATACTGAGGTCATCAGGTTGACCCCTTTGCATTGGATTGTCTTGTGTCATTGTTTTTATTATCAATGGGCGTCGGTTGTTATGAAGTAACCCAAAAGCCGGTGAACTACAAGCTTCCTCGGAGCAGAAAGACCATAAATGAAAAAAGGAAAAATGGCCACAGATACAGAAGTAAAGAGAAGAAATTAACGTTCATAAATATAAGATTTGTCGCCTATAGATGCGTGACTTTTCTACGTTCACAAATATTAAACAAAAAATCTTGTTTAATATCGAATCCTGGCCGGAGCAGAAGCACTCTTCAATTGTAATTCACCATGGGTGTAAGTCATTCCCTAGGTAGAGTGAATTCGATATTAAACGGTAAACGATAATTTTGGCGTTATATTTGTGAATATCTATCTATCTATCTATCTATCTATCTATCTATATACATATATGTATATATATATATGTGTGTATAATGTAATTGCCGATAAAAATCATATTAATAAACCTGGCTTTCTTGTGTGGACCAGTTTGAATTCATCTATCTTTAGGTCCAATATATCCTCCAGCTCTTCTTATTTACTAGTTGTAATACACCATCAACCAATCTTGAGAACAAAACAAAGGTTTTGAATTAGTCACGCGTTATTATTTTCTCTGTGACTTATTTTGAGCCACTTCTTAATTTATATCCTTTTCGCTCAAGGAAAGTAAAAGAAGCCTAAAATGAAGGCCGAGACAACCAGGGCATTGAAGGCGAAGAAGTTCCAATAATTTCGAAAGCGTGTGGGAAAGACTTTCGCCAAACCTATTTCATTCTTGCCATTTTCCATTTCGTTAAAGCACTTTCAAGCGAGCGAACTCAAGCTGTAATAAGTGGCTGTTATAGATAACAGTTCAAGCTCAAATCACGGTAATTACAAGCCAACTTCCGTTCGTCTTATGATCTTTAAGGCTGTTGATGAAAAGATCTTTAACCACTTACAGAAGTATTTTGAGTATGGGACGTTGCGTTCTGTGACTTAATTGAATTCACTTTGGCGCTGCCATCAATATCATCTTCCTGACAGAGAGTTTAAGAGTTATGTGCTCAAATTCCGAAGTTTGTTATGAGACTTCTGGAGTCTCTACTTTGGAAGTTACCAGTTACATTATTGTGGTACTTTAAAATACCAAAGCACTCCATGCGCCCCTTCTAAATGTGAAACGAAGTGGCCACCAGCCATAAAAGATCTGGTGCGGATCAGTTAGCGCTGCGCTGTGTGGGCTGTAAAGCTGAACTGTAGCAGAACAAGATTTTATTAATTACCAGATGCAATGCCATACTCCTACTTCATAATTGATGGTTTGTAGGTATTACCGAACTAAATAACACGAAACGTTAGACACTGTTGGATGTTAGCGCTAATGCCAAAGCTTATTTAAAGCATTGTTGATAAACCTTGTTTTACATGTAATTCATCATGAATTTTTTTTTTTTTTTTTTTGGTGATTGCTTCTCTCTCTCTCTCTCTCTCTCTCTCTCTCTCTCTCTCTCACTCTCTCTCTCTCTCTCTCTCTCTCTCTCTCTCTCTCTCTCTATATATATATATATATATATATATATATATATATATATATATATATATATATATATAAATGTACAATTATATTGATTTTTATTTATATTCTATATGTATGTATGTATGTATGTATGTATGTATGCATGTATTATGTATGTATGTTGTTAACATGGATATATCATCATTTCACGAAAATTATAATTGTAGGGAGATTCACAATGACCTTCAATAACTTATACTTTTTCTGAAAAGGGTAACGTCTTCGGTTAATATGATTTCCTGGTGCACACACAAGCGCGCAGTCAATTCTTTTTCATTTTTAAAAAGTTCCTTAGTAAGTGAAGAATGTTATATCCCAGAGAGCAGCATTGCAGCTGATAGGGAAAAGCTTTCATAGTTGTTCTAAAAAATCAGACTGCACTATGCAGACAAGCCAGAATGTAGAAAAATCTGACTAACGAATCTCTTTGAGAATTGTTTCGTTATTATATCAAGGTCAGGAAAAATTATAGAAAATGAATTTTTATGATAGTGTATAATTATGTAAAAATATATGCATGAATTTGCAGAGTAATTGAGTGACGGATATTTTAAAAGAATAACCCACCTTGGAAAATTTTGAATAGATCTTTCATCCTTATTCGAAAAATTTGGAGGTTCAACTGCTATTGGCGACTTCTTAGTATTTCCTCCTCAATTGAAATATATATATATATATATATATATATATATATATATATATATATATATATATATATATATATATATATATATATATATATATATATGTATGTATATATGTATATGTATGTGCATTTATATATAATATACGAGTATATATATATATATATATATATATATATATATATATATATATATATATATATATATATATATATATATATATACAGTATATGTGTGTTTGCTAAACGATAGACCAAACTGGTAATAAGGGTGGTTCTAGATAAAAGATGAGGTAATGGTCACTGCCACATTCATGCCTTGAGTGCTTAAGTGTGAAAACTCTCCTGCGCTCATATTTTCCACATTAGTAACAGGGTCATATACCTCAACAGAAGGCTCACCAGCAGTGCGTCGACTCCCCCTGCACACACACACACACACACACACAAACTGCGACACTCAATTATCTTCGACGTCCCATGGCTTCCATTCTTTCTTCCTTAATTCCTCAATGATATCGTAGTATATTGTTTACACTTTGTATTGCATTATATCTTAATCAAGATTTTAACTTTTAAAATGGTATATCTTTAAGAAATAAATCTAGCTATGATAAAATGTGAGGATGGCAGAAAGAAATAAATGCTTGAATGACGACATTCTGCTTTATTCATTTATTTATTTATCGAAGAGATGCAGATAGAGCGGTGAAAAAAAAAAACAACGATACTTGAGACGAAAAGCAGGAGGGTTAGGCTAATCCTGACAATATATGGTTTTCGACCCACAGTATAACACTGCAACATCAGTAAACTGTGGTCATTGAATCTAACTACCGACAGCTAACATTGTATATGGGCAACATTAGTCCTTCAGAACTGGTTTCATTTAATGTTCTTACTCTGATGCCTCGTAAGATGCAGAACCCGTCTTATTGCAAAAGGAGTTTCGACCTTAAAGACTTCAAATGCTCAAGCCCTCCATCCGCGGGAAGCTCAATTAGCATGGTCACAATATATCAATCTCGAAGACGCATAAACGATTTATTTCTCCCCATCGCCGGTATCTACATCTCTTCGCCCATTGCGACGGGGTCTTTCACCCTTAAGCTTCCCGGCCTTAAGGGTGACAAAGTGCGGGACGCGGGGCCGGTGGAAGAACGCCTCCTCCTTTGACATTAATGGATGATATGCTTTATCGACTCCACCAACGCACGAAAAAATCCTACGGCGAAGGCGAGATGACGTTGTGTGTATGACAGAAGCCGATAAGGAAGGCGTAAAAAACTTTTCAATGAACTTTCAGACCGGATTTGTCTCTATACAAGGAGGCTGTCGTAGAATTCCGTTTGTTTTCGTAACGCTCTTTGAACAGAGCCTTGCTGGGCATTTCTCTATTTTTCCACATTTTATATATCGTGTTTTGGTCTAAACAGCTGGCATAAAAGGAGGCACGGCGTCATTGGCAGGTCAAAGCAGCAGTGAAAAGCAACATTTATGACCTTCACAGCCTAAGCAGCATACACACGACTAGATTACAGCGTCTGTTGACATTCAGGAAATGTACAGGTGACGTACGTGATCAACAAACTTGACGAGTTAGAGAATTTAAGGTTCTATTGACTCCATCCACGAGATTGATATTTCGAACGTGATGTGGGAAGGCCTGCCATCCAAAGAACGCATTGTCTTCTTAATGCCCTTCCTAGGGTCTTGGGTGGCTGGGCATGATGAAATGCGTCCTCCTGCTGGTTATAAAGGATGCTTTGGGGATAAGGAAAGGTATGTCATCGCGTCCTTCTGGCCGGAAGCGGCAAAACCTCAAGAGACACATTAAGAATCTCCCAAAAGACATTTGTCCTTTTTCGGCTTCTTTTAGTCCCTTGCGATGTGGCCATCATGCGGCTCTTGATGGACAGGTTTACCTAAGGCTTCCCGGGGTACGGAGGTCCATTTGATAGTTATATCCTCTGACTATAAAAATCTGAGAGGGAACCGGCGCTCATGAAGAGAAAGATTATTAATAAAAAGAATAATATCCCCTTTTTTCATATTGTGTCATCTTAAGTTTCCTTTTTGTTGGTGCAATTCCTCGTCTTGTGCGATAAGCTAGCTAAAGTAATTTCCTCATATGGATAAAATTCGTGTCGTTATTTTGATCCTTAGGTTCATACTAAATATTGTACAGAAATTTTTATTATAGAATTAATTGGAAAGATGTGCCTGTTTTAGTAGTGTTTGCTAAAAGATATTGCTACCGCCTCCCATTCTGTGAATATGAAAATAGCTTTGTTTTCCAAGTAATTTTTTTTGCTCTAAGGTTTGATGAATTTCACTAGAAAGACCGCTAGCAAGTTGCTTTTGCAAGGTAATGGTTAAGAGAAAGAACGATGTATGTTATTTTGATTTTATAAAGATAATCAGATGTGTAAAGAACTAATCGACAGAGTAGAAGAAACATCTTGCACTGAACTTTATGATTTGTTATTTACATCCAGGTTGCACACTTATAGAGCTTTGAGACCAATGAAATAAGCTTTTGAGGTGGGAAACTGATTTGTTCTGCTTTTCCTGCTCTCCTGAAATGTCTACGTCCATCCCGAGAGTTTTTGTAATCAGAAACTTAAGTAGAACTCCATTGTTCCTTCCTAAAATTCACAAAAAATTGTTCGTGTGCTGTGTGGCTTTTTCCCACGAGTCTTGCGGATGAATGATCAGCCACGAAGTTCGTTAATCAGAGATTAAATAGTCATCTTTTGCTTATCGATCGGTTTCTCATTCAGTAATGGTATCGTATCGCTTGCTGTTCTTTAAATAGTTCACAGTTATTTTCATCAACGTTTGTGTTGTATAGTCCCAAATCATGTCTGTGCCAGGGCCTGTTTCATTCATTAGTTCACATTCACTTTGCCCGTATTACTATCGGTAGTCTCTGTTAGGCTTTCCATTTATCTGGTAAGGCTTTCCACATATATCTTAATACATAGTGTGTATTTTCATGGCTTACCATGTTTTTTAGAGCTTCCCATACATATGTAATATGGATTTCCATTGTTTTTTTTATAATTTCCTTGGTTCCATATATTCAACATTTTTTTATGTAGGAGAAGCCGAGCATTAACCGTTTCTCTATAGAAAGTGCCTCTCGTTGGTTTTCTGGGAAATCTCCAACAGAGGAATTCAAGAACTCTGTTTTCTCACACAAGCTACCATTGGTGCTGAAAGAATTGTCTTAATAAATTGTAGTCCGGTGAAATGAACTGGTTTGTTTTTCTGTTGCATTATTTTTCAGACATAAAATGGGGCTGTAATTCAAATAGCTATGTTAACAAATCGTTAGTTGTCCGATTTTCCAGTTTAGTTGATAACAGTCGTATGCTTAGGTACTCTGCTGTTTCATATGCAAATTATTTATATTCATTTTTAAATGATTTTACGCAGGTTTGCAAAATTCTATCGTCATTATTATATTATTGTAGATTTACCCGCATTGGTGATTGCTACAATTCTTTCATTCAAGAATGAAAGCCAATCCGATTTCAGCCGGTTGAGGGCACATTACGTATTCCTTACGCCAAATAGTATAATTTGTGTCAGGCATTATTTTTTCGTTGGTTGTAAGTTAAATCAGATATATAAAACTAATTTTCTTCTGTTTTGTACACATCTCGTTGTTGTTACTTTGAAAATTTCATAACTTTATTTGCTCTTTTGTTTATTATTTATTTCATTTTTTATTTATTTTATATATTTATTTTTTTGGGTAACATCTGATTTGAGCCTTTTCTGACGGCAATGAGAGCTGTTGGTGTTTAAAAAACAATTTTGCTGGTAGTTTTTAGACTGGTGTGGCTAATAACTGCTGCTGGCTACGATATTGCACATTTTAGCTTTCTGTATCTAAAAGATTTATATATATATATATATATATATATATATATATATATATATATATATATATATATATATATATATATATATATAAAATATATATATATATATATATATATATATATATATATATATATATATATATATATATATATATATATATATATATATATATATATATATATAAAATATATATATATATATACATATATATATGTGTGTCTGTGTGTGTGTGTGTGTGTGTGTGTGTGTGTGTGTGTAGAATCTACGGGTCACTTTAATAGATACATATGTAATTGTAATAGTCACAATGCCCTCTTAACTTTCTCGAATTCTTCGCGCTTTTTTGGATATGCTTGACACTAGTGGACCCGGGTTCGTTTCCCGCTACCGGACATCAGAATTTCTTCATATTTCTTGCACTTGGATCTTAAGGCTTTGAAGTGACAAGCGTATCCAAAAAAGCGCGAAGAATTCGAGAAAGTTAAGAGGGCATTGTGGCTATTACAATTACATATGTATGTATATATATATATATATATATATATATATATATATATATATAATATATATATATGTGTGTATATATATATATATATTTATATATATATATATATATATATATATATATATATATATATATATATATATATATATATATAAAGTCTTTCAGATACAGAAAGCTAAAACGTGCAATATCGTAGCCAGCAGCAGTTATTAGCCACACCAGTCTAAAAACTAGCAGCACAAATTTTTTTTATGTACCAACAGCCCTCATTGCCTTCAGAAAATGCTCAAATCAGATGTTACCCAACAAAATAAGTAGATGAATAAATAAACAAATAAATAAATAAAAAATGAAATACATAATAAATAAATAAATGAGAACACATAAAGTGATGAAATTTTCAAAGTATCAACAACGAGATGAACTAAATAGAAGGAAATTATATATATATAATATATATATATATATATATATATATATATATATACGAGTATATATATATATATATATATATATATATATACGAGTATATATATATATATATATATATATATATATATATATATATATATATATATATATATATATATATTATATAGTATTGTTTGTTCATATGTGTATGTTCCCCTTACGCCGCTTCTAGAAACCAGTGTTGGTTCCTGTAGGTGTTACCACTTCAGTTCTCTGCAAACCTTTTGTGGGGGTGCAGTAGCTTCTACGCTAGTTGCGTTCTACCACAGTCGACCAGCAACCGTGTTCACAGTACCCCCCCCCCCCGACTCCAAGGTCAACAGAGGCACAGTGGAACATGATGGACAGCACGTAACATACCAATCACCTCCAAAGGAAACCGAGCCTTGTACCTCTCCTCAGTGTCTCAGAACTTTTCGACATTTTTTCACTGAAACATAGACCTGAAAGCGTGTCTTGAGCAGCAATTAGATTTCCAGCTTCTTGAATGCAGAATAATAAATAAGATCAGTCTTCAAATATATCTTCTTTTCGTAAATAATGCCGTAGACATGCTATTTTATCGTTCTTTCTTTTATTTTGCTAATCATCTTATGATCGCAAGTTGTACTGGAACTATTGTTATGATCCTTCTTTAGAGTTTAAAAATAATTGTTTCCATTGCTTTTGTTTATTATAAAGAAGATAAAAAATATTGATAATGCATTTTGCTTTATTCACCAAATTTTGCTTTGCCTACAACAAGAAGTTTTAATGTGCATTAGATGAAAATTATTACACGTATATATATGAAAACATTTATTCCATTTAACAAATAAAACTTTATTTTTACCCTTGCATATGCATGCGAAGTGTTTATATTTATAAAAGTCGATAGCAAATTGTGGGTTTATACAAGTATTAAATGGCATTCCAGACACCATTAATGTATTAAATATCAAATTATGTAATACATATTGTTCCAAAAGATAGAAAACCAAAGTCTTTGTACAATTCTTTGCCAAAAAGTGTAATTAACAGTAGAATACATTCAGCAGTCGTTTGCCTGATGGTAATTAATTTTTTTAAATGAATTACAGAGACCCTAATGAAACGTTCATAACAGAGAAAAACATGTTTAATTAACAGAGAAAAACATGTTTAATCTATTTGGTAGTGATACCAAGGCAGTTGCCATTTCCAAGGGATTATGTCTTTAATTTCGTTTTTTAGTCACTGTCCGTTTAGATTTCCGTCTTTGGGACGATCACATAAAAATATAAAACAAATTTTGATGAACCTTGGTGAAAATCTATCTAGGCGACTTTCTGGAGATGTTTAACTTTCTGGAGAAATCAATCAAAGGTTAAAAGTCAAAGTTCAAGGTCTGTCATTAAAATCTTGTGAAAATTTGGCGATATGTTTTAATGTAACTTGCTGAAAACATTTACTTGGCGATAATCTGAAAACGATTAACTTAGGAAAGTCACGGATTTTATCGCAGCGATAATTCTTCATTTCTGGCTACATTTTTGTTTTAAACTTTTCATACTGTTGAATATTGCTAGTAATTCCAAGTTTGGCCATCAAAGATTAAGGGTCAAGATCAGAAATTTTGACAATTTTCATTATGTATTCCAAAGTTTTTGTGCAGTACACTTACATGTCAAAGATGAAGCTCACAAATTGTCGGCAGTGTAAATGATTCATAGTAGGATATAAATTTGCGTCATCTTTTTCTTACTGATAAATAAAATATATATTTTTTTAAATAATTAAGTTATTCAAGCTATGAAGTTTTAAAGTCAGATGCACCGGCCCAGTCAAACTCTCCACCTAATACTGTCCTCGGCCAGGATCGCTATCGGGCGCGAGCGCCCAGATGGGGCACGCAACCACCCAGCCCCCCTTTCGAGGGGCCACAGGCCGCTGGCACACCCATCCAACAAACAGCTTGGAATTAGAATCTCAGAGACACTGGCCCATCTTGGGAGCCAGGCTCTGGTTCCACTTAACCGAGTAAGTAGAGAAATGATCAGTGTAGTGGTATTTCACTGTAGGCTGGTTGCCCAGCCTCCCACATATGCTACACCTCTGATATGTCTCTCTACAATATCAGACTAGAGTCAAGCTCAACAGGGTCCTCTTTCCCCGCTGTTGTGTGCAAGCCCATTCCCCTGCTTGTGGGTTCGCTAGATAGCAGGTAGGGACAAGTGGGAATCTCATTGATCCATTCATGCATTTCACTAATTAGATGACGAGGCATTTGGCAATTTTTTTTCTTTTAACGACTGCTAGTGTCTCACACAGATCCGTCTCTGATGTTGCCATCTCTTAGGGACTTGGTTCAGTCTCCTTCGCCCCTTCTAGATCTGGTATTTGCAGCCGTTGACACATACTCTACCTCAGTGTTGCCTCTCAGTGTCTTGACGTAACTTCTGATGTATCTCCACTGACATGGCTGTGTTGTTCTTGGAGTACTAAGTTCTCAGTCAGGAACATCACTGGGTCTACCTCGCCAGGCATTCTAGGTGACATCTCCTCCCCCATACATGCCCATATAGTTGCTGTAGATGGTGTCCAGTGTCCAGCCCTTTGACCTGAGAAGCTCTAAGTCAGCTGCTCCGAAGCCCAGTCCTCAGCATAGCTGGGAGGTCCTTCTAGATATTATTCCCCTCCAGTTGATGGTAACTGGCTCGATCATCGGATCTTTTCTGGTTCTGGTGGCTGCAAAGTTCTCAATGGCCAGCTTCTCATATTTGTTAACCTTCTCCTAGTGGAGCATGTTGATCGAGTTTATGTTGGAGTTGGCTGTCACTTGAATGTCTAAGACAGCCGAATGCTCCTCATTCCATACCAGGAGATCTGGCTTCTGTAGCCCCTCAGGGGTTTGTATCCTGGCCTCACTGATGACATTGAAGCTGCGGTCTACTAGCTTTCTCTGTACCATCTCCTTGATGTTGTCATGGTGCTTTATCCTCCAGGGCTGGACAGCTGGGCAGACCTGGAGGACATGATGGAGAGTGCTAGGGAATGGGCACCCCAGGTCGCATCGGGTGCTTGTTTCTCTTCCCCTAGCTGAGCATGCTGTGGTGGTCAGGATGTCTTTAATATAAGTTCCACCTAGCATCGGTCATGTGCCTGAGTCGATTTGGCCAGTTCACTGGTTCTCTCACAGTTCCTGATCTAAGGTGTTCTGTAGCCAGCACCGCTACGACCTGGTCAGGAGACTTGTGTCAGGCGGGCATAGCATTTCTTAATCTCGTTTGGGGTTTCCTGGGTAAAGTCATATAACCCCAAACCTCCGTCCTTAACGTCTGCTTAAAATGTTGGTGTTGGTGTGTCTCCCAGTAGATGCAAAGCTTTCCTGCTAAATTTTCTGACCTCCAAGTCTAGTTGCTTAAGATGGTATCAGTGAAGCTCCCTTTGGAGGACTAGGCGGTGGAGTCGGGGTATTGCCACGTTCTTAACTGCCCAGAACTTCTGCTGCGGCTTGAAGGGGGCCTTTTGTAAGTGGCCCAGCTTGCTCATGATCTGCCTGATGGCCCTTTTCCCATTGGCATTGAGTTGGGCCCCTACTTCGATCTCCAGGTACTAGTAAAGGTTGTAGGGCTTCAGCACTGGAATAGTAGACTTGTTATATTTGAAATGCCTGTCATCGATGTACCAAGTTTTCCTTGCCCTGTTGCCAATGATTCCCATCGTGGCACAGTTACTTATTCCTGGTGTTAATCCAACTTCTTCTGCCTTCCTTATGAGCACATCGATCACCGCTTGTAGCCCACTCTGGTTCCTGCAGTAAGGACGATATCATTGGCAAAGGCGAGGTACCTGATCAACTCCCCATGGAGGTGCATCCCTACATCGTGGGGGAGTTTTGTAAGCACTTTGTCAAGGACAATGTTAAAAAGCAGTGGGGAGAGTGTATCTCCCCTGCACGACCCCTCTCTTGACATTAGCCTCCTGTCCGAGAATTTCCTTGGATATCTTGTTGTAGAAGCCTGAAAGGTATTCCAAAGAGTTGCTGTCAAATCTGACATTGTCCAGGGCTTCAGTCAGTTGGAGATGTCCTACTGAATCGAAGGCCTTCTCGAAGTTGATGTTGGCTAAGTACAAGGTGTTTGACTTAGTCTTTGCCTCCTTGATAAGCTCTTTAAGCAGCGTTATGTTGGCACTAATTCCCCCCTCCACTTTGAACCCATTTTGTCACATTGAGGAGGGTAATCATTCCATCATGCACCTTTCCAGAGTTTTGTGCAGGCCCCTGGTCACAATGGAAGTGACTGTTATTGGCCTGTAATCCCCAGGCCCAAGGGGGTTGTCCACTTTAGGAATGAGACAAGTATGGCCGTTCGCCCAATCAGCTGTAGTAGTTCAGTTTTTGAGTGAGCAGTAGTAGAAGCGGGTGATGAGTGGGGTCTCAGCATTCCAAAGGTCGGTGGGGGGAATTCCGTCTGGGCCTGGAGCTGAGTACAGTTTCGATCTTCGTTTCATCCACTCTATTTCTTCAATGTCGACAGGTTTAATTATGGAGACTGTTAGTTGTAGCTTGTTCCCTGAGTGCAAAAATGGGCAGGCTAGATGTCTCGAAGATGGACACCCAGAAGTCAGCCATTCCTGGCAGATAGCAAGTCCTGGCTGAGGGGTCCCTGCCCGCTAAGGCATTCTGCACTACTCTTCCTCTGTTCTTCGTCCACCATCACTGTACCACTGCAGAGTGCTGTCTCTTTAGGACTCGTAGAGGAGCTTCAATGTTGTTATGGTGATCCTGGTTGGTGTTGGTGACTCCGACTCTGGTTCTCCTGAAGAGGATATCTTCAGGTTCCTCTGGACTGGCATCGCTGGAACTTTGCGAGCTGGTGGATGGCAAAGAGGAAGGATCGCTGTCGGGGTGTCCTGGTGGTTGCCTCATCCATGCTTTTAGGCACTCATTCATGCCATCCTCTGGGGTTGATGAGGTCCTTGGGTTGTGGTCTTGTTCAGTGGTGTCATCGCCGATGGATTCCCTCAGTTGCTCCCTCGATGTTGTTACCTCCTCTGCTGACGTCTTGAAGTTGATGTCCAAAATGTTATTCGTTGTTATATCCTTAGCCTTGGTCGGTCGCCTTGAACTCCTTGCAGCTCCTAGTCCTATGTTGCTCATTACTTGGTTCTCACATTCCTTGTAATTCTTCTTGACTGTCATTTCACAAATTATAATTTTAGTACATTACAGTATCCACCTTATATGAACTGGAAATGTCAGCCATAATACGTCGATTATTTCGTAAAAGAGCGTTGTTGCAATTAGAACAGGTAAAAAATGCGCCGAAGTTTCTTTGCACAATCGAGTTTTCTGTACAGCGTATAATGCTGTATGAAACTCTCAGCCACGGCCCATGAAACTCTCTGCCGCGGCCCATGAAACTTTCAGCCACGGCCCGGTGGTGGCCTTTCTTGTTGGCACCTATAGCGGTGCCAGACGCACGATCATGGCTAACTTTAAATAAAATAAAAACTACTGAGGCTAGTGGGATGTTTGATGGTTGGAGGGTGGATGATCAACATACCAATTTGCAGCCCTCTAGCCTCAGTATTTTGTAAAATCTGAGGGAGGACAGAAAAAGTGCCGACAGACAGACAAATAGCCATCTCAGTAGTTTTCTCTTACAGAAAACTAAAAAATGAGATGATGGCGTTTGATCTGTTCCTGTCTGGGTCGACCCAACTTCCCGTTGGTGTAGCGAACTGTGACACGTCGGTGCTTTTTATAATGATCAACAAAAATATTTATATTACCGGCCAAAGCATCTTTTTATCGACTGGTTTCATTTCCTTATCTAATTTATATTGTATTTAATGAATATCATTCAGATTGTCTACCATTTTGAGGGAAACAGCGAAAATGGAAACAGTTATAGATACGTAGTTAACCCTAACTGATATATAGTTCTTTACTCTGTATGCCCTTTTTATATTCTTTGGTCTTTAACTTTGCTTATCACAAAATGTAATTCTGTTCCTGGGGTATTCTTTTATGTATCTCATTTTCATTCAGATGTTAAAATTTTCCTGTCGCATTTCAAATTATTAAGATTTATTTCTACGATGTACAGTAACCAAAACATAGTGACAAATATTAATTTTTAGCTTTTTTCATCATCAGAAAAGCAGTGTGCCTTTGAATCATCATGGTGTCTCGTATTCATGTAGGAGTACTTCAGTGTTGAAAATAAACCAGTATTTAGGACATGAAAAAATCTCACGTATGCCACCATCAGTCTTTAGATGAAGTCACCCAAATACTATTATGAAGGCACTGCTAAGGAAATAGATAAATAAGTAAATAATAAATAAATACTTGAATAAATCAATTAAATACAGAAAAACATTTGTTCCTGTAATTCAAATTCTGGAATCTTATTCTGAAATTCGAATTCTGGAATCTTATCCTGGAATTCAAATTCTGGAATCTTACCCTGGAATTCAGTTCTGGAATGACAAGTGATCCTAAGACTGCCCAGCCTCGTTAATGAGAAAGATGCCCGCCATTGTTCAGCAGGTTACACCTACTTAAGCAACTTGCGGTTTCGATTGATTTGAATATCAGACTTTGTATCATAATTATAGTTCTATCGGGTCGCATTGTTGGGCCCAGTGGTTTTTATTCTCTCTCTCTCTCTCTCTCTCTCTCTCCTCTCTCTCTCTCTCTCTCTCTCTCTCTCTCTCTCTCTCTCTCTCTCTTGCTGTGCTGTACTTTTGAAATGAGATCTAAACAGATAATGATGCTAACCTTGCTAATATATTGAAATACTTTAGTGTTAATATGTCCGTATTAGTAATATCCAAAATGCATCGTCGGATAATGACCGGGAGGATCACTTTAAGTGCTGTAATCCCAACTCTCCTTTAATGAGGGAGGTAATGATCGTGAAATCACTAATAGCACTGGGTTCTGCAAACAGAAAGATAAAAAATAAATCTTTCAGAGGTTTTATCTAGATATTTATCTATCTGTGTATGTACACACATCCACATCTGTATATATATATATATATATATATATATATATATGATATATATATATATATATAGAGAGAGAGAGAGAGAGAGAGAGAGAGAGAGAGAGAGAGAGAGAGAGAGAGGAGAGAGAGAGAGAGAGAGAGAGAGAGAGAGAGAGAGAGAGAGTACAAATGTACAAATGAACATACGAACGGCTGAAAAGAGATATTCGTACCTGACCGGAAAAATGAGACGTAACCTCATTTGTAACCAGGGGCGTCATTTCAGTTTTTTGTTGGGGGGCCGGGAGGAGATGGTTTGGCGAGCGAAGCGAGCCTAACCATCTGGGTTTTTTTTATTTTGAGCTATTTTATGTGTTTTTGAAGCCACATGAGCAGGGTATTTCAGCAAAATAGGCAGACAAACAAACATTGCGTGTGATAGAGAAATATAGATAGATAGATAGATAGACAGACAGACAGACAGACAGACAGACAGATAGATAGATAGATAGATAGACAGATATAACTTAATGTGGTGACACATTTGAATTTCGGTAGGAAAAATGGAAAACCCGCTGCTGTTACTTCTTGGTGCCTGGGGGTGTGAGGGGGACGAGTTGAGGCTTGGGGGAGGCAACTTGAGTATTTGGGGGGGCAGTTCCCCCCCAGGCCCCCCTAAATGACGCCCCTGTTTGTAACCGAGGTCAGTGTTCAATTAAAAGATCTTGTTTTTCCATGCAGGTGGGCTCCCGGCTCTACTATTAAGCTGAGATTAACTGTTTCCTTAGAATCTGTACCTTTTACATATTTGCTTTGAAATACGTGAATGAAGTTTACGTGCAGTCTCACCAAAGATTTCTTTTAAAAAACTGATTCTATTATTTTTCTTTCCCTCATAACCCCAGTGATCGCATTACTGTGTTTATTAGAAATTCGAAAGTCAGAATGTTCTTCTGTGCATTTCTTATGCATTTTTCTATGTGGTGCTTTTCTCTTCTCTATTTTTTTTATTGCTACATTAACTCTAATTTATTTATAAAATGTATTTTTGCAGCTCTTGCTTATGTTCCGTATTACACCATCATCAAATACCTAATACTTGTAAAAACATTAATGGGAATACTGATTTCTCATTTTATTGGTTTAGCCACAATAAACATGTACATAGGCAGAATACTGGCGAATACATACATACATACATACATACGTATTCATTTATATATATATATATTATGTATGTATAAGTATATATATATACAAATATATATATATATATATATATATATATATCTATATATATATATATATATATATATATATATATATATATATATATATATGTATATATATATATATATATATATATATATATATATATATATATATATATATATATTTGTGTAATATTACAGGCAGATAGATAGGGAAACCAAGCATTTCACGAACTGCCTGAAATTTCAGGCAGATAATGACATGCACTGTAACATACACACACAGACACACACACTCTATATATACATACACATACATATAAATATATACATATATATATATATACATATAGATGTGTATATATATATATATATGTGTGTGTGTGTGTGTGTGTGTGTGTGTTACAGTGCATTTCGCTATCTGCCTGAAATCTTAGGCAGTTCGTGAAATGCCTGATTTCCCTATCTATCTGCCTGTATTATCATATAAATATATATATGTATTCTTATATATATATATATATATATATATATATATATATATATATATATATATATATATATATATATATATATATATGAATATGTATGTATGTGTGTATTCGCCAGCATTCTGCCTTTGTACTTTTTTATTGTGGCTAAGCCAATAAAATAAGAAATCAGTTTTCCCATTAATGTTTTTACAAGTATTAGGTACTTGATGATGGTGTAATACGGAACACACGCAAGAGCTGCAAAAATACATTTTATAAATAAATTAGAGTTAATGTAGCAATAAAAAAAATAGAGAAGAGAAAAGCACCACATAGAAAAAGGCATAAGAAATGCACAGGAGAACATTCTGACTTTCGAATTTCTAATAAACACAGTAACGCGATCACTGGGGTTATGAGGGAAAGAAAAATAATAGAATCAGTTTTTTAAAAGATATCTTTGGTAAGAATGCAGAAATTAGCCTGAGATTGCACGTAAACTTCATTCACGTATTTCAAAGCAAATATGTAAAAGGTACAGATTCTAAGGAAACAGTTAATCTCAGCTTAATAGTAGAGGCGGGAGCCCAACTGCATGGAAAAACAAGATCTTTTAATTGAACACTGACCTCGGTTACAGATGAGGTTACGTCTCATTTTTCCGGTCAGGTACGAATATCTTTTTTCAGCCGTTTGTATGTTCATTTGTACATTTGTAGTCTCTCTCTCTCTCTCTCTCTCTCTCTCTCTCTCTCTCTCTCTCTCTCTCCTCTCTCTCTCTCTCTCTCTCTCTCTCTCTATATATATATATATATATATATATATATATATATATATATATATATATATATATATATGTGTGTGTGTGTGTATGTATGTATGTATGTATACATTATATATATATATATATATATATATATATATATATATATATATATATATATATATATAAATATATATGTAATGTATTATATATATATATATATATATATATATATATATATATATATATATATATATATATATATATATATATATATGAAGGGAGACAGAGGGGGTTTGGAATATGTATATTCAAGTCTACACAGGTCATTAACAATACAAGAACTTTTGTCTGCTGTCTCCTGTAGTGTCACACCTATGTCAGTGAAAGATTCCCCTTACCTTTCATACTAAGCACAAATATCACTGGAAAAACCTATAGCTGTAGATGCTACTCCTAACATGGCGAACATTAAGCTTTTATCTCGGTACATGATGCCGAGATTAAAAGCGATGTCACCCCTGACACGTTTTGCCACCTTTTAGTATCTTCCGGACGCCTCTTCACCAGGTAGCCAATTCTGGTGGCCAATTGAAGTTGTGCATGTTTGCTGAAGCGATGTCAGTGCGCATGAACATGTTTTCCTTCAATTTTGCTACCTGTTTGGCTGTTTGATTCAAAGGTTGTCGGCACGATGCTAAGAAGCCAGAAAACTTGTTCGTGTGACAGCCACTATTGTCCCGGCTGCTTTAAGTAGAGCAAGATGAAGATTTATGCTTGAGCGCAAGACAAAACTGAATAGGTCCGTTAGCGGTGCATTCCTCAACAGATCCCATCCGTGATATATTCTTTGCACTGCATCTTGCGTGCGAAATAAAATAAATTCCATTTACCCAGCGGCCACACTATTACTCAGGTGGCATTTCTCAGATGTCTGCAACCTTACCGAGCGAACATTTATACTTGAAGTACTTTTATTTATTGCGTACGTTGTGTAAACCATTGTAAGATCCAGTTTTTTTTTCCTTCATTAAATCGTTCCCATAACACTGCTTAGCGTTCAAAAGTTCTTAATCATACCTTCGAAAATGTATCGACATTGCAGATGATCAGTTACAATATATGCATTACTTAATACAAGTAAACACGCTAAACACGCGCGCGCACACAAACACACAAAATGAAAAGTATTTTTAGAGCGTAAAAGGTCAAACGGAGAATTCTTGTAACTTTCCATTCTGCATTCTCTCAAGGACAATTGCGATTTTGTTAGCGACTTACACTTCTCACATTAGGTCATTCACGATCTATTAAACTGAAAAGCGATTGTGATTTATCGGAGTCGGTTATGCTTGCCTGGTTGGAGAAAGGTATCCGCCCTAATTAAGGTTAGAGAGAGAAAAAAGAGAATATGTAGGAGAGAGAGAGAGAGAGAGAGAGAGAGAGAGAGAGAGAGAGAGAGAGAGAGAGAGAGAGAGAGACTGCAGCAAAGATGAGGATATGTTCGTCAAGGAATGAAAGAGGAAGAGCGAGATGTGAGAAGATGAAAATGTGAAAATGTGCGTTTATGAGAGAGAGAGAGAGAGAGAGAGAGAGAGAGAGAGAGAGAGAGAGAGAGAGAGAGAGAGAGGCCGAGTACTGTAAACTTATATTGAGAAACAAAAAGATTCGATTTTATGAAATTTAGGCTGTCAAGCCAAGCAGCGGGCCACCTTCAGCCATTCGGGCCTTAAGACAGTGAAATGGGAATTGTAGGAGGTAGTTTTATCCCCCGTTCATATTTTCTTTTCTATAGGTGATTTTGATGATTATATTTTGCGTCATTTATTTAAGTGCCTTACATGTGGATAATAAAAGTACATTTCAACAGTGGTCTTATATTCTTTTAACTGAACAATTCATTTCACCATAAACAACGCGATATCGATCTTGCAAGTCGGTTGCAAAGCATTTGAGATCCAGTTAGATCTAGTTTTAATTCCCTAACGCTTTAATATTGTAGTTCAAGGTGAGAGATTTAAAATATATATCCATTCGTTTTAATTAGATAGTTTTTGAAGATTACGATCAATAATTGATTTTCAAATTGTCTTCCCGATTATCACTTAAAATCGAACAATATACTTCACCTAGAAACATAAAAGAAATCTCTTCGAATGCCCTTTGATTATTTTTATGGGTAGTATATTCTTAATTCACTCCGGTTATTGACACAATACACGCCTTAACCTTATAAGAAAGTTAAACTAATGGACGCCGACAGTAAGAAATTCATACCATATCCACAGTCGATTTTTACATCGATCAAGATCATAACTGAGGCTTCATTCAGTTCACGCTGAGTCGATGGAAGTGTTCGAACAGCGCATACTGAGCGATGGTAATGAGGTACGCTTCCTGAATCATGGGTTGACTGATGCTCTACCTAAGGTCGAAGTCTCTCAAGTATCTTCACTGGATACTGGTCTTTGTTGCCTGTGGGGCTTAGCAGGTTTGTCGCCTCAAAACTCTAATTAGATAAAAGGTATTGTTACAAGATATAGATGAAAGGAGGAGCCTAAGGAAAAAATATACCCGGTTCGTTTCTCCCGTGGTTTGATGCCTCGTAATGAGATTCGAAACATGGGGACGAGACACGACCCAGAGGCTTCACAGTTCAAAAACATCAAGACCGGAATACACGACAATCTGACGTAGCTGTTTATACCGATCGCTTGTATGTGTATTCATTTACTTTGTCTGCTCGTTTTGATTCAGACAAATGTGGTACTAAATTGCGGACCATCTAAGAGGTAAATTGTTGTAGATAAACTAATGGAAAATCTTAGAAGGACTCATTATTTTCTTGATGGTTATGTCACAGCGGTAGGGTTCTCATCGGTCGCCATATGCCCTTTCGCCATATCGCCTAGCTAAGGGCATCTAGAACATGGCCCTCGTGTTAAGGAATCCAGCTTTTATTATCGTGCTCAACTGACCGTTTCTTCCTCCGGCAGGAGCTGCTTCTGGTGCCGATGCTCCTGACGGGAGAAATGCCCAAAAAAGTAGTTCCATTTTTCGTCACGACGCACCATCCTGGCATTCCGCAGGGTATTGCACGTCCTCCTCCACGATCCTTAGCGGAGATATACTATGACGATAAGAGGAGGGAGGAATTGTGCAAGGGCCGATGTACCCAAGGAGAACGCTATTTCGAAAGTTATGTTGATCGTCCTCAATAAGAAAATGGAGAAGGACCTTGAATGATCCTCACCGGGTGATTTTCAAAGCCGGTCGGTCACGAAGTATCACCTGTGACGGGCCATCACAGGCATCCAAGGGATGCCAATGCCATATACAGTGTTGAAACCCAGGGCAAGCCCGCCAAATGCCAGGCGCCCTCTCCATAAAGTAATGTGGGAACTCTCTCAATTCTTTTGTTCCTTCTTTGGACAAGCAGGTTAATGCAAAGGCTGCTAAACTAGTAAATGTTCTTGGACACCCCTGTGTTCATGCATCTGTAGTGTTCATGTGTATCAGTGTATACATATATTATCGGGAACACGGACACGAAGAAGTGGAAAGATTAAAATGCACTATCTGCTGTATTTTCCAACATTTCATATATATATATATATATATATATATATATATATATATATATATATATATTATATATATATATATATATATATATATATAATATATATATATGTGTGTGTGTGTATACTGTATATATTATATATATATATATATATATATATATATATATATATATATATATATATATATGTATATATTATATATATATATATATATATATATATATATATATATATATATATATATATATATATATATCTATATCTACATCACCGTACTCCAGAAGGTGCTACCCTTCAGGCTTACAGCAATTGTTGTTGGGATGAGACTGCTAGCCCGACGCCTTACCCCACATTAATTGACACAAGTGCTCCCATTCTCGAAGGATATGAGAATATCAACAAGTTTATGAAAGGTTTTTCTAAACTTTAGGTATCGCTCTGTTTTTCGAACAGATAATGCAGACGCCAGCCTAATTCCTTCAAACCTACTGGTACATTTTTTTCCACTTTTTTTTTTTTTTTGCCATGTACTGAGAACACTGTCCTCAGTTTTCACCGTTGAGATATAAATGCATTCCAAAGAAACTAACTACAACACCGGAAATAAGTAAATGTCATATTCCAGTTCTCTGGTTCCTCTCTACTTGTTCTCACTGATTTGCTGGAAACGGAAAATTCGTAAAAGCTAAGCTTTCCAAAGGATGTCTTTAAAGACGGTTGAAGAACGCTCATAGTGTGAATTTCGTTGACCGTCAGCCGGTTAAAAAATTTCGTCTGCTCTATAGGTAGTACTTGAGGAGGTTCCTTGCAGCGTCCTTTGCGCCCCTAGCCGGAACTCCTTTCGTTCATTTTTACTGTACCTCTTTTCATACCCTCTTCTTCCATCTTACTGTCCACCCTCTCATAACAGTTGTTCCACAGTGCAACTGCGAGCTTCTCCTCCTGTTACACCTTTAAAACCTCTTTACTCTCAATTTCACTTTCAGTGCTGAATGACTTAATAGGTCCCGGCACTTGGCCTGTGGCTTAAATTTCATATTCCAGTTCCAGCCTCTGTTCTGCGATTTTATCATATTCGGGAAAGAGAGTTGATAACATGAGGAAACAAACTCATTCAGCATGGATTTCATGTTGTAAAAATACCCACTTTCTTATCTCCTTTTTCTTATTGCATTTCGTTTTAATTCCTTGATCTCTACTTAAGTTATTATTGCCATTCCTCTTACGTCATATTTCCATCATGATAATCATATTACTTTCAAGTTCACTCTTCTTGTACCTTTGCCTTCGCCTGATAATCCACATTTTCTCATCTGCGACCGCTCATTTTACTAACACGACAACATTTGCAATGCATCTTTTCACTCGTACTTACATAACCGCTGTTCCTTTCAGCACTGTGCAACATACTCTTTCAATCTCCTTGCCTCATACTATGACCATTTAACAATGACAAGCTCAAATATTTCTAGTTCCTCACTGTGTTTGTCCTTTTCTTGTACCTGCGTCCTTTTTATTCTTCCCGCTTCTGTAAGTCTAAACTACTTTATTATCATCATTAAATGATAATAGAAATCTACACCTTAAGCACTTAAGCATCGGTTAATTATACATTTTTCTGTTCTCGTTTAGTTTATTTAGACCCTCTACGGATACCAGTATTCAGATACCCTAAAATAGTACCTGGCCTTTTTCGTTTGTGACTGTTATGATATATTTTGGGGGCGGGGGAATGGATGTATTCTATTTGCGACCAGAGTTGATGCATTGTGGTCAAGTACACCATTCAGTGACTGTGCGATATCCAGTAAGTGATGATATACCCTATTCCGCATGTACTGGAATATATATATATATATATATATATATATATATATATATATATATATA
>JANJGK010000040.1:27189437-27201937 GCA_039081455.1 Macrobrachium rosenbergii
GGCTTTACGATATTCTCTCACAATGTTGGCTTCCATTGGTGCAGAGTACATGACAAATTTTTGTCATTCTAAAACGAAGCCTACGTAGATCTTGATTTAAGATCAAATTTTTCTCTGGTATTTTTGCAGTTTTTTTTATATTAGGGTAGATTAATCGAAACATTACAGTAGACCTAAAAAACACAAGATTATCCAGAAACTGGAAACAAATGTAAAAGTGGAAAAGGTGTAAGAGTGCAATTTTACCTACGTCAAATAGACTGTTGATTTTTATGATGGAAAATCCTGCATCTTAGCAACAGTCCCCCAATGACCAAACCTTTATGGTAAAAAATCGTACAACTTATTGATCGTTTTACTTAATAAAATCGCCACTGACGAACAAATAAAATAATTGTTGGGAAGAATAGAAACAAATAGAGAGCCTCTCCAAGTGAACATCACGTCGAGCGTGGTCTTTATAAACGGGTGTGTCCGTAACAGTATAAGCTGACCATGATGATCTTTGTCCTTTTTTTCCTAAGGCTCATTGACCTTTCTTGGGAATTACTCACTTGAAGGAGCTCTTATTTTACCCTGATGCTCTGCTGGTCTCTTTCGTCCTCTCTTATTCCTTTCACCTTTTGGTTAGCGTCTTTCAGTTTGTTAAATATGATAATCGCTTTTATTTGTTTTCACTATTTTTAGATATTCAACTTCCTTTCAAACGCTTTTATTAGTTTTTAGTCTTGCGCTTTAATCTGGTCCATTTGTATTATTTTGGAAATCTTAGGCCTTATAGTATAAAACATTCATTGACAGCCAGCCTAGAATTGGCGGTAGATAACTTAATTAGAAAGTGAAAAGTACAGAAAAAAAACAACATTGAAAAGAAATCGACAGAGGCCTCGCAAACCAGTGGGGGGAACAGGAGTTTCAATCCCTATTATATGGGTCAATGAAAACGTGAACTCCGCCACCGAAGATTTCAATGGTAGACTTATGGATTTGGAGATTCTCCCAGGGTGCCCTTAAAGTTCTTCGCCCATTGAACTCCTACGCCAATCTAGTTCTTATGCAGCTCTGTGATGCCAAATGACTGGGCTTTCTTTCATTCTATATATTTTTTCTCTTCCTCCTGGAAGATAATCAAAGAGTGCGAGGGTGGGCGAAGGGCGAGGACGGGCGGGATAGGTGTACTTTCCAGGTCTCTTCTCCGATAATTACTGGATCATCATTATCTTCAGTAACCCGAAAGGGATGTTTTTAATGGAAGATTTAAAATGGCCTTAGATTATTTTTTCCACTACTCGGCGTTCCTAACAATCACGTCCTGACGGTACTAACATTTGCTGTCTCTTAAACTTTACTTGAGACGGAATTCCGCTTTGCTGTAGAAAGACGATGAACAAAAAATGTAAGAAAAAGAACATTGTTATCGACGCATTCTTGCTTTACACGCCCCGCTTGAAGCTTGATTTATCGCCGGCTTCTTGGACCTGCTGTCCTTTGGACAACCGAAAGAGACAAAGACCAAAAGCACATTTTAGACTTCGCAAGGGTAGGGTCTTGTCACAGACTTTAGTTTTAAGCTTCCTGTAAAAGAAAACTGTTAAGATGGCTATTTGTCTGTCCGTCCGCACTTTTTCTGTCCGCCCCCAGATCTCAAAAACTACTGAGTCTAGAGGGCCTCAAAATGGTATGTTGATCATCCACCCTCCAATCATCAAACATACCAAATTGCAGCCCTCTGGCCTCAGTAATTTTTTTTTACAGTTAAAGTTAGCCATGATCGTGCGTCTGGCACCGCTATAGGCGCCAGCAACATAGACTACTACCGCGCCGTGGCTGAAAGTTTCATGGGCCGCGGCTGAGAGTTTCATGGGCCGTGGCTGAGAGTTTCATACAGCATTATATGCTGTACAGAAAACTCGATTGCGCCGAAGAAAATTCGGAGCAATTTTTACTTTTTTTTATTATAACGCTGCACTTTCACCTTTGCAAATTCGGTCGTTAAAAGGTGATGATCCTACACTCATTCACAAAAGTCTGCAAGTCCCGTTTACGGCAGATAATGTTCCTGCTGTACCTCTGTCTACGTTTAATATCAGTTTAAATAAGGCACATACTGTCCGTTATCATAATACCAGCTACTTGTAAGTTCTTTGAACACGAAAGGAAATTTGGCATCTGCTACTTGTGTATCTTTTCCACTTGAATGAATATACGATGCCCTTTTTTCCAGGACAGGACATGAAACTGGACAGTAATTTATCTTTCAAACGAACCGCCTGTAGAACACAAGTTTAGACAATTTATAATTCTCTCTCTCTCTCTCTCTCTCTCTCTCTCTCTCTCTCTCTCTCTCTCTCTCTCTCTCTCTCTCTCTCTGGTGTTAATAGCTTAGGATTTTCTTTGTTTCCTTGCCATTCCT
Source organism: Macrobrachium rosenbergii (assembly GCA_039081455.1). Classification (NCBI taxonomy): domain Eukaryota; kingdom Metazoa; phylum Arthropoda; class Malacostraca; order Decapoda; family Palaemonidae; genus Macrobrachium; species Macrobrachium rosenbergii. Next base: position 27,191,851 of record JANJGK010000040.1, read on the forward strand.
GAAAGTCAGTATATACTTCTCGAGACTTAGGTTTATGTTCAGCTGTGTCAAGGCGTGTGCTAGAAAAAGCACAACACTTTGTCGACCGTCTGACGAAACTAATGGAAATTCGGTGTCCCGTTTGTGTTCCTTGTGCCACTTACGTGTGTGTCGAGACGAAGTTAACGAGCACGTAAATGCCTTTTTAATAGCAAAAGCTGTAGGAAAATAAATTCACAGTTTATTTATTCTCGTCGGCAGTTCTTGTCGAGAGTAATAGTCCAACGATACCACAATTCATGTGGTATCATTGTCTTCCAGTATAGAACTGACAGTATTGTAAAAGAATACAGTTTATTTATTGTCCTTTTCAGAAATAAAAAAAGATCAGTGGTTGGCACAGGAGAGTGAAGCCCAAAGTTAGTGCTGGAATCGCCTGTTAAATGAGACAAGGCTATGGAATAATAGGAATAGGGACTAGTGTCACTGGAAGTTAATTAAAAGTCGTTAAGTATCGGCGGTACTCAATGACAGTCATCGGACACTTCTTCAGAATATACTGGATAATAGATTGCCGTTGATGTTGCCAACGCATCGCGGAGATGAATAGCAATAGGAAATAATGAAAGATCCCGTCAGCAAAAAACAAGCTGCGTCGACACTGACTGCTCTCTTTGATGCTCCGACAAAGGCGTTGCGAAGGGTCTTGCTTTTAGTCAGTTCTCTATAATAGTAAGATCAATGGTATTATTATTATTATTATTATTATTATTATTATTATTATTATTATTATTATTATTATTATTATTATTATTTTATTGTTGTTGTTGTTGTTGTATTGTTGTTGTATTTGTTGTTGTTGTGAAAACAAGAAAAATATAACAATGAGAATCTTTATGCGTTTTAAAAGGAAGGTTAAGATATCAAACTTTTTAGTAATAGTTCTTTAGTTCATGTATATAAAGACGCTGTGCGTGAGTGTGTGTGTGTGTGTGTGTGTGAGAGAGAGAGAGAGAGAGAGAGAGAGAGAGAGAGAGAGAGAGAGAGAGAGAGAGAGAGAGAGAGAGAAGCACCACCATAGTGTTTAATTTTATATTTCACTCGCCTTTTCTCTCTCACAATGTTTTATGGAAGAAAACGCATCATGGTTCTGTGACTTCTTGCAGACTGGAATATGTACAAAGTCGCACCTGCCTCATCAGGATGCAATTTGAGAATTTGCTTCCACTGAACCGGAACCGATGTTGACGCCAAAGAATCACCCACCCACCACATACTACATCACTCTGATGTTAGGTACACCATCAGAGTATTTGTCTACTCGTCCATCAAATGTAACATTGTATCATTTTCCGTAACAAGGCTATGTATGCGCATCACGCAAGCATACACACACATATATATTACATATATGTGTATAAATATGTGTGTGTCAGTCTATCTGCCCTTCTACGAAGAACAAATAAAGAAATCCCTGCTGGCGTGTGACGAGATTCGAACCCACGCATGATGAGTTGGGATGAGGTTGACTTAGCCTGCTCGTCTATCATGAAGATATGTCTGTTATTCCACATCACCAGAAAGAATATCAAAAGCATTAAAACTAAGTAACGAAACATAAAAGATTCATGATGAAAACAGCAAAAGAAACACAGCAAATATAAGTAAACAATGTCTATCCTAACAATAAAGAAAAAAGAACTCTACTTAAATAATGGCAAAGATATCTTAGCGTAGTGTTTTAGTTTTACCGTTTTTTCGGCCAAAATATCCATGTGTATGTATGTATATATATATATATATATATATATATATATATATATATATATATATATATATATATATATATATATATATATATGTAGAGAGAGAGAGAGAGAGAGAGAGAGAGAGAGAGAGAGAGAGAGAGAGAGAGAGAGAGAGAGAGAGAGAGATTCCCCCCCCCAAAAAAAAACTGTTTCCATAACCTGACAGGAGCCTATTTGTATCAGATCAACCCCACCAAGTATTCTGTACCATTTACCTTTATCTTAAACTGACTCTTGTGCTTTCCGGACATTGAAGAATTTCAGTTAAAACACTTTGCCATTGTTTCAGTAGAGTTCTCTTTTTCTTTTCCATCAAGTTTATTGTTAGGTTAGACATTGTTTGTTTATATTTGCTATGTGTTTCTTTTGGCGTTTTCATCATGAATCTTCTGTTTTGTTGCTTACTTTTAATACTTTTGATATTCTTTCTGGTGATGTGGAATGGAACGTTTAACGAAAGAAAGGTCGAGTACTCTTTTCAGATGTTTTGTCCTAAGGACATATTTTCTGACGTGATATTTATAAGTAAAATATTTGTTTCTGGAAACAAAGTTTGATGGTGTCTCTCTCTCTCTCTCAGAGTTTGTTGGGCCTATCTTTATGCACTGGCGCAATAAAGACAAACTCAAGGTGTGGCTGTTGTCGGCAGAGCAAAGCATCTTCTTTACTATGACTGTGACTGTCCATTTTATGCATACAAAATATAGCATATACCTGAATATAGATCCGTACGGTCTAGCGCAGCCTCAGTATTAATGACCATTTTTGTGCTTGGCACATATCCTTGACCACAAGACATCTTTTGGTATCTCGGGTAATTTCACTTCTAAGAATAGAATTGGCTGGGCTTGATTTGATCGTGTTTTTGAATAGGATTATACTATGAACTGGAAGAAATATGAAATGTTGTATAAAGAAGTATCTCGGAAGGAACGAAAAATGGTTGAATCTGATGTTATTAAAGTATCCCATAAGGTTGTTACAAACTTGAGAGTCGTATCACTTCTGATGTTTTGAAAGCAGCTAATCTTTGTAGCATTGTTAAAAAATTAAATGGCCATTTTTGTGTGACTTAAGTGGTGTCTGGTGCATAAACTTATTTTTATATTTATTTTTACTTTTATATTTCTGTGCACACTTTTTGCCTGAAGTATGTGCATTTTTGTTTTCACATTCACCTGAAGAGAAACTTAGTGTGGCTCGAAACTTGTTTTTCAAGATTAAAGTATGTCTTTAGAGCGTTTTTTTTTTTTAATTGGTGGCTTGGCTCACGTCTAACAAATCAGCATGGCTAACCAGCTTAGGAATTTGATCAGGTTGCCTCTACTTTCTTGTATTTCCGGAATGCACTGAATCTCTGGTTAATTTAGTATATTCTCAGGACCCTATCTGTTTTATAAGAATGTGATCGTGCGGTCAGAAAGACGTCTGAAATTAGTGCTGACTCTCATCCTGCCTTTCATAGAAAATTTGAGCTCGTTCCTTACCAAGGAAAACTAAAGTTTACAACAACAGTTAACAATCTGACAGTTCAAGTTCAAGACGAAAAGATAAAAAAAGTTAAGTATATCTTAGTTTTACCAGACCACTGAGCTGATTAACAGCTCTCCTAGGGCTGGCCCCAAGGATTAGACTTATTTAACGTGGCTAAGAACCAATTGGTTACTTAGCAACGGGACCTACAGCTTATTGTGGAATCCGAACCACATTATAGCGAGAAATGAATTTCTATCACCAGAAAAAGATAAAAGAAGAACCTTCAGCTTATTAGGATGTAATCACGTCCAGGTTAACTACGAGGAATTTCGGAAATTCCCCATAAGGAGGTTTAGATTCTAAGAATAATAATTATTATAATTGAAATAAAGTTTCATTTATAATAACTGCCTTTATTTTGTTGAACCAAGTTAAAATCATCGATCCTTGACTGTACATCCTCTATACACCCATGGGTAATGATGGAGAACTGCAATATTAACCATCTGCAAGTCCAAAAGTACTACTTCATATGACATTTGAAGGTAAATAGTAAACTGTTAATCTTCGTGTTCCTGATACTTTACATTCTGAGCCACAACTCACCAAGTAACTGTTAGCCTTCGTAAATCATCTGTAGATGATACGACTCTTAGCACAATTATTTGCTGTTTCGAAATTGGTTGCTATATTTAATAGAGACTTAAAACGGACCAGTAATTGGTGAAGTAAATATGAGGCATTTATGAGTCTGTCGTGTGCATTGCCCCCAGTGTATGCTTCAGTGTTTATGGATACCATTGTACGTCATTAATTTATACATTTGACGATGATTAACGTGACCATAAACTCCAAACACTGTATTCGTAAGTATATGAAAAATATGCTGATTCGGACAGAAAACTATCACTGTTAAGGCTTTTTACAGTGTATCTGCAGAGAGGATAACATTAGTACCTCATGCACCCAGTTCTGTTGCTTTACCATTGCTCAAATATTATTCTCCGGTTTTGCATGCTGGCAGCCTCCCAGGATATTCATCTTTTAGACAAAATTCGTCGAAGTGGCTGTTTCCTTTTGCTTGGAAACGGTAAACACAATCATTAATCGGGTAATATCGTTTTTGGCCACCCCAAGCAATTTACAATTCAGAAGATAACTCCTGTTATCACTCTGAATGTCTGCACCTTTAGAGGTAATTGTTAATACTTGTTTTCAGGAATGTCAGCATCTATTTTATGTTATGATACTATAGTTCCTTCGTGGACGAGTCGGTAGAGTTCTCGACTAGCATTCTGCTAGGTCCGAGTTCGAGTCTCTGGCCGGCCAATGAAGAATTAGAGGAATTTATTTCTGGTGATAGAAATTCATTTCTCGCTATAATGTGGTTCGGATTCCACAATAAGCTGTAGGTCCCGTTGCCAGGTAACCAATTGGTTCTTAGCCACGTAGAATAAGTGTAATCCTTCGGGCCAGCCCTAGGAGAGCTGTTAATCAGCTCAGTGGTCTGGTTAAACCAAAGTATACTTAACTTACGACGTCAAACTGTTCCACAGTTTCAGAGCGGTCGGACAGTCGTCGTTTGTGTTGATAAGTTCAAGAAGGTATAATGGCTTTTTAAAGTGCGTGCAGTTTTGCCTTTAATTTGTGTGTTTTTTTTACTGGGCTTAACAACTGTTCATGGTGGTGTATATTTGATGATTTGTTTTTCATTTCTATTTGATTAATATTTCTCTGTGCATAATTCTCCTTCTCTTTATGCATAATTCTCCTTCTCTTTACTGTTTTCTTTTTTTCATTTCACTTGGGGGCGTTCTATTGTTTGGAAGCTTGCTTTACAAGTTCAAGACCTTTGTTATGGCCTGTACCGTGTGATTATGCACTCATGTTGGGTAAAAAATAATGGTGATAAATCAGTGACCTTCCTTACCAACTTTTCTATGTAGTCACTTCAATCTCGTTCCCATCGTCGAGTGATTCTTTTTATCGGAACGTCGTTTAAAATTGGAAAAATTTATGAGTCCATTTTTACCTGTTAGACCTCGTTTCAGTTTACTTACACTTTCTCCTCTGCCTTCCAATTCTTTCTTTGTTTTTGAAAGATCGTGAAATCCTAAAACTCCTGTCCTGTAATGTTTTGGCAGTTCAGATTACATCACGCTCGTGGAAAGCTCATGTAATTCACCAAATCCACCTTCAGAGAGATCTAGGTCTCATATTTTATTTTCACAATGGGGATTGATTTTTTTTTTTATAGAATCAAATCAAAAGTAAGCCTTTTTCCGTCAGTTTTAACCTAAACTTACTTTTTATCTCGGGTGTTATTATGTTCTTTCTTAGCTGAGCAGAAAGACCGAACTCTTACATCCATCTGCAGTTATGTAATAGCAACTTTTCTGCAACGTTGACTGTGCCTAAGACTTCGGGTGCAGGGTACTGGATTTCTTTACCAGTCTTTCCTTTCGCGGACTGATGTAACCATTTTTCTATTAAGAGGTATTTTATTTCTAGGAATGCTCCAGAGTTCATGCTTTAACTTATCCCGTTCTTGGTTTTAGTTCACTTGAATCAACTAGACCATTCAGTGTCATTTTCATTCTGTACGATTTATATGGGACACTAATATTGATTGCGTAGAAGCACCCGGGTAGGATTGCAATAGAGGAACCTCACATCGAAATAGAACCTATGAATCTCGAGTGAGGGGTATTGCCCTGACCATGGGTTCGATTCTTGGTGAGGTAGAAATTTTTCATTGAAAAGTGGTGACCCGAATCAATGCTATTACTTGGATCACTGATTGGTCTGGAAACTGGGTAAAACTCTCTGGAATGCAAGGTTAGCAGCATGTACAGGTAGTTCCTTATGTACTGTGTCAGCACATAAGTTCCAGCTCCTGTGATCATTTTGGATCAGTTGACAGCTCCCTCACCTTTCACTCAGTTCCGATACAAGGTAGGAAAAAATATATTTCTCTGTCTGTTTTTCTCCCTGTAAACGAAGTTGGCGAATCCTTTCGTGTCTCAGCAAGTGCCTAGGGATGAGACTGCTAGACCATTTGCTTGTTTTTGACTCCAGCTGACGACGGTACCCAGCCACAGCTTGTCCGAATGGTGGGCGGTAGGCTGGAACCGAACCTCAGGCCTTGGTGTTCTATCACTGAACTACAGACCTGTGCGTTATGCGACCATGGCTGTTTCATTTATCAAGAATGGTGTAATGAGAGAAATCAGAAAAAACAGACGCAGATGCAAGTTGTCGAATGAGAAATGAATGTATTGCAGAATGGCTAATATTTCCAAATGATAAAGTTTTGGTGACAGTGAATGGAGAAGTTGTAGGAACTGCTGAAAGAATTTGACAGTGTCTGTAAAGCAGAGAGTTCCCAATGAATGTAAGTGTGAGGTTGAGTGTAAATGGAAACAGGGACATCATAACAATGAATGTTAATATGTACTGTAGAGGACTGGAAGTAGTTGATTCGCTGAGATATTTTGAAGTGAAAGGAACAGATGATGGCAGGGTTACCGAATGAATTTTGCCTTACACTGACGGCACCACTATGAAAAGCTTCGACGCTTATGGTAGGTTAATGGGGTTTTAATTAAAGTTTCCACTAAAGATGACTTGCTTTTGTTAACATTTTGGGTCCAATTGAGGTTTATCTCATGACAACGAATCAAGTTTTTATCGGTAAGTGATAGTACATAATTCCTTTAACTATAAATTCAGGAAAAAAATACTTTTAATTACCGAATTATGACAATATTGATTCTCTTTAGAAAAAACCTGTTTAGGGATGCTCCGAAAAAGAGGCAGGTAAACCAAAAGGACTTAACCGAGCATTACTTGGGTCTAAAGTCTACTTGCACCTTCACTGTCATTATAAGGACACAAATTAACTCAAAGTCGGGGTCTCCTTACACAGATTAACCTTACACAATTTAACCTAATGCCTGGGTCCCCTTACACAGATTAACCTAAAGTCGGGGTCTCCTTACAAAATTAACCTAACGAAAGTATGGCACCATCAGCTACGGATCAATGTTATAATGTCATTCCACTGCAGTAATGGGTGAAATATTGTAAGAAGCCTTGTAACATCTGAGTTTTAGGCTTACTGAAATATAACTACACTACCGTGTTGACATAATAGATACGACACATAGCCATTATATTATGCTACTTTTATTATTAGAATAACCATTAACCAGGAGTGTGGGATCGTAATGTACTGCCCCTGTAGCCTCTACTTTCCTGATTTTGGAAGTATTGCCATAAGCAGTGCCTTGGCTAAAAATGATCTAGGCACATTGGTTTATTTGCGATACGATAACAACCACAGAACCCAGATGATGAAATTGATGCGCAAATATTAACGGTTTCCAAGTTCAAAATGCTGCAGGACACGAGAATGGTATTATAAATCGAGAGCATTTGTACATAATGCTTTCACATTTTCATGAGAATGGTCAGTCTAAGTTTTTTTTTTTTTATTGTTGTCACACATGCTCTGTTTTTCTCGATCTTGAACATAAGACTCTTTTCATTCTTACTTTTCAGTTTTAGTGATATGTATTGTATATTTCAGCAGCTGTTGGTTATAATCAGGTAATGCCAACCTGTTACGTTACAAGGAAGTTACAACTTATATATATTTGCGTAAATATCTATTCTACTATATAGAAAAAGTCAAAGAAGACCATATATAGGTCCACTTGAACTCATTAATATAAATATTACCAACCGAAATAATGGAACGTCGGTTTTAGCCTTTATAAATGGGATTTCGCTCAATTTCAAATCAAGTAAAATAGTTTCGTTCTTGTTTTCGGCAGATGATTGCTAAATCGTTAATGATATGACTCTCCTCAGCAAATAATTGCATTGTCTTTTATTTTTCGTATCAATTCCTGTTTTTCTTATCGAGCCTGTCTCCTGCTAATTGGTTTGGTGTCTTCCTTTGTCTCATCGGCTGGAAAGTACCCATCCTACAGTGGTAGTATCCTTGTCCCCCAAAATGATAAAGGGTCCATATTTCCTATCATTCCTCCTCCCACCTCTATATCATTTTATGGTTTCTCCATCAACATGCAGACGATGAAACAAGATAAAATTTATATCATCATCTTCCCAATCAGCATAAGGGACCCTTAACCCACGGACGGCAATGCAAATGTTCCACTTTATGAACTAAATTAATGAGTTTAGTTTGTTTATTTAATTGGTCCTCGGTCATTGCGTATTCCCCTTTGGAAGGAGCGTAAGTAGATCCTGGGCCTTCGTAGCATCGTCGCTTGATTGTCTTCAGGAAAACCATCGGTTGTACTAAGAGGCCATTTAACGCTTCCCGTTGTTTATCGATGATGCCTTATTGACTCATACGTTACTGACCGCGCGCCTGGTAGCATGCCTAATGACCTCTCGGCGGTGTCTTCTTTGAATACCTCTCTCTCTCTCTCTCTCTCTCTCTCTCTCTCTCTCTCTCTCTCTCTCTCTCTCTCTCTCTCTCTCTAATTGTTCTGAGCAGGTTAATTAAAGATCAAGGATTCTTCTAGAAATGAAGGGGCCTTCAGTGTCTTTGTTTAAGCTTTCATGGTGCTTTATTTATTTAACGGCATTAAAATAATTATCGTTCATTCATGCAAATGATATGCTACAGCTGGCAGCAAATCATCATAATGTACACTGGTATGTGTTTCATGCTAATTCTATTAATGACGGTACTGTTATTGAATTTCAAGTGAACCATAAATAATTTTGCATAATGGTATTGCAAACGAGGCGGTACTTGTTTTGAAGCTTTAAGATTCAGTGCTACCCTTACGAATATGAGCTATGAACTGTGGCATACTGGAAGGAGAATGTGTTTGCATGTTGTAAGTCAGAGAGAGAGAGAGAGAGAGAGAGAGAGAGAGAGAGAGAGAGAGAGAGAGAGAGCGAGAGAGAGAGAGAGGGAGAGAGAGAGAGAGACAGAGAGAGACAGAGAGAGAGAGAGATTACAAGGAAACGATGAAAAGAAATGGTTGTGGATGGATGATTTCCTTTTTTTCTTGTGAGAGTGAAAGTAAAGAATATTAAGGTATCCTTTCGCATGGAGCTTGCTGTATATTTAACCTTTTCTCAGTATGTTGAGTAAGAATCTTATACTTTTACACTGAAGTGTGCGTTTCTACTTTTCCTTGAAGTTTGTTCTAGCTGTGCATTAGATGATTTCTGTAATTTCTTTCATCCAGTTTGTCCCCAAAATAAGAGAAAATACATTAAGCATTAACAGGAGAATTGATATGAATAGGTAAAATATATAAGAATATAATAGATAAATAACATCAAATATTAAGTCAGTACCTAACTACATCACTAGAATGGACAAATTAGTGGAAGAAAATAAATGCAAAAAATTCTCTCTTTCATCCCTTTCGTCCTCCTTGTCATCACTCTTATGCAATGTCCCACTTCTTTCTAACCGTAGCGATTTCGCTGATACCTGGACCGTAACGGTCTTGCAGAAATGGGCTCCAGTCACCAACCATACAAAACTTTTCATTTGGTGAAGGAAACATTTCTAGGTGCTGTTTGCGCCAGTTGTCCAGAGTTCGAAATAAAGGGGGGATTGGTGTCATTGTCAGTGTTTGTTCGTGTTTGAGAGAGAGAGAGAGAGAGAGAGAGAGAGAGAGAGAGAGAGAGAGAGAGAGATAATGAAAGAAGAGAGTCAGTTATGTTTGGAAAAACTGAGCAAAATGGAGAGAAAGATAAAGAAGAAAGTGAGCTATGAAGGAGAAAATTAGTAAAACCAGAAAACCGAAAATAGGAGAGAAGTGAGA
>JANJGK010000040.1:27206937-27279437 GCA_039081455.1 Macrobrachium rosenbergii
TGAAGTCACATCATATTAGGACAAGAAGTCTATTGGCAAATGATATCAAGCTAAAAATATTGTACTTAGTACAGTGAGGCTCCGTGACTTCAAGTTTATATATATATATATATATATATATATATATATATATATATATATATATATATATATATATATATATATATATATATATTTGTGTGTGTGTGTGAAATTGTGATAGCCACAATGCCCTCTTAACTTCTCTAATTCTTTGCGCACTTTTGGATACGCTTGTCAGTACAAAGCCTAAGATCCAAGTGCAAGAAATATGAAGATTTTATGATGTCCGGTAGCGGGAAACAGTAAGGTAGGCAACGTGAGCCCGTTGTGATTATGGGATCTTAAGGCTTTGTGGTGACAAGCGTATCCAAAAGAGAGCGAAGAATTCGAGAAATATATAAATATGTATATATATACATATATATATATATATATATATATATATATATATATATATATATATATATAAACATAAACATACATGTGTACATACATACCTACATACATATTTATAGTGAAGACGGATTATTCCAGATGTTTCGAAAAGTCTCATTTGAAATACAGTCAGTTCTCGTCATTTCGAATAAAAAGATAAGAAAATATTCTGTAAAAACCCATATCCTTTTCCCTATCCATTAGCGAATTTTTCACCTACTTTTGAACAAACATGTTTTTAAAAGCTAAAAGTTCCTTGTTGGGCGAGTCGGTAGAGTTGTGGGCTAGCACTCGCTAGGCCCGAGTTCGAGTCTCCGGCCGGCTAACGAAGAATTAGAGGAATTTATTTCTGGTGATAGAAATTAATTTCTCGCTAAAATGTGGTTCGGATTCCACAATAAGCTGTAGGTCCCGTTGCCAAGTAACCAATTGGTTCTTAGCCACCTAAAATAAGTCTAATCCTTCGGGCCAGCCCTAGGAGAGCTGTTAATCAGCTCAGTGGTCTGGTAAAACTAAGGTATACTTAACTTTTTAAAAGCTAAAATGTAGCACGCTGTGATAGCAGAGGTAAAGACAAGAAGGCGTTGTACAGAACTTAAACTAGAGAAATCAGAGGTTATCAAATTTACCAAATGAAATAATGACTGTTTAAAGATAAAATTAATTGTGTTCATGTTTTTCTGTTTCTGGTTATAGATCTTCTAGACTTACTGTTTTAACTTTTAATTTTTATTTTTATATCAAAAGTTTGTGTGTTGTATGATTTTTTCCATATTGGTTTTGTCCTTCGCCAGTCAAACACTCGATTTTATTTTAGCTGAAATTTTAGGGAGTCATTAAGTTTGAGAGACAATGTGCACATTTTACGAACCCTGTCTTAAACATGTATTGCTGACAGTGCGTGAATCTTTTTTTTCCATAAAAAAAAAACACCAGAATGAGGAACCTACACTAGGTCATTTCACGTCGAAAGCTAAAAAAAAAGTTGTATGGGATAACTCGCGAACCATGATTCAGAATAAAGACAGATCCTTCCACATGAAAGGTGGAATATTATGGGAAGAGAATTTTAAAGCTAGCTTTATAGAAGCAGTAAATTTATAAGGCTTGGCCGGTTTTCAAGGTACCTAAGAGGAGGGGAATTCACCTATTCAACTCAATGAAACCGTGAGCAAAGGAAAGCTGTTAAGATGATAAGAAATTTTTTTGAAAGTAGAGTGAAAAAAAGTTGAATCAAACGATCTCTAAGACAAGCTTGTTAAATTCTAGCATATTAAATTATTCATTAAAGCGAAAAAGCAAATAGCTCTGAGGTGCAGTGTACAAATGACAACACTTGGAAGCAAACTCTGAAATATGTTTTCATATATATATATATATATATATATATATATATATATATATATATATATATATATATATATTATATATTATGTACATATATATTTGTATGAATTTATGTATGTATAAGCATATATATATATATATATATATATATTTATATATATATACATACATACATATATATATATATATATATATATATATATATATATATATATATGGTTATACATACATAAATTCATACAGATATATATATGTATATATACATACATATATATATATATATATATATATATATATATATATATATATATATATATATATATATATATGAAAACATATTTCAGAGTTTGCTTTGAAGTGTTGTCCTTTGTACACTGCACCTTTGAGCTATTATAAGTCCTGGTCAGTAGAGCATATATAAGTGGGGATCGTGAAACTTAAACATGTTTACTAAATTTCAAAAAAAATGTTATATAGTTTTCTCTTACAAATCTTCCATCCAGGTCTTCTGTACTGTTTAATCAAAACAAAATTTGCTTTTTCGCTTTAATGAATAATTTAATATGCTAGAATTTAACAAGCTTGTCTTAGAGATCATTTGATTCAACTTTTTTTCACTCTACTTTCAAAAAAATTTCTTTGCTTTGTCGGGAGCAATCGACAGTCGTAAATATATATATATATATATATATATATATATATATATATATATATATATATATATATATATATATATATATATATATATATATATATATTGCTGAGTTCCATGAATAGAACAGCGATGGGCTCACGCTTATGACTGTCGAGCAATCGACAGTGGGCTCACGTTTATGACTGTCGATTGCTCCCGGCAGAGCACCCACCACCCCACCCAGGGTAAGAGACAGGACTAGCGACCTCTCCCCCGGTAACTTGCTCAATCTTTCTGTCGTTAACTGTTTCCAACGGGAAGAGGTGTATATGAGTGCTATTGCTTCTTGATAATGGCCCGCGGCTTGCTTTCACAAGGTCTGTGGTTCGATCTCTCCTTGCAACTTTCCTCGTATTGTAACAGCTTTCAGTGGTTACCACCGGTTAGCTTTGGTTAAGATATGGGAATAGCAACCTTGTATCTACAGACTCTCTGAAAATCAGTGCTCTACCCTCCTGGAATGTACTCTCAAAAGGAGAAAGAGCCAAATGGTGAAGCATATACATGTATACTGTATATATGTAGAATCTACTGGTCACTTTTTACCAGATGCATATGTAATTGTAATAGCCACAATGCCCTCTTAACTTCTCAAATTGTTCGTACTTTTTTGGATATACTTGTCACTACAAAGCCTTAAGATCGAAGTGCAAGAAACATGAAGATATTATGATGTCCGGTCTTGCACTTGGATCTTAAGGCTTTGTACTGACAAGCGTATCCAAAAAAGCGTGAAGAATTCTAGTAGTTAAGAGGGCATTGTGGCTATTACAATTACACATGTATATATATATATATATATATATATATATATATATATATATATATATATATATATATATATATATATATATATATATTTATATAATTTATATATATATATATATATATATATATATATATATATATATATATATGTGAGTGTGTGTATATATATATGTATAATTATATATATATATATATATATATATATATATATATATATATATATATATATATATATATATATATATATATATATATATATATATATATATATATATATATATATATATATATTATACATATATACAATATATATATGTGTGTATATATATTATATATATATTGTTACATCGGTCATTCGGCTGATGAGTTTAATTATTAATTACTGTGATTTATGTAGCCTTGCTTTACCTAAGACCCATGTAATCCTATCAGTTGAGGCTAAAAGTTACCAAAAATTCAGATAATTAACTTAATTAGACTTGATCACCAGTTGAAACTAGGTTACTGAATACCTTGATTTATTTTGAACACATGAATTAAATAAACCACATTACTCAACCATGTAGTTCAACAAAAAAAGTGAGTGAAATAAAAAAATCTTTCGGGAGCTAATAACAGCTCCCGCTTCATCCCACTTCAGACACACGATATTTCAACATACGTTAGTGGATGATGCAACAGCTGAGAAAACTCTTGTGATGCTCATATAAGCAATCCGAAGTGCCGGACTCAAGTATATTGTTACTAATCCTTCTCCAAACAAGATTATGACCAGGTTCCAAGGCGTGCCTGATTCTGGAAGAGACGTATCCAGATAACACTTGAATTCCAGGTCCTCTCACTTATCACTACCTTAGATCAAGGATATTACGTTAACACCATGGAGGATAATTTATGCAATCTCACTAGGCAACGCTAATTGTACTTCATATAATTGGCTTTATAAATGGGATATGGTTTTACTAGGATTTCCTTAGTCAGTGACTGTTTAAGAAAGAAACTTGTAACAGGAAATAAGGGGGAGGTCTAAAGGGAGGAACTGGGAGTAATTGTCATCTTCAGACCTACCTTGGAGTAGATAATGCAGTGATCAATTGCATCACAAGCCCTGGGTCCGTTGAAAAAACGGAAATTTCCCCGGCTGTTCCATAAGAGGGGTAAAGAACAAAGGAAGGAAGCCAAGAGAGAGAGAGAGACTGTGCTTGTGCTGTCACTCCAGGGCAACGATGGACTGACGAGCTGGGTCAAAGTGCGTGGGCGCTTGCTTGGAAGACTCCTCCCACTTAATGGCCTGTGGGTAGCCTGAAAAATGACAAAAACTCGCCAGTATGAAGCTTATAGTAAAGTGAGCTTAAGGCATACCATAACTAAAGGTGGCCCTGATAACACCTACCCTGTTGAATAGGTCCCTAAACCAAACTTCAAATCCGTCGACGATGGTTGGTGTTTGAAACACAACAGCTAGCTCTCTGGCTTTCCTCCCTCAACTGCTTCACACAGAGAAAGCCTTGGTGCTTTCTGTTCTTTGTTCTTGTTTATATTTCTACTAAATCAAGGAAGAGAGGTCGAACAGTATAAATATTTGTAAGAGCTCCCCCTATTAAAAAGGCCTTCACTCCCTGTTGGGTGTGAAGGTCTGTACTAAGCAAGCTGTTCACCTCGATTACTTTACTCTTTTCCCCATGAACAGATTCGTCCCTTGCAGTCCAACTAGCCAAAGGTCTACCTGACTCTAAAAGGGATATGAGCTTTAATCACTTACTTTTACAGACTCCTAACACTACGTAAAGGTGCTTACCGTTATTTACGTGCTACCTCTGATGATCGTGATATTCAGTCCTAGCCAAATAGTACATTCAATGGTATCTCCTATGACATAAGCTATTAGAACACTGCCGTAGCACCAACATAAAGGACAATGAACTAGCTAAGTTACAATCTTATAAGTATACAATGTCTTACACTAGAACTTGCAATCACAGTAAACAAAAATATAACCTGAATTCTTTAAGTGAAGTTTGCCTCATTTGGTAAACGCTTACCTCAACTGAGGTATTATGCCATGCGTGTCATGAGCTCAGTGGCTCTATTCACAATAGTTAGGATTACTGGCTTCGCAATTACAATATACTTACATGGTTACTGCTGCTCATTGCAAGGTGTAAGTGACAAGGGTACTATTCCTATGTGCTCAGTCTGGTCTAGGCTGTTGATAAGACAGAGATCAGGCTGGCTACCTCCTCTGGGCAGGAGCCAGGATCACTCTGAGATGGAAAGGCACTGTGCCAAGAGGGCATGAGTGCCAGGATGAGCTCATGGTTCTTGCATCTCTCTTCTGCTCCTTCTTCTTCGTCCTAGGGGGTGATGAGGGCACCGACCCTGGGGAAAGGCCAGAAGGGCTAGTGGGTGCTAAGCCAGGGGTAACCTCAGAGGGCTCCCTACTCCAGCTGCTGCGACAGCCGGAGCAAGAGCAGACTCGACCTCTGCATCTTGGGAGGCCAGTACCTGGTCTCCCAGAGAAGGTGTAGCAGTCATCTGTCGAACCCTCTGTTGGTCTTCCTTTTCTCTTCCCATTTTAACACTTCCAAATTATACACATTTTACAAACATATCCTCCAGTTTTCCACATGACCAAACCACTTCAAAATACTGATACATTCTTTGTGCTTATGTTAACCTTTTTACCTTATCTACATAGCTCCCTATTTCTTACCTTTTCAGTTGTTATTACCCTACATGTAATACACAAACCTTTAACTTCTCTCCTGTCATTCCTTATTTCAGTTCCACTCTCCACTTCCATAAAGGAGAGTTGTCACCGTTCTTTTATATATTCCTACCGTTGCTTCCAGAGACACCAAATTTCCTACCAATCTTTTGCCCATACCTTATTACGTCCCTCCTTCATCTATTCTGAATCTCCTTTTTTCTGATCCTAACACCATCCGTCGTATATTCAACCACTTCATTTATTCCACTCTCTGTATGAACGTTCTTTACTTTATCTTCCTGAATACCGTTGGCCTTCATAACCTTAAACTTCCTCACATATACTCTCAGCTTCCTTCTCTTGTAGACTTTCAATAGCTTTATCAGATGTTATCCTTAATCGGTATTTTACCATCAGCAAACACCTCATTTTGTTATCGGACAACTTTGCATCTATGCCAGATTTTCTTTCTTTGACTTCTGACATCACTCCATCCAGCCAGAGAGATGAAGCAGCTATGGATTTTACATGCATATATACATGCATACATACATACATATATATATATATATATATATATATATATATATATATATATATATATATATATATATATATATACACACACCCACATACACACAACTTAAATTTTATTGAAGGTAATAGCTATGTATGGAAATCGTATTATTATATTTATAAATGTAGTACCAGTTTCTAGCAGTAATGAGTTTTGTTTGCCCCCCCCTTTGACACCTGTCAGGTGTGGATTGTTACTCTCCATCGGTTTAAATTTTTATTCATATTGTCGCCCTAGCATATGTATTGCGATTTCTGCCACTATGCATCAGCCCTTCGAAAGTGGTTTAGAAATAAAGTCGAAACCGGTCAGGACCTATACCATGTCTCTTATTTTTGCACCTGAGGTGATGTGTGATATATATATATATATATATATATAATATATATATATATATATATATATATATATATATATATATATATATATATATATATATATATATATTTTCACACATATGTGTGTATATATATACACACATACATACATACATACAGTAATCCCTCAATTATCCTGCTTGCCATTATCTGGAACTTAACATTATCTGACACACCCAGACCAGGGATCAAGGCCCCAAAGATATACGACATATATAACTCGAAGAAAAAGAAGTATACCTTAGTTTAACCAGACCGCTGAGCTGATTAACAGCTCTCCTAGGGCTGGCCCCAAGGATTAGACTTATTTTACGTGGCTAAGAACCAATTGGTTACCTAGCAGCGGGACCTACAGCTTACTGTGGAATCCGAACCAC
Organism: Macrobrachium rosenbergii; assembly: GCA_039081455.1. Taxonomy (NCBI): domain Eukaryota; kingdom Metazoa; phylum Arthropoda; class Malacostraca; order Decapoda; family Palaemonidae; genus Macrobrachium; species Macrobrachium rosenbergii. Next base: position 27,214,244 of record JANJGK010000040.1, read on the forward strand.
ATTATATCGAGAAATGAATTTCTGTCACCAGAAATAAATTCCTCTAATTCTTTATTGGCCGGTCGGAGACTCGAACTCGGGCCTAGTAGAGTGCTAGCCGAGAACTCTACCGACTCGTCCAACGAGGAACTTATATAACTCGAAAATGTTGGTAACACTGCCCATATATTCGGACAGACTGAGAAAGGGTTTAGGGGGGTGGGGGAGGTCTCGAGAAGCTTCCATTGTTGTGGGAGGGTGTCGGATGGCTTGGGGCCAGTGGAGAGGGGGTGGGGGGAGAGTAAAGCTGTGTAGAGGAAGGCTCAGAGAAGGTGGTTGTTTTGGAAGGTGGGTGGAGCTGGGGAGCTGTTTCTATGGCTGGGAGTGGGTGGGGATACAGTTTAGATAGGTGAAGAGGGCTAGGTAGACCTAACTTGATAGACCTTGTTTGGTTTCGTGTTTTATGTTTGTGATACACTAATTCACATTTTATTAATTGATATGTTGTACTGAGAGAGAGAGAGAGAGAGAGAGAGAGAGAGAGAGAGAGAGAGAGAGAGAGAGAGAAAATAAATGAGGTATGTTTACATCGAAGTCTAAGTACAGCATACACACTCCTTCACTTTTTTGTGTATATTTTATGCTACAGTAATCTCCTTCATATTTTTATCATATTTTCTCATTTTTCTGTTCTTTCAGACCAAAAGCTAAATACAGTCGTGTGTGTAGGGTACGTACATATGCACACACTGACTCCATGCATTGATGAACTTGCTACAGCCTGTTTGGTTTTGTCTTGCCTACATATGAAATTCACTTTTTAAATATTTTTTCAGAGGTTAGAGATGAAATATCAACAGTGATAAAATGTTACATATTACGATGATGATATATCAGTATAATAATATAGTGTTAATGGATTCTGAAAGTAAAATAACAATTTCATTACCATTACCTTTATCTTAAATGCAGCTGTAATAGCCTATTTGACTTTTACAAGTAGATACTATGAGTGAAACACCTGTGCTAGCCTAGGTCTGTAGTTCACATATAGGCTACACAATTTTATATTGTGTATGGTAATACACTATGGCAACAACTGATAAGGAAGTTGCTCTATAAAAATGTATTAATAGTCATAAAACCTTGGTAGGCTGTGGGAAAACACAGGTAAGGCACTTGCCTACTGAACTGTGTCACATTTACTAGAGAGATAAAAAGAAGGGGTTGTATTTTTTTCAGTGTATTTATGCAATAAATTTTGTTACAGATATGGGGAAAAAGGTAGATAAATGCCTTTTTGCATAAAGTTTTCAGTTTAAGGTTTGATGGTTGTTGTTTATAAATTTACTGAGTGTTTACAGTTATGTGGTATTGACAAGGTTAGGTGGAGAAGAGTACGGAGTTGCCCTTGAACACCACTTGATTTTTTTACTCGCCATCATCCGAATTTCGCCATTATCTGATGGGCCCTTGGCTCTGTTAATCCAGATAATTTAATTGAAGGATTACTTGTATATACAATATATTATATATAATATATAATAAAGATAGAAATATGCAAAAGATGTTAAACAAAATGTGGGAAGACACAGGTGTTCTGCCATACCTGAAGTATCATATTTAAAGCATATGTATGCTGATAGGATCACAAGTATGAAGGAAAGGGTGGCATTTTAGGGTTCTGATTATTACCCGTGAAAAGATTGGGTCGTACTGAGATCAGAAAGGTAGGAACAAGGGAATTTGCACAAGTGGTTTCACTTTCAGCAGGCAAATAGACGATCTACTTTCTGTGCTACTTGGTTGTTTAGTTAACAAAACCATTAGGATTCAGCAAACGTCTGGCAAGGCTGAGCAGTTCAGCCTCTTCTCCAAAGGCCCACCTTTGGCCAGATATTCGTAAAATTCCATACATAACTGTTTGCGTGTGTTTGCTAACCAACCATGATTAGTACCTCCTTGTTGAGAGTAATAAAATGTTAACTTCAACGCTCTTTCCAAATGCCACAGCCGTACTTATCTTATTAAAACTACCATCCGTAATTTTTAAAAAATCACATACGAATAAGGAGATAGCATCAGTTCTACAACAGCTCCATACTTTTTGTTAAAAAGCAGAAAAGATAGGGATAACGAGAAAACTGGAGCTGTAAATTTCATATATGAATCAAGTAAATCATACTATTGCATTGACGATTAAAATAGCCCTCTTTATTAAGAACTGAATCGCTTCAGCACGTGAGGAAATACGTGGTAGTTCAAATCAAACGCTCCAGTTTACCAAAAAGGTCGTAAGTTATATTACCTTTTCATAAATGAGGTAACACACAGCTTCTTGCATGAGTGAATACAATATTGAAGTAGTGGTGGAAACAAGGAGGCTAGGGTTCGTTTTATGCCTGTAAAGATAATTTATGTAGTCCTTATGACATATTATTATTATAAATCTTAACCTTGAATAGTCTATTAAACTTGATATTTCTATGACTGTGATATCTCTTCATCACATTCCTGGATGAAATGCTGGTAGAATGTAAGTTAGATATTAATGTTAATCTTTACATTTTAGATAATTCATAAAAACTACTCGACCCAAGTAAAGAGTTGTCCACGTTCTTCTCTCTTTATGTTCGAAAATACCGCATCAGTGATTGCCACATGACATTAAGTGAAAAGGCAGCCATGAGTAGATTTTTTCCAGCTTGAACCGGAGCGTGTTGTTTAATCGAAGCTCATCATTAAATGGGTTAAGATTAACTCCAGTAGCTCGAGCATAAAGAGTTTCCACTAGAAATTTCGTTTTGCAAGTGATTAATTTTATGATGATCGTTTTCTCATTAAAGAGTATTAGAAAGATCGAACATCCGAGTGTTCATCGACTGAAATCAATTTCCAGTTGATCTTTTCGCGATTCTTGGTGGTTTGCATTTTAGTTTTGATTTAGTTCCTTAATTTCTTTCCAGGTTTTATGTTTTTCTGAAAGTGTCGTTACTTATAATCACTGTGAAGTGTTCACTTCGATTCCATTGAATGTTTCTCACAACATTTGCATTGTGAATCTTAAGGAGTAGTATTTTCTTAACAGAAACTTGCATGCTGGAAAATGGCTGCCCTAAGCGAGAATTAGATGGTGATTGTTGTGCAAAATAGTCACAACTTTCGTTTTGGAAGGAAATAATTGAAATAATCGTTTTGATTACTAAATGATCGTGATTTGTGGGAATAATGGCATCTAAAATTACCGGGAATGGGATAAATATCTCCAGCTGAAAGGAAGTATAACTCAGTGCTTTCGTCCTATTAACTAACGGTCAGAGTAGTATAGTCTTTGTTTTTACTAACCGTCAAGTGTGCTCTGTAATTTACTGTTTTCGACATCAGAAAATTCTCTCTCTCTCTCTCTCTCTCTCTCTCTCTCTCTCTCTCTCTCTCTCTCTCTCTCTCTCTCTCTCTCTCTCTAACCTGTCTTTTACTAGTAAAGAAACACTAATTGAAACGGAGATTGTTGCATTAGTTAAAACGACTGCAATGCATTCCAAATTTACAGGCTAAATGTTAGTTCAATGTTAAATTCTTTTTAAGAAGAATGTAACCATTAAATATTTTATTTGTAATATATTTCAGCTAAAGTGATAAACATGCTGTAGGAATTATAATGGCATCGTGAATCGCCTTTTGTGCATTTATTCTCCATGCGAAGTGAAACTGAACAACGCTACTTACAACATAGCTGTGTCTGTGTTTTTTTCCATATAGTTCACTCAACAGAGGAGTTATCCTTTACATAAAAGTGAGTGAAATATAAATACACGAGAGATAAAGTGATAGATTCATTATAGTCATCTAATATTTCAAACGCTATTTTTTTTTCATTACTTGGATATTTATCCTCGATTGAAATTAAACAAGCTTTAGTAACAGAAACGGATCTAATTTTTAGCCTCTGCCCTTTAATAGTTACAAATGTGCCGCTGTTAGTTAAGTAAACAGAAATAACTAGACTTTGAGTCGATGGCTTAAGAGTGCTGTTCATCGTGTTCGGTCATATTCGGGCATAACGTGCAGTAAGTCAACAAGAAAGAAGTATCGCAGAAAATTATTTCAAGAAGTTTTCTTTTAATTCCATAAACCATAAATCATTTTCGTTTTCCCCAAGACTGTGATAGCCATTATCCTCATGTTAGGACTTATGAAGGCGGAAAAGAAGAGCCAGACGATGAGTCGTAGTAGTGCACTCTCTCTCTCTCTCTCTCTCTCTCTCTCTCTCTCTCTCTCAAGTTCATTACTGTCATCTCGTCTTCATCCCGAACGCAAGTCACATACGCTTCGGATCGCTTCCCCTCACAGCTGCAGCAAGACCGCCTGCGTCGTCCTTGCATGCATGACTGTCGTCATTCGTGCATTTATTGCCATGACATCCACACCTGAAAACTTGACTGTACATTTCTACACTAGTTAGGTGGGAAGAAGATGACCCTCACTTCAGCAGCCAATCAGGTGCCTTCATTGTCCCGGCGTCACTGACGCTGGCCAATGAACAGTTCTGAGAAGTCATGACGTCACGGCTCAGGTGCTCATAATATTAATGCCTTCGCAGAACGGCGAACGACACATAATATTTATTTGATCTTCAACAGCCAATGAAAATCAAGGAACACCTTTGCAGTGTCTTTATACTCGTTTTAATTGGCTGGGCGCAAACCAGCGCTCTTTGAAGGAGTTCATCTTCATCCAAGAGGGCTTCTGAAGGCAAATTATCGGGTCTCTGATTCAACCACTCCTTTACATCCGGTGACAAAGTTAACTTGTCCGTTTATTTGGTGTTCGAATTCTTGACTAAAATAAGAGCCCGTCGTCATAAGTCAGGTTTTCTCTCTCCCTTTTTCTTTTTCTTCTTCTTCTTACATGATTTTAAAGATGCCCACCGTAACAGCTTTAACTTACATGAATAGCTTTATCATGTATTTGCAGTTAATACCAGTCAAATCCTTACTCTGAAATACTGTTCGTGGAACCATTATATTGCGAGAATAAGTTATGGCACCATAGCAAGTTACTTTTAAGATAAACTGTATGGCCAGCGTGTTTTGTTTTCAAAACTAACGACAACAAAGTAATCAGTGATCTTTTATTTTCATGTTTTGTTTCTTCTGTTGTTCTCGTTTTAATAAACGTCCATTGTTCTTGGTTAGAATGGAACGCTAACATTCTCGATATCTGTTTTGGAATTGATGGCTTATCTTAGCCTCGGCGAGAAACCTGCCTGATTTTGATATTTGTTTAAAGTGATGACTAGTTTCAGTCTCGCATCTACGTATCCATGCAAGTTAACAGTAAGCTAGATGAAGGTCCGCTCTTTTCATCAAGTTGCAGTCCTTCGTAAGAAATTTCGTCAACTAGTAAGACAGGTTCGATATTATGCACATGTTTACCAGAATTTCTCTCGGCGGATTTTTTCAAGTAATACTAATACTTGTTGTCTGTGATATATTTTTTTATTCGTGATGTTAATTAAATCAGTATAAATGGGTTTGAAAAATCATTTGTGATAGGAGGCCGGATTTTAGTTCATTTTTGAGGACAGTTGTCCCCTTATTAATAAAATCTCTCACATTACACTTACTTTTTCTATGTAAATTTACACTATTTGCAGTAAGTAAAGAAGCCCGTTGAATGTGACAGTGTGTACAATATGTCTAAACATGAATATAAATCATATATGATTAAATCAGTCAACTTCTGCAAAACTTTTTTTTTTTTTGCATTTATATTAATTTAGTATTAGATCTCTGCTAACCACAATGTTTTAAAAGCATTCCAAACAGTAACAGTTATAATAGCAGCATTTCTCTCTTTCTTTTTCCCCACGGAACATTAAAGTATGGTAGCTATGACATGTGGCAGATAATACGATGAATTCTCTTTAGCCACGGAACACCCTCATTATTAGCTTCTATTACAGAAATACATAGTGTGAAAATAACATCGTTTTCACTACATACGTCACACTTAATGTTATCTCTAACAACCAATTGACTTAACTTCTCGGAAGGCAAAGTATGTGTTTAGAAATTTGGCCTTAACGTTCTTCCAAATAGAATTCCACTCAAAACTTGTATTTATATGGTATTAACGACAGTATTCTTTATGCCTATGTTTGTACGGAAAGATTTTACAATATAATACAATTTATATACAACTAATATTTGTATAATATGGAATTCCATTAATTGAGACCAGCTTATCTACGTATTGCGGAGGAATCATTTCATTTATACACACTTAGATTATTTAGTCTGTTCTTATTAATTTTACATACTAACTGATGCCCCTAGTTTTTCTACATGGATAACGTCGTTGATATGATAATGTAAACCAAGGAAATATAATAGATTGACTTGAATACGAAAGTAAGATTAAACATTAATACGATTTCTACTCTGATGCGGACATGAATCATGATTTCAGAATAAAAGTTAAAAAAAAAAATGTTAGGGGTTAGTTGGCAGGAAAGAATAGAAATAATACCGAATAGGGACTTTTGGAAGTTCCATATGTAGATATAATGATGAAGGGAAGGTGGCAATGGGTTGAAAATGTCCTTTGCACTGCCTATGGAGAATATTACATGACATTATCAACTGAGCTTGGCCACCAGGAGAGCAAGAAGACCCAGACCCACTTGGATAAGAAGTAGGAGAAGGGAGGCTGGAGAAGAGGCGAGATTTATGGAAGCCAAAGCATCTGAAAAACATAAGTGGCGGAATTAAAGAGGCAAATGGCATTGTGTGGCGCTTGAGTCTTCGACGAAGAACTAAGGTTGAATCCACAGGTTTGAGTTTCTGCTATTCGTCAATACATACTTACGCACTCTATCGCCAAAAGCCATTTTCCTCTTTGCAGAGTTGGTGCCAGAAACAGTTATAGTTCCAGATGACGTTATTAACTTTATTACTCTAGAATCCCATGTGCAACACAGTGGTAATATATATATATATATATATATGTATATATATATATATATATGTGAGTATACATTATATATACAGTATATATATATTACATAGACTATTACAAATTCAGGTAACATACTTGAATAAAATCACATGAACGAAAGAGGCTCTGGTTTACTGATGAGGTGAACAAATATTGATCCGGGTCTGGAATTGGCTTCGATTCTTGGCTCAAATCGGACAAAATATTAAGAAATAGAAGTAAAAGTTTCGTTAGCTGACGTGGGAGAACAACGGCAAAAGATTATCTGGGATCAAGTGCAAAAAGTTAATCAGATGCAGTAATAACAGATCCCTATCATGAATGATATGCCAGAAATAAGAAAAAAAATGATAGTCAAGTCCCATCATGGTGAAAATGCACATTGCTGCGTAGCGTATCTAATCTCTCTCTCTCTCTCTGTCTCTCTCTCTCTCTCTCTCTCTCTCTCTCTCTCTCTCTCTCTCTCTCTCTCTCTGGTATTGGAGTAACCTTGCAAAAATTATAGCAACCAGTCGTCCTAGTCTGTTTCTTCCTCTTTCTCAATCGTGTACCTACTGCAACAATCTCTTTCAGTCTCTCTGTTTCTCTCCTTTCTCTCTCTGGAGTAGTAATTGTTTTCAATTATAGGCTTTTGCGTTTTTTCTTTTGAACTGAGATTAGAATCTCTTTGTTTTCCGAGATTGGAATCTGTTATTGTCTCGTAAATAATGATGGTTTTATTGCGCCATGATAACTATTTCCATGCAAACTTAAATAGGCTCGTTAAGCTTGGCTGGTTGCAGTTTTACCGTCACCACTGAAAGTGGAGAGAAAAAGAAAGTTTGTGGGTGAAATTTCTTTTAAAGTACTACAGGCATGAAGATTTTCTTTCACGAATTAATTAGAAAGGTTCATTTGACTGTTCAGTGTACAGTGATGTCCCTGTTTCTTAACTATTTAAATTAACGTATGATGATCACCTCTGAATTGGTCATGAAATCCAGACACACACACACTATATATATATATATATATATATATATATATATATATATATATATATATATATATATATATATATATATATATATATATATTAGAAATAACAACACACAATCACATATGGAACAGAAATAAATTTCTGACTCGCATCAGGATCGAACGCAGTCTTTTAAATGAAAGACCAGACCGCTGACAACCAGGCCACACAAGTCATAAAAGAAGCTGGAACCTGAGTACCACTGTACTTAAGGCATTACCTGGGCAGGCTAACTGCTTGCATACCAGCGTGCTTTCCCCAACTTCCCGATTCAGCAGTGACCCAATTGACAGCATTTCATTCGAATTATCCCTTCTGAATGAATATGATAGAAATAATCAACACACAATCACGTGTGGAACAGAAATAAATCTCTGACTCGCATCAGGATCGAACCCGTGTAATGCCTCAAGTACAGTGGTACCCAGGTTCCAACTTCTTTTATGCTTTGTGTGGCCTGGTTGTCAGCGGTCTGGTCTTTCATATGAAAGACCTGGGTTCGATCCTGATGTGAGTCAGAAATTTATGTATATATGTATAAATATACTGTATATATGTGTGTGTATGAATTTTTATTACATCGCCGTGACATTTTATATACAAACATTAAGCTACAAATGTCGTTTAATATCCAATTCGCTCTACTTCGGGAATATCACCGAAGGGGAATTATAAGTGATAAATGGATTGGTACCTAAGTGATTCGGACATTATATATATATATATATATATATATATATATATATATATATATATATATATATATATATATACACACACACATATATCATGTCTCTGTGCGTGTGTGTGTGCGTATATGTGTGTGCTTGTGTGTGCCCATCTGTTTGCTTGTAAATATTCATGACAGCTCTCTAACTGCTACACCCAGAATTATAAATGTCTTTCAAAGGGTGAGTATCAAGTATTAATGTTTCAGTGTAAGAATAACCCCAGTGCATCTGCAGTTGTGCTGTGTTCACTAATTTTTACATTTTATTCAAGAGTAAAGTCAGGAAGGGCATCCGTCTGTAAAACATATGCCAAAACAAATAATGAAATGAGCGGCTCAGTGAGTGTTTCTAACACTCGCTAAACGGTTCATTTTGCGTTTTCGACTAGTACTAGTAATCAATGAAAATTACTCCTTTCTTCTTTTTACAGATGTAATCAAAGGTAAAAAAACACTTTAAAGAAAGTGTACCTTAATCCTTCACTGTTAACCGAACACTCGGTTGAAATGAAGATAAACAAATGAATATTGTAAATAACTTTTGAATGTGAAATATGAACAGCGTAAATGATTGTTTACATGTAATACAAGCATATAAATATCATCTCATGTTGCAAGTGATGTATGAAAATTAATTCCCTCGGACAGTTAAATGCGAGAAACATGTCTTCAACTCACTACCAGTCTCTGATTCTCATCGGATGCACAGGTCCTAGCTCAGAACAATAGACAGCAACGTTACGATTTTTTTTCTTGTTTATTTTCCTATCGTGTTAAATTCAGTCATGTTCACGTCAGGCTTAGGCATAACTTCTTGCACATTAGTATACATGGAATAGTTAATTACTTGTTACATGTAAAGTGTAAATGGTTATAACTGGAAGGTATACAATACAATATCTTTATGAGTTAGCTTACAGGCTCGATTTGATGACCTTAAGCAGATTCATTTCGATGATACAGTCTTAAACTTTTATCCTGCATCCACGTTCAGTAGAGCAGGCAAATGTGATTTTGGGGCAGAATCGCTTTGTCGATGATAGAAGAATAAAATTTGCTATAAATATTCTTTGAGAGCTAACCGTGGAAAATTCCAATATAGTAGCATTTTTCAAGCATATAGTGTCAGCCTATTGATATGTTTACTTTATTTAGCTTATTTTTTTAGCGCATAAGATTTTCTGGTCCCCAGCATAAGGATTTTATGCTCCCTGACTACCATGAAGCAGTCTAAAAGTGGTCACGAAGACTTCTGCTCTCAGGCCAAAAATTATTGTAGGAGAGAATTGTTTAGAATTCAGGGAGATATTTACCAGAGATGTAGATTCAAATGCTGCCCTTGAAAAAGGACTGCTAGTGTTGGTGTGGCATAGAGGAGGACCTCTTTTTGCCTACTTTGCCAACAACGCCAGTTACGCATGAGGGCTTCCTATTCAATTTCAGTATGAATATGCTTGGAGAAGCAATATCCAGAGGTTGCTGGAGAATTTTATAAGGGAAATTTCATTATTCACATATCTGACAGAGACTACTCATCATTGGCAAATTTACCAAGACCACGAGCAGAATAACGCAGTCACCATAGGGACTGGGGAGTTATAGGTCTGACCAAGGCCAAGAGAAGGAGAAGGTCTGCTCACTTCCCCTCAAATCCCCCATGTAAACGAAGTTTTGTCTGCCTCCTTATTGCGTCAGCTGGGGTATTACCGTAATGATCAGGTACCTCTAAGATACGTCATCGCCTTCGTAGTTACCCCAGTAGGGAGGCGACTCCACCCATTTGGGTAGACCTTATCTCTCTTGACCTTGGGTGTGACAAACAGTTCATCAACTCTTCGAAAACCATCCCATTAAAATTAGCCGAGTTGTTATTTTCCAAATGTAATATGTAGAACAATGGAAAATCTTGCATTTATGTACTTATTTATTTTCAAAATGGTGGTTGCACCAGAAATAAGCCAATTTGTCTCAAATGGCGCAGTAGTTTCAGGGTTTGCTTCGGCACATCCTGAGCTCTTATTCCTCTCTCCTGAGTTCTTTTAATTTTTTGTTTCTTGCCTTCCACATTCTGTGCAGTATGCCTTTCTTTTCTTCTACTCTTTCTCCTACAAACAGGAAGTTCCTCCTATATCTCTCATTTTCTTAGTATCACTGCTGAGCCGTTTTGTTTTTATTCGTTCTTCGCTTAGGACTTTACATTTTAGAAAGAAGTATATTAAATCTTCTTCTGCTGTCCCACACAACGTGCATTGAGTCTGTCTTCCTCCATGATTTTTCGTATCATTTAGGGGAAGGCAATTTGCTCAGTACAGTTAATTGGTGCTTGTCTGTTATCATACAGTCTGTCCTCTCCTATTTCTGTTTTCCACTCCCTGTATGTTTCTAAACAGCAGCATTGGGGAGTAAAGGTAAAGAGGAAGACAGTTGTCTCCATGGACAGTTACCAGCAATTCAGAAGGCATTCTCTGAAAAAGAGCTTTGAATCATCATGCTTATTTACAGAAGAGACAAATCTGCATATTCATGATACAAAGGATATAGCAGATCCTTCTGCTGCTCAACTAATAGCAACTCATAATAAGAGAAGGAAAGAATAGTTCATAACATTTTTGGTTAAACTGCAGCCATAGTTTCTACCAGCCTATCTAAAAGAGCAGTAGAGACGTCTTTAAAATTCAGCCAAGCTAGCAAGCAGTTAGGCTAAATTACTGAAGGAGGATTGCCAACTATTTGTCCTGCCTAACTATAGGGTGTGACTTATGAGAACCTCGCAAACATGAAAGCCAGTTGTTACTCCCTTCACTCACTGAGAAAGGTAAAGCTACAAGCTAAAGTAAAGCCTCCAGAGACAAGGGCAGAATCTAACTTACTTTTGATTTGAGTAACACCAAAATCATCTGTGATACTTGAAGAACTTGTCAAGAGTGACATTTCTTAAATTAGGACACTACAGCGTAATCACATGAGAACAGACATCATCTTTGATGGCTTTCTTCAGTCTAATCTCAACCTGAACAAAGGTATTAATAAAATGAAGGAGGAAAGTAACGGAAAAACTAAAATACCGTCAAGCAGAACTGTTATATTTCTTGATGATGAATTAGCTAAAATGACCATGAGCAACATAGTCATTGTGACAAGGGAGGAAACTTCCCTCAGAAGTGCCAGTTATGCTGGTATCAGCCTAGAGGATTTGGGTTGTACCCATGAGGAAGCCCACTCACAAGCATTCATACATGCCTAGCATGCAGTTAAGGATGGCTACAAGTCTCAGATTAATGAAGTTAATAAATGACATTGTAGTAATGACCATATCCCTTATGTCTTTCCGCACAGAAATAGGCCTGGAAAAAATTTGGTTTGTATTTGGCAGCAAAATGGATCAAACTTAGTGAATTATTATTCATGATCTTTTCTCCATTATTGCACCAGAAAAAACCAAGGGGATACTGTTGCTGTTCTTCCATGCCTTCGCTGGATGTGATGTTGTATCAGGGTTTAGTGGCAAGGAAATCAAGGAGCATTTTAAATATGGAATAGCTTCAGTAAAACCTCAGACACGTTTGCAAAACTCATACAGTTTCCATCTGAAATTGAGCATAATCTCTCTCTACAAGTTTTAGAGAAATATGAGTTCTCATTGTATGTGATGATTGGTCAAGTACTACTGCTTCTACAGATGAGGCAAGGCTTGATTTCTTTGCATAAAAACCAAGGTCATATAACTTAAATTCATCAACACAGAACACACTGAATGAGCTTCTTATCAAGCCTATTTGGGGCCATTGTGTTATCCAAAAAACCAGAACTTCAGTGGTCTTCCAAGTGGGGATGGTCAAAGATAACATGTGGAAAATAGTTTCGGCTACCCTAAGACCATCCCTGTAAGCGTCAGGTAATTGACAAAATGTGGCTGAAAGACAGAATGTGATGGAAGAAGGTGCAAATGTGTAAAGAATAGATTATACTGTAGTCCACTTTGCAGTTGCCCTTGTCAGATTTAGTGTGGTGAGTGTGGAGTTAATTCCACGTTAGATTGGTGTTTCCATATAAAATTCAGTATTGTCATGGCAAAAAATCAATAAATTATTACCATAATAAATTATCCAGACAAATATACAACGATATCTCAATGTATGTCAAATATTAGAGGTCATCTGGCAGCCATCTTGGAAAAATGGAATTTCAGGCGGTTTGCAATATGATCAAATAAGTACTTCAGCCAACTTACAGGCTTGCATCATCGATTGAACAACCGTATGTGTTATTTTTTCTACCATACTTGTTATAACAGCATTTTCTTATTAATAATTCATAGTTAGTTCCTTATTGTATATAATTTCACCCGTTTGGAGTCTAGAGCATAATTTTTGTCATTTAAAGAGACTGGTCTCTAGTCCAAAGGAGGTAAGCCCTTTAATACTATTGAATTTTATTCGTTCTTTCATGTAAAAGCTACCTAAGTTTAAGTTATTTTACCTGTGTCACTTCTTTTTGTCAAAAATATTGCAGATATCATAGTGCAGTGTACAAAGCCGATTTACCAGAATTAGCTCTTTACACTTGCGGGCTACAAACTGATGATGAGTATGTTCGCGACGTACTGCGACGAAGGTCATAGTTTGATTATGCTCATGAAACTACTCTTGATTGTGTGTTGAAGGTTGAAATATTTACATCAGGGTCAGTTTGGCCCAAGCCATCCTCAAACTGAGTCTGACAAGGTTCACAAAGGTAGGGCGGCACTGTGCTCCCAAACTATTCTTGGATTGCCTGCGTAGGGTTATGGCATTGCAGTGTATGCATTGGTCAGTGTGTCTGAGTCACGAAAGTTTCGTGCTTATGCAAAACTTTTATGAAACTGTCCACAATGTTGTGGTCGTGACTGGACATAGACAAGCCTGTGAATCAGTTGTAACGTATCTTAAGCCGGTCGGGAAGCGATTGGTAATTGTCAGACTTATGCCTGAGTTTGATTTCCTAATTTTGACTGCGATCATAGCCTTACTGTAGATGGTTGCTGCTCAGACGTGTAAGGCTTGCATCTTTCCCCCATATATGACCTGCGTGTTAACAGGTGTTGGGGTTGGGGTTGGGGGGGGGGGGCGGGTTTGGAGAGACTGCGCACGTTCCGGAACTATCTAACTGCTGCCTTTTAGCATTCTTCCAGCAGAATTTAATAGATTCTTACTTTATGATATCGAAGCAAAATTGAGCTCGTTTATATTTAAGGGTAACAATACACAGGCACGAAGATACAGGAACTTAATTTTACACCAAAACAGGTAAAATGTGGCGCGACTATTAACGGCAGGATCCTGAAATTTGACAGAAAAGTACGTTTGTGAACAGCTCGAAGTGACTTAATTGTGAAGAAACACATACAGGATCATGATTGTAATATAAATATATATATATATATATATATATATATATATATATATATATATATATATATATTGTATATGTATATAAATATACATATACATACATATAAAGGTTTCGTAACAGACAAGATTTAATGAGTGTTGAAAAGGTGAGGGTTCTCGTCACGGTTTTTATATAATCATATATTTTCCCCTTACTCATAATTCTACGACTGTATTAATTCAATAAACTGGTCTTGGCAAACATTTATCACTCAAAATGGCGGTGACTTGTGTAGGCTATTCACAAGGCTTCGCGTGTGGGCATCAGGTTTCCTAATCAATATTGATTTAAATCGTAAAACATTGAGGCCCTGGCTGGTACCACGAGGTACCAACTGGGAAGGTGATTGGTTAAGGACTAATATATCATATGCATAAGATTGTGGTGTTACATCATCATCTAGCTACTGGATCTCTCTCTCTCTCTCTCTCTCTCTCTCTCTCTCTCTCTCTCTCTCTCTCTCTCTCTCTCTCTCTCTCTCTTCTTTTAGTCTTGCTTTGATGGAATCATGGAGGTATGTGATATAACAAAAAGTAAATTCCCTTCTGTAAATAATTTCTTTTAGCTGGTTCGTCTCATTTCTCTGTAGTGAATGAGGTACGAGGGCTCTCTCTCTCTCTCTCTCTCTCTCTCTCTCTCTCTCTCTCTCTCTCTCCTGATGTTCTTTTTCTCTGTTTTTGTACTGTGGACGAATTATGAAAGTTGTAGGTAAAGTAGATGACAGTAAATTATTTTATATTCCAACTGTTTTCTGTGTTACTCTGTTCTTGGCCTTGTCGTGAATTGTATATAATACACTGTAGATGTTCTGTATGAAACAAGATAGGTAACTTGTGTTCCATCCGTTTTTATATAACTCGTTGTGCCCTAGAATTATGAAATTCAATAACACCTTACTTATATTGAAAATAGGCCTGTAAAAATTCATTGTCTTTTCTTCCACACCTACTGTGACTTAGCATCTCCCTTGGCAGCGTGGTTTATTATGAGCTGCAATTGCTCCATGGATATTATATCTGTAAAAGAAAGCTATTGAAATGGCTATTTGTCTGTCCGCCCTCAGACCTTAAAAACTACTGAGGCTAAAGGGCTGCAAATTAGTATGTTGATCAGCCACCCTCCAATCATCAGACATGCCAAATTGCAGCCCTCTAGCCTCAGTAGTCTTTATTTTATTTATGGTCCAAGTTAGCTATGATCATGCGTCTGGCACCGCTATAGGTGCTAAAAACACAGGCCACCATCGGGCCGTGACTGAAACTTCGGCGCATTTCGTACTTGTATTAAGAAAATTACTTGGCCTTCTCTCTACACTTCTGCATTCTCTTGACTCCAAATGCAGTACTGAGACTTGAGCCATTATGGTCATTGTGACATCGCAGATGGTATGGAAGAAAGCTCGTGGCATATCATCACGCACTTAGTATTTGCATGCTGAATTTTTTTTCGAGGAGCTGTGGCATTCAGACATTTTAAAGCGCCAAGCTATTTCGCTCAATGGCATCTACGTTGACCTTTTTGTGTGTTTATTTCTTTCTTAAAGGTTTGAAGGTTTCAAGCATTTCAGTATCTGTTTTAACATTAGGTTTTTATGCTTTCCCACTTTGGAGAGGCTGGGGCAGTCAGCTGCTATTCGTCCTTCAGGGATATTTGTAGTTACATTTCCTCATTACTTTTTCTGAAGATTTAAAAGAAGCAAAAAATTTTATTAATTTTACATGGTCTTCAAAAGCATTTTTAATTTTGCACATTTATTTTTTCATAGATTTACTCTATTTACACTAAACAGAGAGGATTTTTCAATACAGTAATGAAGGTTTTCCAATTCGCATGGTTGCACAAAAATTCGACTGTTTTCGGTCTTCGTTTACCAGTGTCTAATTGCTTTGCGACGTAACGATGAACTTGTCATGCAGACATTATCACGCGAAAATATTATATGTGTGTATATATATATATATATATATATATATATATATATATATATATATATATATATATATATATATATATATATATATATATATATATATATATATATATATATATCGCCTCCAGCGCCGCGTGACGCAAAGGGCCTTTGAGAAATTCCGCCGCTCGTGGCTCTTGGCGAGATCTAGTGCTAATATAGAAGACTTATACTTATTAATATATATATGTGTGTGTGTGTGTAAATATATACATATATAAATATATACACACGCACATATACATATGTATGTGTGTGTGTTCCATTTCCCTTAATAGGAGGTACATTTTAAGACAAAAGAAGACAAGATCTGATGCCACTTTCATCCATTAACTGTTGACTGAAGGATGAAGTCCCTCTGGAGGAAAGACACACACATTTATATCATCTACATCATCATCGCCTCCAGCTCTGCATGACGCGAAAGGCCTTTGTGAAATCCGGCCCCTCAGTTCATTCCTGTACTTTGTCTTCCACACGCTTATATATATATATATATATATATATATATATATATATATATATATATATATATATATATATATATATATATATATATATATATATATATATATATACACATATATATATACATATATATATATATATATATATATATATATATATATATATATATATATATATATATATATATACTGTACCATTGGCAAAATCAGCACTCCTACTCTCCATATATGATTGCACCTACATCTACTTCTCACATCATTCCGTGGAAAACGATCTTAACCGCCATAAAGAGATGAGAAACGCCTTGTTTGAGATACACTTGTATATCAAACCAGTGTGTACATAGTCTGATCCACATTTTGCCTCCATCATTCATTTTCTAATTTTTCAGTAACTTAATTTACATACCATACTTACTCGCCACCTTTATTATTGCTTCTCTATTGATTCTGTTACAAGCTTTCTTGAGGTTCATATACAGTACATACATCTTTTCCCTTGGCCTTGAAATTTCTCATATAACTAATTCATAACAAAACTCAATCCTTGCATAGCTCTCACTGGTCTTCCCTTGCAGTCTTTATTTCTCAGTCAAAATCCTATTTGATTTCTCAGTCAAAATCCTATTTTATTTCTCAGTCAAAATCCTATGATACGCCTTCCTAGTATGCTATGTAATGTTTTGCTCCTTAGATCCTTACGCTTGCTTCTGTCCCCATTATCCTTATTCAGTGGAACAGTTATTCCTCATGCCCATTCCTTGGGAACCTTTTCCTTATCCTGATGCTCCTTACAAACCCTGGTCAGTTACTCAAACTGAAACTAACACCTTATGCAGCATCTCACTCGTAAACCCACTTACTCCTGGCCGCATTTCATTCTTCAACCTCTTACATCCCCCAATATTTACTTCCATATGCATTCTCCAGCTTATAGTAAATCTTTCCCTTCTTGCGCTATTTAGCTCTGCCTCTCTCCTGTCGTCCACGTTCAACAAATCTTCAAATTATTTGCTCCATCGACTCAGAGTAGCGTTCACTTCAGACGATATGTCTCCTTATCCATCCTGGGATCCATTTTTTCATTAATATCAATGATAACTTATTCTTCCTAAAGTTTTGCTTACCTTCTTTTTATTCTTATTATTGACCTCCTTTTCTCCCTTGCTTTCTTCATGGCTACCTTATGTATGCTCTGGGATAATTTTCCTTCACTAAACTTTTTATTTCTTCGTCCTACGACTTAATGTTTTTATCCTCTCTGCCAGCCATCCTCAGCAACAAACCCTCCCCGTTGTTTCCGTCACCCATCATGTAACTCGAGAAACGTTGGCACTGTTGGTAGGTATGGAATTCTGGGGGTAAATGATAATGGAGAAATTCTTGTTGAAAGGTATTTGTTAAGGAGACTTGATTGTTAGAAATACATTTTCCAAAGAATATTCGTAAGCAGAGATTGGAAAGAGAACTTGGTTAGGAAAAGAGGTTGCTAGATAATGCTAAGTTATGTTCGCTCTGGAATAAGCTTACTTTGTGTGATCGATTCATTCGTGCTGCTTGTCGTGGAAGAAATAAATTTAGAAGCTACTGGTTGGATGTGACAGTGAGAAACGGCTAGTTGGAGGTCAATCAAATGTTATTATAGATATATGTCAAAGTTGGAGAGGTGTTGAAAATATGACTGTCCATGTTACAGCAGAATGTTTAAATTGGTGATTAATTCACCTACACACAAATTTGCGCGAACACCCAAACATAGACACAGTCATCATATATATATATATATATATATATATATATATATATATATATATATATATATGTGTGTGTGTGTGTGTGTGTGTGTGTGTGTGTGTGTGTGTGTGTGTGTGTGTGTGTGTGTGTGTGGTAAATTACACAGCACATTCAGGGATTCGTGACAATTTGCCAATTACCAACTTTCATGAATTGAGAAAGGTAAAAACTAGTCCACTTTAAACTATTTATATGAAATGAAATCTGTTAGGGGAACAGTAAGTTTTACGCCTTTGCTAACGAGAATGAGGTTGATGATTAGCGCATGCGTGATACTGGTTTAAGGTTAAACTTTTTCACAACCTCTTTACTCTTTAATAGATGCGAAATTTAACAATGTTCTCCTCTTCCGCCTCCTCCATCTTCTCCTCCCTGTCCTCGGAACCCTCTATTTCTTGAAATGGAAAATGCATATATTGAAGGTATCGAATTCTGTTCATTTTTATAACTTACCATCTTTGTGTCCTACGATAGCATTAACAAACGTTTTCTTGCTAAATAGTGGTTTAATTGCATTCGTCCGTCAGACGATATATTGTTCTTGAAAGGTAACTGCCCGTTATAAGAAGTAACTGTGGGCGTGTTCCTTAGAGATTCCAGAGACAGCAGCAGAGCAAACTTTGTTACACTCAGCATATGAGCTATTAGGTTAAAATAATTGAAATTCTCATAAGAAGCTGGATGTGAGTTTAACCTAAAATATGTTTTTTCCTGAATTAATTCAATCATTTTATGCGCATCCGTTCATACCAATGACAACTTTCTATCTGGAATCTTGCGTAAACAAATATTTTCCTTTCCACTTTGGCCTTCCCCGCAGCTATCTTGAAGGCGCTGTCTCTCTCTCTCTCTCTCTCTCTCTCTCTCTCTCTCTCTCTCTCTCTCTCTCTCTCTCTCTCTCTCTCTCTTCAATTCTCGGTAATTATCCGTCCGGAGAAGTACCAAAGACCTGGGTGTGATTATTTTTTATTGTTTTTTTTCACCTAATATGATGTTTATCATGTCAATGAAAGACTTTTGTTCTTTAGCCTCGATCCAGAATGAATCCTTCATTATATTTGTAATAATTGCTCCTTAAAGAAAACCGCTACTCTAATGCCTACATAGGATTCATGTGCATTCATGTTTTCGTGATTCGTCAATTATATATAAAAAAAAATTAGGAAGAATTTTCATCTTACTTTTATTCATATTTATGTCATATAATTGGACAGGATACTCCAAGGTTATATAGTTTTCATCCAGTGGTTTGAAGCGGAAAGCTAACTGCATCCATGAAATTTGATTTTGATTTCTCCTCTAGAATGTTTCTTGCTCTACTCGTCAGATAGTAGAGGTCATAGGTTTTACTTTTTAAATTTTCAATATATTATAATATATTGGTGCTAGTGCATATCATGCAAGTATACACATACACACACACACACACACACACACACACAGTTCCACTCGAGAAATGTTTGTAAACAAAGAAACATTTCACTAGGAAAACCACGTGTTTAATTTTTCTTTGTGGAAATTTTCATTTGAACCTCTGTACTTGTGGGTACTTATATATATATATATATATATATATATATATATATATATATATATATATATATATATATATATATATATATATATATATATATATATACTGTATAACCTTCGCATATTCAGAAACAAATATATGCAATTAGGTATTTATACACACAGCAGACATACAAACACACACACACACACATATATATATATATATATACACACACACACACACACACACACACATATATATATATATATATATATATATATATATATATATATATATATATATATATATATATACATACATATATATATATATATTATATGCGTGTGTATGTGTGTTAGTGTGCGTATGTATTTGAAGACATGCATATATATATTCATATGTTCACATATACATAGCTCTCTCTCTCTCTCTCTCTCTCTCTCTCTCTCTCTCTCTCTCTCTCTCTCTCTCTCTCTCTCTCTCTGTCTAATTATATATATAAATATATGTGTGTGTGTGTAGCTGGTTATGTTTTCGCCTCTAGAAAGCTTCAATTGAAGGAGGAAAAGAATAGCCAGAAAACGTGGTAACATTTTAGTCATTATTGGCAGAGTCACTTGTTTACAGCATGACATAAAATAAAATGAAACAGTAAGAAAACTACATTGATAGCATACAAAAGGGGGAATAAAGACGAAAGTTAACTGTAAATCAAAACTGATACAAAAGCAATGACCAAGTAAGAAGAAATTAGAAACTAAACAGAAATCGTCAAATAAAATCATCTTTCGCTAATATTTTTTATGAGTCATTGATAAGGACAATTCTTTAATCATATTTTGCAGATTATATTTTGACACGTTTTTATTTTTTACTGACGATTGTCATGCCCAGTTGTTTTTAAATTTTATTAACTCCTTTTATCCTAGTATTAGTTTTACTATGGAAAAGGGATATAATGGCCGCATTTTCTTTTTAAATATTTTGGTCTCTCGTTCAGAGGGTAAGTTTGTGGCTGGCATTTTTAGAAAGAAAGTGTTTACCGGCCTTGGGTTGAACTATCCTTGTTTTCATGGCTGATTCTTGTAGGACTCGTATTCATAGAGCCTTTACCCTTTGCTTCAACTGGAATACCTTTCACTTAAAAGTCAGATTTTTAGAGACGTATTTTAGGAATAATTATTATCCCTTCAACTTGTTCAGTAAAATTACTAAAGAATTTTTAGACTATTTTTAAGCCCAAAACTATTTTGCACCGTACCCAAGAGGGGGATGAGTATTTCTCTACCATTCATTAATAATTTTGTCTTAATTAAACGTAAATTATTGTCACTCTTGAGCCATTTGCATCCATCTGTTGATGTCAGATTACTTTTAATAACCCTCATACAATTGGAAGGCTATTTCGCTTGAAAGACACCCTTCCGGAGAGTGTATAGTTTATAAGTTCACTTGTCCAAAATGTAATTCTGGGACTTAATGTGGGATGCACCAAGCGCCAACTTAAGGTATGCATCGACTACCGTAGGGGTGTCAGCCATTGTACAGATTCAGCTTTAAGCAAAAAGAAAACAGTGCCATCAGACTCCATGCCATATCCTGCCACCATCACATTGAACACAATTATTTGCAGATAATTAGACAAACAAAAACCAGTCATCCCCTTCCCTTCTTAGAATCCCTCCACATTAAACAACAATCACCAACACTCAATAGCCAAACCACCTCAGTTCCATTGTACACTGCATCGCTGCCAGAACCACGCCACTTCACCCAATTCCATTCCAAGTTTCTACAGTACTCGTAACTCGCCTAGATATCTTTCAACTACAAGTTAAGTATACCTTAGTTTTACTACACCACTGAGCTGATTAACAGCTCTCCTAGGGTTGGCCCGAAGGATTAGACTTATTTAACGTGGCTAAGAACCAATTGTTACTTAGCAACGGAACCTTCAGTTTATTGTGGAATCCGAACCACATTATAGCGTGAAATGAATTTCTATCACCAGAAATAAATTCATCTAACTCTTCATTAGCCGGCCGGCGAGTCGAACTCGGGCCTAACGAGTACAAGGCCACAACTCTACCGAGTCGCCTAGGAAAGAGCTTCTTTTAACTACAGACATGAACAGTAAGTTTTCTGGTAAGCTTTTTGTATCATATTATCATCACATTTTAAACATTCATTTTTTCATGTATTTATCTGCTTAATGATTTATTTGACGATTTCTGTTTAGTTTATAATTCCTTCTTACTTGGCCGTTGCTTTTGTGTCAGCTTTGATTTACAGTTAATTTTCGTTTTTATTCCCTCTTTTGTATGCTATCATCGTATATTTTTACCTTTCACTATAATGTATTTAAAAAGGTTGTCAATCATAGCTGTTTTAATACTTTCAGTGTAGTTTTCTTACTGTTTCATTTTATTTTACGTCATTCTATAGATAAGTGACCCTGATGACGGGAAAATTATGTATTCACGAAAGCTCGACTGTGCTTCTGTTAAGATTTGAGAAATGATAAGGTCTACAATGTTCTTCTGGCTAACCTGTTCGTCATATATATATATATATATATATATATATATATATATATATATATATATATATATATATATGTGTGTGTGTGTGTGTGTGTGTGTGTGTGTGTGTTTATATATGTATATATACATATCTATGCATATATATATATAATGTATATGTATACATATATGCATGTATATATACATATATAAACTATACAGTATATATATATATATATATATATATATATATATATATATATATATAATATATATTATAAATTGATATATATTAATGTATATATGAAGGCATAAAGGTATGAATCTAATTTCTCTGAAAGTATCTAATAGACACCTCGGCCAAACCGTCCTGTGTAACACCGCTGTGACGTTCGCTCGCAGTCAAGGACGGCTGAGAGAATGTGTGGACTGTGGACCCCTAAATGTGTATTGCGAGCTGTGTTTTTCGTGCCACTCTACCCTCGAATATTTCCCTTGTGTTAATTTTTTATGTTAATCAACCTCAAGTCATTTTAATCTTATTCGAAGTTAATTTTTTTTTTAATTCGAGCCGGGTCAAGTAACACATTCTTTATTTGAATGCCTCGTGAGAAAGGGAAGAACAGAGAGTTTGAGGAGTAAAGGGGATTAATGTGATGAATCAGTTACTCTGATCTCCTTGTTGAAGAAGAAAAAAGTGCATTTGTGATCGTCTCATTGCTTTTACATATTTAGAGACGCATTTTTTTTAAGCAACTAAGCGAAATAATGCTGGACATGGATCGCATTATTTTATAGTAGTGTCTTGGAAATCTGCAAGAGGATATGACATTGTTTTTAGTCTACTCATATGCCAAGGAAGCTTGCTGGGTTCACAGTTATATCCTGAAACAGGCATAAAAAGTAGTTGAGGTTAACGAGAAAGCAAGAGATCATGTTACCGAGGCAGGAGATCACGAAGTACACGACGGAGAAACCATTACAAGGATATATCTTGATAGTCATAGTTATTCTTGGCTACTGTCTCATGGGTGTGGGTGGTTAATTCCTCGTGGGTGGACAGACGGATAGGTGGTTGGGCGGAAGGGGTTGTTTGTTGCCATGTATTCCAAACAGGTGTTGAGGTAACAAGTAGGAGTTAGGCTTCCAGGCAGAGGGTCGGGAGGGAGGAACGGCAGTGGCGATAGTTTGTTTTTCGTAGCAGCAGCCGTCGGGATGTCTTGGCGAACGTGAGGGAAGGTGTGACTGGTTGGCAGTTAGGTGTGGGAAGGATGTTGCGATTTTGTATGGTAGACGGCATAACGTCCTTTAGGATGCAGAGGAATGAGGATAATGAAGGAGAGGAGGTTCTTATCTAGTTGTAAGGAACTAAGGAGGTATATATTTTAGAGTTCATTAAGCCTTGAATGTTTTTGGAATCTTTCCTGGATAGTGACCCCCAAAGGTTCTCGGGGGTCGTTATCTAGGACTAATATATCTTAGGGGTCATTATCTTTATGATATTTACAGTCTTTTGTTTATGTTTTTACGGTAATCCCCAACGGGCTTGTACTAAACACGCCGCAAAGGTGGATTCATACCGGATTAAAACCCTTGGGGGTCACTTGTACGAAAGATCCGTTTTTAGGCTCAGATATTTTGCGCAGCGAGTTGTTTGTTCTGATATACTTTTCTACATCCGATTCTGTTAGTACCTCTTGTCTTGCCGTTGGACTTTTAGTTGTAGGAATTTTATTTTTTCGAAGATATTCTGATAGCCCGTTAGTGGTAAAAGAATCTTAATTTTCTTAGAAGTAATGTTAATGTTCATGTAGTCCTAAGTTTTATTTTCACTAGGATTAACTGATTTTCCTTAATAGGTCAAAGCTTTTTACCAGCACTAGGACAAAGCTATCTAGATTGCGGAAAATAGAATTTTAAAAAATCCATCATTGTTCGTTGAGACCAAACAGTATTATACAACTCACTTCATGGTCGCAGATGTACAGTATGTGGTAATATAAGCAAATGGCTCTCGTTTGCTAAAGTAATGTGAAAAGAGCAAGTTGTGTCTTCCGAAGATGAATAATATTTACCCTAATGCAAACTGGGCAAATATGTCTGATACACCTGTCTTTTACGCATCTGGCATTACATACTGCTATACTAGTGTCTTCATATTCATTCAGGGGCTCGCTGGGACAAACCATTGACAAAGGGCTTAGAGACTGTTGTATGCTATGAACTGGTGTCACAGCAACAAAGGTCATTGGCCCATAGGATTTGTTATTAATTTAATAATTTGCTGATTCTTGTTCTTAAACACTTGAAGGAATTATCTTCAGAAATGAGCTATCACACAATCCACACAGTCCTTCACCAAAAGCAAACAATAAAAGTGGTAGGACGTCAACATAACAATGACCTATAGGAAATGTGAAGTAAACGACACATATGTGTCGGGTACAATTACAGCTAACTGCATTTGGAAGTACCTGGTATCTGGCTGTTGTGTTGCCTGGTAGTCGTGGTATTTGTGAGTCGTGGTACCTAGTGCCTGGTCATCCGTAATACAAGAGGGATAGTAGCAGGGCTTTTAGGGTATGGATAGCACTGGTGAATGTGAGGGCATTTCACGGGCATCTCCTTGCTTGTCGAGTGTGAGAATATCCTGCGGACGTGGGTTTAGTGGGTGGTGGGTGCTCGTGATAGGCGTGAGTGTATCTGATGGGCGTGATGGTATGTTACCTGGAAGAGGGTGTGGCGAACGAAAGTCTTGCTGGAAGCCGCGCTGACAAAGGAGTGTGAACATCTTCTGATGTATATTACGAGCATCTTTTTCGTTTATCAGCTGTCCAACTGGAACCTTTGAGTTGTGCTTCCCCTATGAATTCTCGTTTTGCCGAGGAATCCACTATTAAGCTCATGAAAATTCGAAAGCTTGTAACGTGATCATTATATCTAATTTTAAATATTTTTCGTCCAGCTATTTTGAATATTTTGAACGGGAACTGACGTTTACACGACAGAGCGCATCCCCAAATGTTACTGTATTCCTCGTTATTAAAGAGCCTTTTTTAAAAATGAGTGAAATACTCAAATGTTCTTATAGGAGTGAGAACCGTCCGAAGAAATGGGCGTGGTGTGGAATTCAGTGTGACCAGCATCTTTGAGCAGTAGTGGATATAGAAAACAAGAGAGACAGAAGGGCTGGTGAGAGGGCAAGGGAAAGAATACTGCGAAAATTCATCTGAATTTTAAACATAACATGGTACGAATGATGTTTGTTAAAATAAGTGAGAGAGGAGGTTCCCAGTGAAATGAAAATTAATAATGAAAATGCTACGGAGAGAGAGAGAGAGAGAGAGAGAGAGAGAGAGAGAGAGAGAGAGAGAGAGAGAGAGAGAGAGAGGCAATTAAAGTAAGAAATCCCCACTGAATATTCGCTTGTAATAAATGTTGATTAGAAGTATCGGAGCAACATGAACGAAGATGAGTGATGGTGTCTGGGGAATTGAAAAAGCATTCATGAATTTACATTATCATAAGACATTGCATGATTAAGAAACCAATAGGCTTTGTGTTTGTGTGTGGGGGGTGGGGGGAAGAGGGAGAGAGAGAGAGAGACTATCCCGTAATGAATGTGAAATTATGTGTCAATAAATGCAAGTAATGTTCATAAAGAATGAAAATTAGAGTTATATGCTGAGTAATAATTTCACCGCCTAGAAAAGCTCAATCAAATTTTTCCATAATCTTCATGACATTTTATTCATTCTCTTTACTCATCATGTATTTTGCAAGAGAGCAAATTATGAACGCCCTTACTTCACTCATATTATACATGTAAGAATGAAACTGTTTTGTCTGAGTCGATCATTCCACTCTGTAATAATGCTTGCCTGAGCGATAACGTGTTTTGTTGCATGCTTTTGCTGTTATCGAAACTGAACTCTAGCAGTAACCTCAGTATGAATTACATAAATTGCATCTAGAATATAAACAGTAGCTTTGGGATATTATTGCAGATCTTCCTTTTAAACAATATTGCTCCCTCCCTCTTTTTCGCTTCCTGATCGTTGGATGAATTTTATTTCAAAGGAATTAACAGTTTTTCTTGATATTTTTTATTCATATTTCTCAATGAATATTTTGTGTAATTCACTGGTCCTTAGGCTAACGGGTGTCATATGTGTGAACGTTTGTGAACTGTTTACTGTGAGGAGGTGAGAAATCCTCGGGCTGGCACCGTCAAGTGCTGAAACACACTCCTTATTTGTTTCCATTTACTTGTGGTATTGCATCTTTTTAGAGGATAACCCGTCCCCCGCCCTTGTGTGCAGACCTCACTCTGATTTTTCGTTTCTCCTTACTTTTCTTGATTTCATTAGAATCGAGCCGGTGGCCTTTCCAGTAAACTGACTGATTGTTGTATGATAACCTGCTTGTGACAGCAGCCTTCGCATCGGAAATGTAGTTAATTGTTTTGGGTAAAGGGAGCATCCGTACCGTGCATATATTTTCCCCAAATAAGTCCTAACATACATAATTTATTCGGCAGAATACCTCCCTAACTATTAAGAATCTAACCTACGACTTTGTGCACATGTATTCATAGCTGCGGCAGTGCATTAATGAACCCCCTATCTCGTCTACGCGTATCTCATGATTTGTATTCACCCAGGTATACATAAATTTGCAATAGCATCGTGTATCACACATCCCCTGGCACGTAAATAAAGTGCTTGTCGGTAGGAGTATTTACAAGCCAGCATTATGCTGTTTAACGAATGGATACAAGTAAGGTCTTCTAAACAAGCTCTTCTGCTTGGGTGCTTTCCGTGTCCTTAAATGATGAATGCGTGTGAGAGTTTTGTGTTGTTCGCGCGCATGTGCGTGGAAGGCTGTGACGTGCGTGGTTGTTTATGATCAGATAGTGTGTCGTTTACATATCTGGTTTTCAGTGTTTATGTATTTGTGTGAATAATTGGTGCAAAGATGTGAATGTAATATATACCCATGTATATGGGACTATTGGAAGGCTGAGACGTTTGCTTTTATATCGTTGAATAGTCTTTGTAAATGTATAAACACATGGATAGTATATTGCTAAGATGTGTTTCTCTGTGTTAATTCATGTGGCGGTGATGCGTGTTTGTAAGTATATCTGTAAATAGTTAGTGGCTGGAATAATTTTATGCATCTGCATATCAGAAGCAGAAGTATGCATGTATGACTGTCTGTCTGTCTGAGATAGTGGGAGGAGGCCGAGTAAGCATTTAGCAGTGGTCTCATGTCCTTCATAAAAACTGACTCATGGACTGAGAGGGAAAAAAACTGGCACACGAGTTCCTCGCACTTACTCCCCGCCAGATAGAAACTCCGGAGGAGTCAGTGATGCATATATATGTTTAGAAACCCTCTCCCTTCCCAGTTCGGTCTCTTTACTTTAAAAGGTCACATTAGCGGTATGTGCCAGCTGGGATTGCAAAGCCTCTCGCAAGATGAGAGCGTGAAGAAGTGGGAGGAGTTGCCGCCGGGTAAAGCAGTTTTATACGCACACACACACACACACATATATATGTTTGTGTGTGTGAATGGATGCGCATATATATATATATATATATATATATATATATATATATATATATATATATATATATATATATATATATATATATATATATATATATATATATAGATAAATAGATAGATATATATATATACATATATATGTATGTATATATTGTGTGACTTTAAAAAAGACGATTTGTTATACTGTAGTGAGCAATAAGCAATTTCTCCCCTTAGGTATTAATAGCCGCAAATGGAACAGTTTTGGAATAACTTAGCAATTTACAATTCAACATTTTATGGGTTTGTTAATGACTGGTAGTTATTAACCATGCAGTGATGCTAGCTCCTATGACTTTCATTAGTTCTTAAGTCATTTGAACAGAAAATAATTTAAACGCAGAGAGAGAGAGAGAGAGAGAGAGAGAGAGAGAGAGAGAGAGAGAGAGAGAAGGCCTTCGTTGGGTATCAGAAATAGTAAATGTAAAGCTACCACAAAATAAGAAAACAAGTAGTTTTGAAGGATTAAAGAAAAGATAGCTGAATTATTCCGGTATTTCTGTAGTAAAATTAAAAATTATCATAATTTAAAGTGTTTTATCAGATTTATGTAAAAGAGAAGTACATGTAAGACCAGTGAACAGAGAAGTAAGAATATTTTTTTCCTTGTGTTGCATACACATTTCTGAAGGTTTGAAGTTGAAGAATAAAAAAATAGTATGTCTTTAATACAGTATGCTCAGAACACGAGATGAAGGCCACATAATTCCGGAAATATGTTTTATACTTAAACAGTTTCAACATCCGGTAATAGATTACATCTAATCAGAAGACAAGCTTTATGCAGCATAACCCTATTGTAATAGTTACGGTATTATTTAATATTTTTACTCCTACCTTGTGCGGTGGTTTCCTTTCTCTAAATCGTTTTTGACAGTGCGAGAGGTATATCGAGAATATAAATGGATAAAAAGTCTTTAATTCACTCTTCTTTCTTTCTTTAAATCTTCAGCTGAAAGCTCTTATGGACATATTCAACAGACTATAAACCCGAGAGGGTTCCTAAAGGAAATCAGTCTGCAGAGAGAGATACGTTATAGGAAATGGTGATAAATAAATAAGTATGAGGGAATAAATAATCAAACAGATACACCTGAAATTCGGGAGGCATCATTAGAGAGCAGGGAAGAATTTCTTCTTTACTTAAAGATTTGGAGATCAGAGGAAGATTCCACAACTGCACTCGGCAAACTATTCCAAATTTTAGTTGTAACCAAGATAAAACTCCTAGCAAACTGAGTACTATTAAACGTGATAATAGAAAACGTCACACTGTTTGCAACAGCAACCTGCCTAGTATTGCGAGCAAAAACAGCCGGGTTAGCTAGGTCAGGTCAGCTACTTGGGTACTCTTCATTCATCTCTCGTATAACTTATAGACCCCACTTTCGCAGTGGGATTCCCTTTGGGCTATTTAATAGAATTCTCTTTAGCATTTCATCATTTTGTGAGTGAAGGAGTTCATTGCCAGTGACCGGGTCTTGTTTGCAAGGAGAGTTGAGTCTGTGAATGTATTTATGACGGAGAGAGCGGCAAGAAAATCGTCATCAAACCTATCTTGACGTTTGCTACATTCACTTAAAAGACGATAGGCAGTTTGGCCGCAGTCCATTAGGATAATTGTTATGCATTTCTTTCCTTGCATACCAAACATCCGTTTCGATGCTTGTTCAAATTTTCTCATTTTTCTGATCAGCTACAAGGTCTCATATGTTCAAGATGAATTGCATTTCAGTATTAGCTTTTCGAAATTTCAGATGTAAATTCTTTTTTAAGTCCGATTTGTCAGAAACATGATAGCAGAAAAGTTGAGTGCATTTAGAATTGAGGGTCTAATTATTAGGTAGGTTTAATATTAAGTGTAGGTTAATTACAGACATTGAGGAGTAATGGATCCAAGCTGGGTACAAAGAAAACGACTGAATACTACAAAATTTATCAGCAAGCGATTTGATGCTTGTGATACCGATTTCGTAAATTACTCCAGTTTGCAAACAAAGTTTGCAAACAGTTTGCAAACAGTTTGGAAATTGTTTGGAAACAAAGTTTGCAAACAGTTCCGAAACTGTTTGGAAACAGTTTAGAAACACTTTTTACCGTATATTTGTTTCCCATCCAGAATGGAAAACATTTAGTGTTTCTGTGTGTATATGTATATATACACATGTATAATGTACGTATATATATACATGTATGTATGTATACGTGTCTACGTGTATATATAATTACATATATACACTTAAACATTCATACTTATACATATGTATATATGTATATGTACATAAACATACACGCCAGAAGCAAGTCAGCATGACACGCTCCTTTTCCTAAAAACTTCCTCACCCGTCTCTTTTTCTCTCGCTTATCCCTCCTCGAGTGCATCAAAACTGCCAAGTAAAATACAGAGGCTACTGCACCAGCAGGCATCCTGACGACAACTGAGGTCTGGACAGGAAACATTGTTTGCAAACAGTTTTCAAGCTGTTTGGAAACGGTTTCCAAACTGTTTACAAACAGTTTCCAAGAAACTGTTTTCAAAGTTTGCAAACTTTGTTTCCAAACAATGTTTCCTAGTGTGGACAGGCCTTTATGGTTAGGATTTTCACTATAAAAACTTTAATCCATTAATCTGGTTAATGATTATCGTGACGTTCCTTGAGGTTAACGTTAATGGTAATTGTAAATCTGAGCGAAAAACTTTTTTTAAAAGTTCATATATATATATATATATATATATATATATATATATATATATATATATATATATATATATATATATATATATATACAGTATATAATATTATATATATATATGTATATATATATATATATATATATATATATATATATATATACATATATATACAGAAACCTTTCCCTTCCCTCCTTTTTCACCTACATGCATTTTTACTTATACGCTTCTCCACCTTCACTGCTCCCCCAAAGTCGATTAACTACCTGGTACATTATTCATAGTATAGGTCATCACATAATTCGCGTCCAACTCTTTTCAAAATTAAACTTAACACTTTGACAGCTGGAGCAAGCTCCATAAAAACTGGACCACAAGGAACTATATATATATATATATATATATATATATATATATATATATATATATATATATATATATATATATATATATATATATATATGTGTGTGTGTGTGTGTGTGTGTGTGTGTGTGTGTGTGATTACATTTTTGCAAGCTTATGGGTTTGTTTTCGTCCCTCCGTCTGCGAAATAAATATAATTGTTGGCAAACAGCTACCTGTGCATAAAAGACAGTCAGGTTAATTCAAATACGTTTACCGTATATCAGGTTTTTCCAACTCTTGCTCAAGATTAACTTTCCTTTGGCTGTTTATATTGCAGTCAACACCCATGAACGGAACGGGCTGCTTATTATGCAGAGAAGTACGTGTATATATCCAATTAGTTGTCTATTCAGCAGTGCCCTTTAGTAATGAAATCTCGGTATCGTTTGGTATAATCTCTATTGATTAATGTTATTCCTCGCTCTCTCTCTCTCTCTCTCTCTCTCTCTCTCTCTCTCTCTCTCTCTCTCTCTGTTGGAAAAAAACTTGCCGCTATATTACTTTAAAACTTTTTTTGTTTTAATTGTATTTTGCTTAGTTGATTTTTGAGTCTATGAAACCAATTTCAGTGCAAGTGAATAAGCAGCAGTTCTCTCTGGGCTTGTAAGGCAATTGTTAGGACGATCAGTTCACAACTGAATGATTAGCGTTTGATCCCCAGATTGGACGATTAGTGAATTCCCAAAAAATTTCAGTATTCCTGTGTTGACCCGATTACCGAATCAAGTACCTGAACGTTGATCGACTTATGTGAGTCGCAGCTGGTATGTTGAAAGTGAAAGAGACAGAAAAGAGAAACAGATGTGAATGATCGGTTCTCTGTCAAATTACTGACGTCATGTTAATGCAAACATGAAGACCTCTTCGAGGTAATCCTCAACCCAAGTTGGGTGAAAACTTTTCGTAAAGCAATATTCTCTCTCTCTCTCTCTCTCTCTCTCTCTCTCTCTCTCTCTCTCTCTCTCTCTCTCTCTCTCTCTCTCTCTCTCTCAACTGTACACCTGGCACTGTCTTGACTGTTTGGTAATCCAAGCACAAGTTCTTCAATAGATACCGCCGAGAGCCGCTACGCGTCTGGTGCTCTCCTGGGGTATGGTAGTTCCGTCAATAAATAAATGTTTGTTTATCATGTAGCTGCGTGTACACGTCCGGCCAGTGGGGCAGTACATTTGCCTCTAAAACAAATGGCGTCAATTATCACCCACATCGAGAAAAGCGCCGCGTTAGAAATGCGCGCCCATCGAAGACCAAAACCGCTCGTATACCTCGATGCTTTATGGCTTATTTCCACGTGAAAAGATGGCGCACCGATACATAGCTCTGGCAGTGGCGTGCTTGACGCTGGCGTGTTAATTGTGAAGGAATAATGAGGGTAGAAAGATAGAAAGGAAAAAAGAAGGCACACTTATCGACCCCGCCCGGGTGGAGAGCGATTACTGAAAGCCGTAATGGACATAATAAGAGAAAAAGTCTTAAATTCCGCACGAAATCGCGGCCAAAATAGGAAGCCCGGATATGCCACGTCCTAATCAGGTTGCCGATGGAAATTATTTCCTTCAGTTAACGCTTCTCTTTTGAGTCTGTTAATGGTATTGTGGACAGTTAATTCTCTTCGGTTAACGCTACTCTGTTGAATCAGTTAATGTCATTATTGACAGTTTAGGAGCTGCTACAAGTTAATCCTACAAGTCGCAAGTACAGACACTAAATACCTGTAGGATTATTTTCTCCCAGTGCCGAAGAGAATCCATACTGATCCTCCAGCTTTCAGAGGCGAAGGTTTACTAAGATAACGTCAGGTAGAAGGAGGAGCGTCATGTTCCCGAGGGAGGAGTACCAGTGACAGATAACAAGGAGTGACAGCAGGAAATAGATTAAGATTCACTGAAGGACGCCGAGATAAGACAGAACACCTGAGAGAGAGAGAGAGAGAGAGAGAGAGAGAGAGAGAGAGAGAGAGAGAGAGAGAGAGAGAGGTGGGGGAGGGGGAGAAGCGGGGTTTTAACGCTCGCACAGATTGTATTTGCATACAAGCATGTCCACAAGTTGTCTGGTTGAAAGAATAAAAACTTCCGCAAAGTAGTTACAGATATTAGTGAAAATATAAAGAGCCCAAACGAGAATACTTCTGAGTACATTCTCCAACTGAGTGTTTCACTGCATTTGTTGAATACCTCAGCATTATTAATTACTTAATATTTACTGTTATTGGCGTATTATTTGTTGGTAATTTTATTCGAATCAAATTATAATAGCAGTATGGAGGGTAGAAGTGAGAGAAGGAATGAAGGAAGTGCGAAATAATCTGGCAAATGGTCAAGACAGCCTAACATGAGCTACCAGCCCCACGAGTTTCGTTCAAAGCACTTCCGTGACCTCCCTGAAAAAAGAAGAAAGAAAGGGATCACTCAGACGGAGCTGAATCCAAAAATGAATAAACAGAACTTTCATGTGCAAAATTAATCCATAAGGTTTCTAGTTCACGTGTAATGTGTCGTAGTTTAACGTTTTGGCCTACCGCAAGTTAGTACATCTTTGCCAACGTGACACATCTTGCCTGCAGAACAGATAAATACTCTCCAGTGTCATAATATGAAACGATATGTGGAATTTCCTCCTTTCGCTGCACGCTGCTGAATGCATCTTCTTTGTAGCTTGTCAAAATAAAGACGGCTCAGAATGCAGTTGGGGTTTCCGGTGTTAAGGACAGGGCATCAGGAAAGACAATCCCATGAGCATTTTTGATGGTACGTTTCAGTATCTGCCCTGTGCCAATATGTGTTGTTTAAGTTGCAACCATTTTTATTATGTGCAACGTATAGCAACGAAAAATTTTTCGTGTTTTCCGTTACTAGTTTTGACAAGTCCCGTTCCTTCTCTCGCAAAGATAGTTTCAACGTCCAGAAACGCACATGGTGGAAGGTCGTTCGTACGAATATTTGGACGTTATCCTAGGTAAATGACATGACAGTGAAGGATGAAGGAACCATGCTTAGTGTCCGCAGTTCCATACTCGAGCAGTGTTATAGAGAGAAGTCTTGATGTTTCTTTTAAATTAAAGATAAAGAGAATGTGTTATGTGTTAAAGTATTGGGCTAAGTGTCTTTGCATCAGTGCAAGCTCAGTGGTGTTCAGTAGCTCAATGGGGTTCCCTGTATTTTGCAAATATATTTCACTAGTATCTGCAACTGTTATAACCGGTATTAACGTTTGCTCAGATGTCTTTTGGACCACTCAGTACAGTGTCTATAACTTTCGGTATTGGAATTGTTCCAAGAACATTGGTTTGAACATAGTGCGAAGGAATAAATGCATGTGAAGGTGCCGGGGGTAATATTCAAATTACTAGTAAATAACAGCACTCAAATGTTGCGTTCATGTTTTTATCTGATTACTTTTTAGTTTTCTGTAAAAGAAAACTATTGAGATGGTTATTTGTTTGTCGGTCCGCACTTTTTCTGTCCGTCCTCAGATCTTAAAAACAACTGAGGCTAGAGGGCTGCAGATTGGTATGTTGATCATCCACCGTCCAATCATCAAACACACCAAATTGCCGACCACTAGGTTTAGGAGTTTTTATTTTATTTAAGGTTAAAGTTAGCTATGATTGTGGGCCATGGCTGAAAGTTTCATGGGCCGCGGCTGAGAGTTCATGGGCCGTGGCTGAGAGTTTCACACAGCATTATACGCTCTACAGAAAACTCGATTGCGCGGAAGAAACTTAGTTGCATTTTTTTTTTTTTCCAGCACTGAGGCCCAGTGATGACTTAGAGTTCTGTGCTAAAAGTTAGCCATTCAAGTCGGAGGCTAACCTAGGATTCGACATCGTACGTTGAGAGCAGAGATTTTAGATTACACATTCAGTCAGTCAGAGGGCCTTTAGTGTCATGAAGACTGTCTCATAGATAAATGTTATTATTACAGATATTAATTTTACTTGAGTGCCTGAATAATCGTCTGAAACAAATTAGAGCTCTTTTTGAAATGAAATACTGAAAAGAGAACCCATTACAAGAAATTATATCATTATTCCACCGACAGTACTAAGTTTTACATTAACTGTCAGTTGTTTTAGACGATTTCAGCAGATTGCACTGATGTAAAGTATAGTATAAAAAACACCAATGAAAAAACAACATTGAAGGGATCATACACTACAAAGCTTTGATTTCCATATGTAATTTTTAATCGCCTCTTTTCTGATGCTATGAGGTTAAGAGGTTTTTTTTTTTTACATTACAAGCACCTGATGATTGTAATTTCATAAAATATTCAAAGGAGGTGTTCTTTTTACTGGTAAATAAATTTAAAATATACTGAAGCGAAATGCGCTGTGTTCAGTCAACACTGATGTGTTGAAGGTTCTACATTTATCATATTCGTGTGGCAAGAGAAAGCATGAAGCGTTATACCTGCAAACCTTTCACACCTGTAGACAGTTTTTGTAGTGTTTCACTACAACACAACAGTTTCGTATCAAGTATATCTAAACTGAAGTTATTGTAAATAATAATGCATATGACAAAAATGAAAGTAAACGATATAAGATAGGTCAAAATCTGACAGCCTCGAGCTGCCCGAGGCTCAATTCACCGAAGACAGAAGGCCCAGGATTGAGTCAAAGTTTGGGTCACTGTATTCCGAGGCCGTGGCTTGGAAAACCTGGCCTCGAGATCGTCCTCGAGACCTCCACTACTGAAAATCAGCATAACTTTTCAAATGTTCTAAAAGAAATGGAACTCGGTTCATCTTCTTTTGTAGAATGTTTAGCCTTCAGCCATTAACCGGTTAATAACTGCTGACACTGTAGTTCCCATTAGTAGTAATCTTAAGACTGCTGTTTGATTGAAAATACCTGCCTGGTTTTCTCCCCTAACATATCATGATGGTGGTATAGTTGTCATTGCGAAAGATTTTCGTGAAACCCATTCATCTGGTTAGCTAAACTAAGACTGTAAGGACTGTAATATAGTCACTAGAATGCTTACTGTGGCCTAGTTGGTTATATTTAACACCCAGTCCATTTATCTTTTGGACTTCTTGAAAACTAATTAGTAAAACCTCTGGATATGTATAAATGAATCTAAATATCAATGAAATCAAGCTCTAGAATATATTAATCCACGGATATTGCAAGATCCGTAGGAAATACCAACGAAGTTCTGCCAAGAAGATTAACGGCCCTTTGTCAGAGAGCCAAGCCTAAGCATTGCATTTGGCGTTATGAATAATTTAGGGTAAACTGAACTGTGTTATGTGAAAAAATATTTCTTTGCCTTTTACTTCGAGGATCCTTTCCTTGCTAAAATGGTTCTTGCTTGAAAGTCCATACCTGAAAAATATAAGATTTCCAGCTTGAGTCCTTGATATCTTGCTCTGCGAGTTTTTGCTTGTTCAACAGTCCATGTAATCCCTCATTGATGCCACCCTCGCGGGGCATGGCTAGGTTTAAAGCCACACTTTTATGTCAGTTTTAAAGCTTGTCCAACTTGAGAGCCAGTAGTCAGGTTGTAAACACGCAATTTGAAATTAATAATCACGATCTCTCTCTCTCTCTCTCTCTCTCTCTCTCTCTCTCTCTCTCTCTCTCTCTCTCTCATCTCTCTCTCTCTCTCTCTCTCCGTGCAGTGTTATGGAAGAAACAGTAATGAAACCCTTGGAAACCAAATTTGCCTCGATTGACCCATATAGTGAATTATGTACCTGGCTGTTAATAAATTATTGTGAATTACAGCTGGGTTTAGAGAGAGAGAGAGAGAGAGAGAGAGAGAGAGGAGAGAGAGAGAGAGAGAGAGAGAGGTCCAGTGGAAAATAATACAAGAGGGACCAGTCCTCCGTCAAAATATGCACCATCATGTAATTAAAAAGGGGAGGACCGGGACGCGGTAATCCTCATACCACTGGGAAGAAACCATTCATCAGATACGTCTCTCTCCTCTCCTCTCTCTCTCTCTCTCTCTCTCTCTCTCTCTCTCTCTCTCTCTCTCAGCCTGTATGTTTAACTGGATATGTAAGAGATTATTTGAAGGGCAAGTACATGAAAGGAGAGATCACGTTCAGGTATAGAGGACGATGGATAATGTAGTAAAAAGGAAAGTTTAAAAGTAAAGGACATAAGTAGATGTGTGAATTTGATTAAGTACTTTAGAGAGCATAAGAATTCGTTCCACATTGTAGTAAATGAAGAGAGAAAGGTTACTTGTCAAATGGATACTAGAATAAATGATGCAAATGAGGAGATGCTCTATGAATAAAATAAGGTCCTGTGTCGATGGAGTAAGTGTCTATGATAGAATAAACACAATGCTGAATGATACAAGAGTGGAAAGGGATATTGTAAGTTTATGAGAACTTGAGGAAGCTACTGTTAAGGCCGTGATAGGTTAGTTAAAAAGCTGCAGAATGGAAAGACACGTGTAGTTGATGGGATTATACGTGGGATGTTGCAGTACAGTGGTGAAAATGTGATTGAGTGGCTTACTAGGGTGTGTGAGGTACCTCTGGGTGAGTGAAAGGTTCCAAAGGATTGGGCGAGGGGAATGAGTGTTCCTTTATGTAAAGTTAGAGTTGGTAAATGAGAATAAGAATTGTAGGGGACATGCTGGTATTTGATGCACCAAGGAAGTTGTTAGGACTGATAGGGAAGAAGAGTTGGGTTCAGATAAAAATGTTCTTGTGGATCAAATGTTTGTGATAGAACAGTAATGTGAGAAGTTATGGCTTACAATGACCTAGAAAGAGCTTTTGATATAATTGATAGTGATGCAGTATGGAGGGTGCTGAGAATGTATGGTAAAAAAAGAAAACTAATATGTTGCGACTGATTAAAGGTCTTTATTATAAAAGCGAAGAGTGTGTTAGAACATGCGGATTGGAGAATGACTTGTTTAGTGTAACTTGGGTCTTAGATAAGTGTGTACTGTTTCCATGGTTGTTTAATATCTTCATGGATGCGAGAAGTCAGAGGCAGGTCAGCTAGGTGCAAAGTTGCTGAGGTCAGAAATAAATGTGCTTTAAAACAAATGTAACAGAGCTACTTCTACAGTATATACTGTATGAAATGTGTAATTGTGTACCATGTATTCTGTATAATAAAACGAAAGAGCCAAATGTGGCAAAAAAAAAAAGCAAATACTCTACTTTTAGCTACAACGTATGAGTATGAACTATTGGGTGATGACCGCTTACTCAAACTGCGGATGTGGATGTTGCTTGCAATGCTAATGTGGATGTGGATGCCGATGTTAAGAAATTGTCAATGCGGATGCGGATTTATAGAAAATGCGGGTAATCCGCGGATGTGGATGCGGGTATCCGATACATCTCTAATATATACATATATATATATATATATATATATATATATATATATATATATATTATATATATATATATATATATATATATATATATACATATACATACATATATAAACTGTCTAAAAATTTAGAAAGTGCGCTGACGCGTATCTGTACAATACGCTATAGATGTTCTCCTTTATTGACCGTATCACGACCACTGCCATTAATCAGCAACTCAACTTATATAAAAAACGTAAATGGAAGCTGTACATCTGGTCTACGCCTCACGCCATCAATATGTCGGGGGAAAATTGCGGGAGGTGAAATATCTTTCACAATGCTGCATACGTCATCTGATAGTTTGTTGCTTAAAATATCTCATGTCGATTATGCAAAGGCCTTTCGGATCTTTGTTTGGGGTGCATGTGATTATACAAGGTTCTCCTTACTATGCTAATTAAAGAAGGTACTTTTTGTAGGTATACAGTTTAACAGAGAGCAGAGGTACATGCAGGTATATGCCATTGCGTGGATGTATATGTGTATATATATATATATATATATATATATATATATATATATATATATATATATATATATATATATATATATATATATATATATATATGCTAGCTGACCAACCTGGCGCTGCCCGGGAAAACTCTGAATGACAACTGATAAACTCTCTCTCTCTCTCTCTCTCTCTCTCTCTCTCTCTCTCTCTTTACTGTTAAGATCGTTGCTTCAGATACAATGCCCAACATTTTTGACATTTTATATTACACCCATTCTCACCCCCCATCCCTAACGCGGCTGAACTTGGACTTAAAGGGCATCGGCAGTGTCACTATTCATCCCGGTGACCTCGAAAGCCATGGACTAGATACTAATATCTGTCGTTTTTGACATTTTATTTTTCATCCCTTCTCATCCCCCCTTCCTATTGGGGCTGAACTTGGAATTAAAGGGCATTGGGAGTGTCACCATTCGTCTCAGCAACCTCGAAAACTATGGATTAGACGCTAATAATTCGTTTTCTGTTATTTTTACATGTCACCCCCCTTCCCACCCACACCCCCTTTGGTGCCAGTTATGTCTTATCCCCCACATTATTCTTTTCCAGATAGTAAGTCATATGTATACCGAAATGAGGTATGATAACCTGTAGAGTTTATTTAGTAACTAGGTCTACGGGCAGAACCAGCCCTGTGTCAGGGAAGCCCTTCCCACCTCCACCACCTTTGGTGCCTTTTGGTGCCCTTTGGTACTAGTGGTGTCTTAACCCCACAGTATTTTTTCCGGATAGTAAGTCATACGTATGCCAAGTTTAGTTGAAATTGCTCAATGCGTTTTCAGATTTATGCTGCAACACACACAAACACACACACACACACACTTATGCATACATACATCCTTTTATGTATATATGTATGTGTGAGTGTTTGTGTATACATATATATATGTGTGTATATATATGTGTGTGTGTATGTATGTATGCATATACTATTTCGGCCGACTTTCTCTCTTATGCCATTTCTATTGGTCAGTGGCATTGTTCGCAGATGCTATCATCTTTTCAAGACTTTAAATCATTCTGTA
Source organism: Macrobrachium rosenbergii (assembly GCA_039081455.1). NCBI lineage: Eukaryota > Metazoa > Arthropoda > Malacostraca > Decapoda > Palaemonidae > Macrobrachium > Macrobrachium rosenbergii. Next base: position 27,254,278 of record JANJGK010000040.1, read on the forward strand.
CTTCTTCTTTTTCTCTTGTGACAAGCTTCTCAGGAATAAGGAAAAATTATTCGAGATTCTTTCCATTTACTTCTTTTTCTTTTCCTAGTCAGTGAAGTAAATGGAAAGAATCTCGAATAATTCTTCCTTATTCCTGAGAAGCTTGCCAGAAGAGAAAAAGCAGATAAGAAGATAGTATATGAGAACTTCAATAGAAGTGTGTGTGTATACATATATATATAATATATATATATATATATATATATATATATATATATATATATATATATATATATATATATATGAAATTTCAGTAATAAACGAATAATAGTTGAGGAATAACATCTGTAAGTCCCAATACGGAAAGCCATTTCACAATTTTTTTTTTACATAAAAGTGGTAGTTAAATATATTCCGTCGTGTCCTTCCACATAAACAGCAAATCTGCTGAATTGAGGAGCTTATATTGCAAAGGTCTTATAATTATGTACTTTATATGAAAACGCGGGAAGTTGTAGTTTATCAGAATTCAGATCTCTTCTGTTATCATGGATTCTGTTTGAAACTTATTATTAATTAATGCAGACTTGGTATGTAGAAATAAGCCTAATTTATTAGTATTAGAAACTTTGAGGACTATGATATATTGAATCGACATCAGATGTGTATATATATATATATATATATATATATATATATATATATATATATATATATATATATATATATATATATTTGTCTCAATTTGTCTCATACACGCGTGTACTTAGAAGCGGTATCGGACCATCTCCACCATAACAGCTGATTGATAAGGTTGTAATACTATGCTGATTATGAACTTATATCACGTATACACGTGGCTTTTTTATATTTACAAATATTAAAGCCACAAATTTCGTTTAATATCGAATTCATTATAACTCGGAGACAATTTTTTCCCAAAAAGAGATATGATTGATGAGTTCTTCTACCTTAGCCAGGTTTCGAACCTGGGCCTTTCGTTTTGAAACAACGATAGAAAGTCGACTTTGACCGCACGACTATTAAGAGAAAAATAATTAGATACCGACTCTGCTGTACATATTCTTATTGAATTATGGTTTTGTACTTAGAATCGATACCATCCCATCTGCACCAGTGGTGATTACTATTTTATCTTATCTTGACTGAATTTAAAAAATTCACCAAAGTGCAAAAAAACAGGTTCAGTATCGTGGGATAAAAAGGTATAAAGCTTTCGAAAAAAACTTTTGTGAATGGTGTGGAGAGCAGCTGATGTTTACAGATATATTATTCGTTGGTTACGATAAAGCATAACGGAAAAACCTGTGAAAGAGTTTGAAAGTGTGTGCAGAAAAAAATTGAGACTAAATGTTAGCGAGAGTAAGATGGTCAGGGTATATGGATATTAATTAGAAAGGGTGTTGGAATGACGAACGTGACGGACTCATATAAGTATTTGGGAGTAAATGTAACGGATGATGGAGGGATGAGAAGAGGTGGCTCACAGAATAGGTGGAGCGAGGAGGGTAGCAGGATCTCTGCAAACAGTTTGGGAGAGAAGAAGGTTGTTGAGAAATGTGATACTTTTACTGAGCAAGCTTGCAGTTACAAAAGTTTAGTTGGATGTTAAATAATAATGAAGGATACAGTAGAAATTATTGAGGTGTACGGTTTGCGTAGTTTATATAGAGTAAGTTAGGTTGGAAAGATGAGAAATACAGTGCAGAAATAAGATGGGAAAAAAAGTGTGCAAACTTTGAAGTTTAATTTTCATTCATTTTATGTAATTAGATTTAAAAAAAACGCGGATTTTACTGTTATGTTTTGTGTTTAACATATATTTATGTCCATTTTCTGTTATGACACTTATCATTGTTTTGCTTTTTGATTGGAAGGTTAATGAGTGGGATGAAATAATTTCTTCATGGCAACGAAGAAATGAAAATTGAGGGTAAAATCTGAGGACATTTAAAGTCTTCACACAACATAGACGATCTCAAGAACTTACAAGTTACGTACAGAAAGAGAAACAGTATTGCGCCTTTTTGTTTATGTGGAAAAATTAATAGGGTAACGTTTCATATTCCCAATAACATTCGTAAATGTAGCTACTAAGCTATAGAAAAAAAAGTTTAGCATTTTCGATGTGGCTACCTAGATAGTAAAAGTACCTGGGTAACTTCACTACGCCCAATACCTGTTGTAAGATCTAGGAAGTAGTTTTGCGATACGCATATCAAAACAACAATATTAACCAATATCACAAAAAAAAATGCAATACTCCCAGTACTTGCTTTATAAAGAAAAGTTTTAAAAGGATGACTTATATATTAGATGTTATTTCCTTAGTTTTACGTAAATAATAGTGTGTTTATGTATATTTGTGTATGAGTTGCAGCATCGATTTCTGATATTTCACGACAGTCAAAAGGGATTGCTTCTGATTTCCCAGTTTTCTAGTAACTAATACCATAAACCTTCTAACTGTTCCAGTAGCATCTTTTAGTAGACTTATCGGCAAATAGCATCTTGCTTTTATGGCAGAAGCTTGAACAGGTATGTCTTCAAGAATTATTCTCATTGGGGGATAAAGCAAAAGAGAGAGAGAGAGAGAGAGAGAGAGAGAGAGAGAGAGAGAGAGAGAGAGAGAGAGAGAGAGAGAGAGAGTCTCTGGCGCTACCTTTCTTGCGAGTGGAATGTCAGAAGAATCCTTCACCGCATTGGAGGACTTCTGTGCCTTCTAAATATCCAGATGATCCTAAATCCTTCCATCCCAACCATCTTTGTCTCTATTGTTTTTTAAGGGGTCGCCCATTCTCCAGCTACTCTTTTTGCAAGGAAACCTTGTAAGGTTGCCAAGTCTCAAGCCATCTATGGTTACGAAAACAGCTGCTATGCCAAACAGCTGATGTCCTCTTTATTTTAGACGTGTCCAAAGTATTCTTCAGTTTTTCGTCCTGCATTTTTGTACGTTCGAGTCCCGGATGATTTCATTTAAATGAATCAGATCTGAAGAGTTCTCTTCAGGGGATGAACACCCGAAGTGAAGGATATTCGTTGGCTTTTCACCTCACGTTCGTCAAGACGCATGCGTGACTGGTGATGACAATGTTGTCCATTCTTTCCTTTCTGGAATCTTCCTTTTTTGTCTCTTGTTTCGGTGTTGTTTTTGTGCCTGTCATTACCATTGGCTTCGTGACAACTTTAGAGGTTTTCCTCTGACAAGTAATTATGTGGAATTTGCCAGCTATGCATAACTATTCAGGTGCACAGAGACATTGGGCTCCGACAGATATTGTCATCCCATCAAGATGAACTCAAGGGGTACGAAATTATTAGTTGGAGTTGAATGGCATGACTGAATACTTCATCTTACATTCATTATGGTTAATTCATTATTGTGGGATAAGTACAAGAGAGAGATTTATCATAACTAATACTTATTCATGTTTGAGTATTCTGACAGAAATAGAAATAAACGCTTAAAATTTTTTCATAAGGTCAGCACCCGAGAACAGAGCCGTGGCACGCTATTTTTTCTTATTCTGCATCGTTGTTGTTCTTTTCTGTGAGTCAGGCACCGTCGCGGAAATTTTCCCTAGTAGTTTCTTATCATGTTCGGACTTTACTTGGCCCTGTAACTTTTAGAAAGGATTCTATGGAGGCTTGCCATTCCCAATTCAGAATAAAAGAGAAGGATTAACCGTAGTATCAGCTTGGCTGCCAAAATACGGCATTTGAACTTGCAACGAACCTGAATGATCTGATGCAAACAGTATCAAGTCATCTTGAGGCCGGAGAGCAATAATGGAAATGGACACCAAACGATATGGACAAGATTCCCAAGTAATGGAGGTAACGTTTGTCTCATTAGCCATACGGCAAGTCAACAGCTCATGTTCTAGTTCATTCTTAGGGTAGACATAAACTGCATCTGTGACATTAGAATGCATTTCAGAAGAATTTGGTCGTATTCTGTCACAGATTTATGGAATTGACTGCCTTTTGTTAATGTACGTTCAGACTTTTCATTGTAGCTTAGGAAAATCGTCTATTAATGAAATTGGAATATGACCAAATTTAAATATTTTACAAGAGTTTTGCGTAGGTACTCAGCAAGAATTTTCTGTGCCAAATTAGAGAAACAGAAAATTACATGCGAAATGAACAGATAAATTGACAAACTGAAAGAGAAGGTTCTGCAAAAATGAGTAAACCATGACAAAAAAAAGACAAAAACTAAAGTCAGAATCGTTACTAATTTGCTGACATGAGCCATGTGCGTCACTGTCGTGTTTGCCTCTACATGACTTTCACATTTTGACACGTTCTCTTTACATATCAAAGTTGCTTCCAATGTATTCGCGTTCATTGTTTTCTTCCTTTATCACCCAGTACACGACCTTTGTATATTTTCGTCTTAAAACACGTGCGAGGCTCCAGAGAGAGTGACATCGCGAAGATAACTGGTAAAAAGTCATGGTACGCTGACAGGTCGCAAAAGAAATGGCAGAGGCAGGCGTCAGCGCACGACTTGATCAACAGGTGTTATTTTAGCTGTGTTGGTTCTTCAAGTGAAAAAGATGATGTTTCCTCTAATTGCCGTCAAGTCAGATCTTTCCTGAAGAGAGCCTGTTGAAGTCACTTAAGTGCTTTCTGGTCCTTGTGGACTTCAGAATAATTTCGTGAACAGGTTATTATTATTAGTATTATTATTATTATTATTATTATTAGTATTATTATTATTACGCAGCTGCGTTAATTAAGTGTTGTTTCATGTAAGAGTAAGATAATTATCATTTCTCGAATTTCTTATAAATCTATATCTAACGTTTTTGTTCGCGCTAGTCACTGATTAAGAGCCCGTGCAGTCCACAGACTAGCTTAATGTAAAAGCTGCAGCATTCAGGAAGGTGAATTTAAGATAAATTAAAATTTAGAATAAGGTAACAGTCAAACAGTTGCAACTAGCCACGTTCTTAGACTTTATATGCAACACAATAGCTGTGTGTTTTTGTGAGCAATACCTTGAGAGAAATATTTCCTTCGTTAGAAAGTACCTCAGTTGTGGCGCACCTGTTTCCGATGACCTCCCATAAGTCCTGGAATACCTCTTCGTTAGAACAGACGATCAGTAGGAAATTGTTTCTTTATGAGAGCTTCTCTGTCGCTGCTTCGGTTTTCTCCGTCCGTTTTTGTCGCTGCACCTTCTTAATTAGCATTCATGAGCGGTCCCCGGATGGTACACTTCAGTGCGTCAGCGTCCACTTTGACACACTTATGACTCATTGTTGCCTTAACGAGATTACAAACAAATCTTATCAATGTTTCATGTAGAGTAAGGAGAAACTGTCGACTGGTAACGCTACAGACTATTACCAAGAGTTCCGGTCAGGATGCCAGTTGACACAAATAAGCGCGCAGATCCATTCACAGAAAAGCCTTTCTACTTCATTCACACATTCACCTGCGCCTCTCTCTCTCTCTCTCTCTCTCTCTCTCTCTCTCTCTCTCTCTCTCTCTCTCTCCCCTTCCCACGGGTACGTTAACTGAGACCCGATGTACGGCAATAGATACATATTAGGTACGACATCAAGTGATGCAAGGCTTCAACCACCTGTAAATACAAATAACTCTAAGTAGAGAAACGGATTTCCAGCCGTAACGACTTGCGACGTAAGGCTGAAATTTATGTAAATTTATTATCGAATAATAAAACTCGTATCATAAGAATAGCCACTGAATTTTTTTCTACTTCGCTCAACTCCAGTAAGTTTTTAAACGCGATATACTCCGGAGAGAATCTGCGTGGTTAGCATTGTCATCTTTATTCTCTTCTTCAATAACGTTTGGAATTTAACCCACATAGTTAAAAGGGAGCCGTTACAAAGGCTTATCCCTCTTCCTCCCTTTTTTCCCTACCACTACAAGTAGAGAGCCGTTACGGACGTACATTCGTATACTGCTGCTACTACTACCAGACTTTAATTTCAAAAGGTGTGTATCGACAGGTATTGTATATGACCAATGCGTTTTAATTAACGGAGGACTCTTCGTCAATACCTGTTGGCTGTCCATCGCCTGATCATTTCCCCCAAGGCTGAATGATTATATCCAAGAGAGCCTTGGGGAAGCCCGAGATATTAATCGCAGATGGAGTCCATCCAGAGGTACAAGGCTTTTATTTTAACGCTTTATGGTGATCTTAGTGTTATCCCCCTTTGTTCGGTAGTGTGCGCGTTTGCCTCGGCCATGGCCCTGTGCTTTTACAGTTAACAAAATATCGGTAATTTCTTCTGCGTCAGAAACTCTCCGTTCTCCTTCGCGAGGATATGAAGCTAAGATATTCTTCTACGTTATGCTGTGAAAATCCTATGCTCTCATGGGGTTGACATCATGGCTCCATGTTTGAAGATCCCTCGAGTGGTCTCAAGACATTCCTGCATTAGTGTGACGAGGTGATCAATCCGGGCCTCACATTTTCCGCGAAAAGATTTAGACGTCACTGAGGTCAGCTGCAATAACTCTGGTGATGTGTCTCTTCGATTCTGGGTTTGATGTCAGTGGAATCCTTGCGGATAAGATGTCTTGGATGGTGTCGCATCGAATTGTTTTTTACGAGACTTAATCATTTTCAGTATTCAGAGTGAAGCAATTAAAAATATCATTTCTGCAAGTGAAACATTAAGCTCAGTAGAGTCATTTGCAGAATATGCGAAGTATGCTAATGTATTTCAGTATAAAGAGTATTATGCGTGAATGATATTCTAGCTTCGCGCGCGCAAAAAAAAAAAAAACTGAACTTCTTAATAGTTTTTAAAATCAGAATGGAGTCTTTTATCTTATTTGTAAATGCATTCTTAGCGTCAGGTATCATTGCCTTCCCTGTAATTTATTCGACATGCACGATGCCAGGGTATATGGAGTAATTCGTATTTATAATACATCTTGCATTATAGTATGAATGTGTCGGATCCTGCTTGCAGAAGTATAACATATATGATTTTATGTTCAGCTCCGTGGACATATTTTGCGATTTGAGTTACATTTAAGGGATCCTTTGTCTGAAGATTTTTACGCTGCTTATAAATCCTATGCAGATCCCCAGCCATGTAACCTTTATAGGCATTTGTTTTTGAGCGTTCGTTTAACGTAAGTAGTGATTGTATTCATTTAGGAATAGACTTTTTCTTAAGGAAATTGTTTTTAAGGGTTTATTTTTTAGTTCTTTCATGTAACGGTAATCGTTTATCATGTTAAGTATGCGTTTGTTCATTCCTATTGACAATCCATTTTTGATTAATGATGAGATGATGCCTACATGAGTAATCGATGCTTCTCCTCCTTAACCCCCCTCCCCCTCCCTCCTCCTCCTCCTCCTCCTCCTCCTCCTCCTCCTCCTCCTCCTCAGTGGGTGCGTGTTTGTGTGTCACCGATTCCTTTCGCCATATAAGGCCGAACGCTCATAAAGTAGCCATCGCATTTCCCGTTCCAGTGGATGATCACTAGACCCTTTAAGAACAGTTCTCTCTCTCTCTCTCTCTCTCTCTCTCTCTCTCTCTCTCTCTCTCTGTCTGTCTTGCGCATACACTGCCACTTAGCCTAGATCATTTGCGGGTGTGGTCAAATAGTAGTTAATGGGCGTGCCATCGTGGGCGGCTTCTGCGCGCCCGTAAGCGCCCATGGGCGGATGCACAACACTGTGCATCATGCAGGTGTGTAACCCGAAGAGCGAGGACGTGAAGGCATGTGCAATATGAGCGCTGTATCAGTTGCCAGATGTCGCTAGTGGCCCTCGCGATTTTTTTTGTTTTTCTTGTCATCTTTCGTAATAGTAATCTGGCGAAGTTCAGGGTTTCGTTGTTATTTAGAGAATGACCTTTTGGTGTTTCACCCTCCAAAAAAGTCGAATGACTGAAGTTTATTGATATCATAATAAGATGACTGGAACAGATTAACAATGAAACCCGGGATGTTGATTGCGCCTCAGTATCTTGGGTATATCGGTTAGATACGTCAATTATCGGTGTAGAAATGTCAAAATTGAACAGCGCGGATACTTAATTCTTCGATAGAGGTTACATTTCAAGATCTATGAGAGCACTTTAAATATACATGTGATTCTCCAAAGTGAATACCTAGCATAGTCTGTTATGCGGGACTAGGCGGGTATTCATAACCTTCGCCGTACACCGGGCATCCCGGCATAGCTGCAATCGTGAGGATGAACGATAACCTCCTTCTTTTAGGCTCCTATCAAACCCTGGTCATAAGTTAATCCACGCTACACCTTTTGTTAAAGAAGAGAGCGGCAATGAGAGGAACGTCAACAGTGCCAAGTTTTTAGATCCAAAAACACGAGGAACAAGATCATATTTCCGAGAGGATTGCCCAAGATCGCTGAAATAGAAATTTCTACGTCTTTTTATTTGCCTCGAAGTTCAGTATGTTAATGAACATAAATTCGACGAACACATGTTGACGTTTCTACTCGAAGGAGTGACGACTGGGCCGGAATGCCACATGGGTAGTGGACGTCCTTATATGGATCAACAATAGGAAAGAGAGAGGGAAAGAGCTATGTGAGAGTATGTGTAATGTGATGCGTTTGCGCGTTTGGTTGTGTCAGGAAGGGAGAGGAAAATGCATATGAAGGCGAGTATATGCCCACCTCTCATTAAATCTTGAAGCAACGCCTCCAAACCCCTTCTAGTCTTCCGCCATCCATATTATGTATTGCTTCACCTGCCTGCTTTCCAATTACCTTCATAGCCTGACTCTTACTCGAATGTGCTTTCAGCTTCATCTTTTCTAAACAATATCAGACATTTTCTTTAGCTTCTGCAGTTTCTCTTCACCCACTGTGACTTCTCATGTTAATCCATCCAAAAAATGTCAAATAGCCTTGAAAGTATAACAGCCTTGTCTCAGAAGCACTTTGACACCTAACCTCCCACCCTCCTGTTCGTCAATTCACACATTTATGTTTCCCTTTCATCCAAAGACTTTGATTGCTCTGAATGAAATATCTGTTATCATGTGTCCCCCAGGATCCTCCATATTGTTCTTTGTCAGTTATATTCTAAGCTTTTTCTGTGTAAATGCATGCTCATACAGGGGTTGCCTTTGCCCTCCTATTTTTCATATTCCTGTGGGTACCAGCAGAACTTAAAGACCCAGACCTGCTTGGAGGAGAGCTGTGAGAAAGAAGGCTGGAGAGGATGAGTGGAGATTTGTGAAAGACGAAGCTCAGAAAAGGGGTGAGTGGTGAAATTTCACAGAGACCCTTCCATTACATGGTGTCGGAAACAATGATGATGATGGTGAGGAGGAAGAGGAGGAGGACTTTTTCTTTGCTTTTCTACATGTAAATTATATTTTCTCTCACGCTGTTGTAACTTAATTATAATCTTCGTTCACTGAGCTTCACATTACCCCATCTCGCCACTTGCTTCTCGTACCCCTACTTCACACACACACACACGCACACACATACATACATATATATATATATATATATATATATATATATATATATATGTGTGTGTGTGTGTGTGTGTGTGTGTGTGTGTGTGTGTGTGTGTGTGTGTGTATAGAATCTATAGGTTACTTTTTACGAGATGCGCAGATAAATGTAATAGCCACAATGCCTTCTTAACTTCTCGATTTCTTGACATTTTCTGGAAGCGCTTGTCTCTACAAAGACTTAGAACCATATAGCAGAATATGAAGACATTCTGACGTACGTTGCAAGAATCAAACCCGCATCAGGAGTATCAGAACGATATCATATTAATGGTAAACGTGATCTTGTTTTGATATTCGTGATGTGGGTTCGAATCCTGCTATGGACATCAGAATTTCTTCATATTCTTCCAAATGGACCTGAGGCTTTGTAAAGACAATCTTATTCAGAAAATAAATGAGTGTATAAATATGTATATATGTATGTACATATGTACAGGGTGTTTCGAGCATAAACTAAAATTGATATGGACAAAAACAAAAGTAATTCAGAACAGGTATTTATTTAAGTTTCTCTCTGAGTATTTAATATCTTGTGTGGCCTCCATCTGCCTGTACCACAGCCTGCATTCTTGAGGGGTATGAGTTCAGCAAATTGCAAAAAAGCTGAGACTCAAACTCCATTTCCCTGAGCACTTCAGTCACCTCTCTTCGCAGGTCGTCGAGGCTTGGTGTACCATCATAGTTCACTGTGTGTGCTTCAACACGATCCTTTAAGATACTACCAGTGTTTTCACACACATTAAGGTCAGGGGAGCTACCTGGAAATTTGCTTGACGAGAAGAAATCGATACCACTGTTTCAAAGCAACTCCTGTGTCTGAAGAGCCTTGAAACATGGTGCCATATCATGCAAAAATGTGACTTCTTCAACAGATAACACATTTTCAGGATCTTTGAGGAAAGGAAATACTCCACCAGTAAGCACAGTTTCTCTGAAGTATTTGCCATTCCATGACTGTCCTTTTTCTTTGATGATCCACATTAACCGTTTGGCTGTGAAACAGAGAAAAATTCCCAAACATTCAGGAAATTTCACAACTTGGCGATAGCGCACGTCATCGCTGATATCATCCAACTTTGCAGCCCAAATGATGTCATTTTTATGATTTGGCTTCTTGACTGTGTAAATGAAGAATTCTTCTGATGTGGCAACATGGAGAAAGTCAGCTTCATCCCAGTCTTTAAGAAATGAACCACAAAAGCATGCACGGTCTTCTCTCTGTTGCTGAGTGATGTTGGGCATGAAATGGCTTGATACCAGATTTTTTCAACTCACAATATACAGAACTATAACTTCTTCCCCCTTTTTGTTTCTAGTTCAAGCGCCAATTTACGTAAAGACTTTCTTGGTCTACCCACTGCCTCAGCTATGATGTCTTTTGACTCCTGAGAAAGGACGTCAGGCCTTCCAAGATTCTCACTCTTTTCACGATGACAGTCATATGGAGTTTTGTTCCAGTTTCTTTTAACAAAGGATTCATCTCTTTTAATGTATTTAGCTATCCAGGAACGTGAAATGAAGGATGTGCCAGCATCCCTGGCCTCTGAAGGTTATAGCCCAGATTCGGTCAATCCATCTGATTTCCTCCGAGTTGTTAGCCATGGCTGTATCTAACTCCGTCACTCAGTCTGAAAATACAAGAAATGTAAAATGAAAAATAGCTTAATAGAAACTTAAAATAATGTACTTGGAGATAGCCTATAGTAGAAAACTTCATAACTTTCCATTTGTTCTGCGGAGAGGGGCCTCTAATTTTGAAACACCCGGTATACATATGTATGTATATATATAATGACTATATGGCCAAGAGGAAAGTAAAATTGCAGTGTGCAAGATCTCTCGACTTTGCCCTTAATCCTTTTTTTTTTTAGTCAAATATACATTTCGTTTCCTAATTAGAAGTAATGCAATGCGATCATTACTTCGATTTGCGTAAATCTGCAATTCAGAAATGTTTTATCGTCATTTCTTTGTTATCCATACTTAATGCATTGAAGTGTCCTGTCATAAATTCCTCCTTCTTAGAAACATCCTTCTTCTTGATATTCTCCGTCATATTTCCTGTCCGATTTGATGTGATGTCACTTAGAAATTGGAAAAACTTCAGCTGTTACATTATCACATGTGATTCGTTCTCTCTTTCTCTCTCTCTGTGACATTCAGAGATGACATTCGGAGAAAATTTGGTCAAGCTGGTTTTCTCTAATCCGGTCTCCGCATTGCTGATACTTGCGTCATTGAGGGACAATGCGACACACAAAATACATCAAGATGTTGATGTCTCTGAGAAAAGGCCCCGTTGGCCCCTGGCTGCAACCCCTTTCATTCCTTTTACTGTACCTACGTTCGTATTCTCTTTCTTCCATCTTACTCTCCACCCTCTCCTAACAATTTTTTAATAGTGCAATTGAGAGGTTTCCTCCTGTTACGCCTTTCAAACCTTTTACTCTCAGTTTCCCTTTCAGCTCTGAATGGCCTCATAGGTCCCAGCGCTTGCCTGTGGTCTAAATTCTATATTTTATTTTATTCTATTCTGTTCTGTTCTATTCTAAGAAAAGACATCGTTTGTTCATCGAATTTTAAAATGTGGATTTTTTATCGAAATTTTTCGTGTATTCTTATAATTTGGGGTGACACTTTACTGCGTTTTGATACGAAAGTTGGATTTAGGTATGTCAGCAAATTATTTTCGAATATGGTGTTGTTTTGTAAACGTCTCGATGGCAGTGGAGAAATGCACATTTTGAGAGGTGAGTCGAAAGAGGAAAAAACTGACAGAAACCAGCCCCTTAGCAAAACAAACCGTTCATATATGGCAGTTCCCAGATCTATCATTTAGTCTGAAGAATTTTCCCAAAAACCTGCAAATAGTTAAACAGGGAATGACCATTATTCTTTGACGTTTAAACACGTTAGCATAGGTCAATTTAGTTGTTAGTATAAATTTTTAGCACAGTGTAAATTGATCATCGTGATTTGTAATAACGTTGGAATTTTCTTTTAGGTTTCAAGAAAACCAGTATTATGTTTCATGGTATTTATTTCATTGTGATTTTCATTGTTAATGTTATGAATATAAACTATACTTTCTTGTAGAATAGACCAAAAGGTTATAACAAAGTAAACTCCATATAGAGGTACACATATGTGAAAAGATAAAGACGAAATTGAATATATATATATATATATATATATATATATATATATATATATATATATATATATATAAATATATATATATATATATATATATATATATATATATATATATAATATATATATATATATATATATTTATTTGGTGTGGGTGGCTTCCAAAAACATTAGCTATCCTAATGTCAGTTTGTATTTTGAAATGGAGTTGCAAGCCTCTTGTCCTTGTCCTTAGAAATTCTTCATTTCTTTCTTCCATTTGGATGTTAGGCTTTGTAGGGAAAGTGTATCCAGTGCGAAAGAAATAGAGAAGCTGCGAGGTCATCATGGTTATTATAAATGTGTACATATATATATATCTGATAAAAGATGGCCAGTATATACAATATATATACATATGTATATATACATATATGTATGTGTATATATATATTTTTTTCTCTTATATAAGCATCACAAACACCTACAGGAAACGAACTACACGCTACACTGTTAACAAATCTAAAACAAAATAATACAGAAAAGCATAATGTAGTTGATAAATTAAAAGTTAGGTGCAATTGAAAAATTGGCTTAAATGATGTCGTTATTTTTCCGGAATAGGCATATAGTGAGTAAGAACTAAATAGATGGTTTACGTTAAGTTTAGTCTCATACTAGGTTCTGAAGGCTGAGCCATGCCATTGAGGCTGTGCCAAAGGTCGTTGTTTGAGGATGCATTTGCTCACAATATTCAACGCAGAAATCGCAGACGCAGATGTACGGTATCCATTTAATGTTGATATAATCCAACCGCTTTCGTTTTAAAGAATCCGGAAAGCAAGGAAAAAAGTTCAACATTCATTCTCTCTACATTTAATTGGGCTATTAGCGGATGACATAAGAATGTAGAAAGTCCGAATTAGACGGTATTTCCTGTCTCTTTCTTTTTAACAATAATAATGTCTGTGTCCCCAAGTTATAGAAAATGTGTGAGAGTGAGGAAGAGGGACGAGAGGAATATTAATATATATATGTATGCATATATATATATATATATATATATATATATATATATATATATATATATATATATATATATATTATATATATATATATATATATATATATATATATATATATATATATATATATATATATATATATATATATTGTCGATGCTGGTTGTCTCCCAAAAATATAATATTTCATTCATTTTCTTTTATCTTTTTACTGTTTTTATAGCAGCTATGTTATTCATTTAATTGATATCGGCGTCAATGACCAGTTTTCACGATGCCAGATAACTCAAAATCATTCATTCATTCATTATATATAGTATATATATACATATATATATATACTGTATATAATGAATGAATGAATGATTTTAAGTTATCTGGCATCGTGACAACTGGGTCATTGACGCCGATATCAATTAAATGAATAACATAGCTGCTATAAAAACAGTAAAAAGATAAAAGAAAATGAATGAAATATTATTTTTTTGGGAGACGACCAGCATCGATAATAATTCTAAAAATGCCTTTGGCATCATACACCACATCCTCTCCAAGGATCTTGGCAAGGATGAACCTGCCATCCCGACCAAGAGCCTCAGAGAGGTAACGGCTTCTAATATCCCCAAGACTGGGGCACTGAACCAGCAAGTGCCTCACAGTTAAGGGGACCAGACAGTCCTCACAAGAAAACTTGATTCTCCCTTGCCATCAAAAAGCTGTGTTAGGCGAGTATGCCCAATCCTCAAGCGGCAGAGAGCCATCTCCCATCTTCTAGGCATAATGCCATACTTCTAAGGAAATATAACATCTTGACATAAATTGACTATAAATTTTTCTAATGCTTGGGAAGAAATCATTATATAAAAGTTGACACCTCCTTGGAAGTAAATCTAGAGCTGCTGCTTTGGCCAGTCTGTCGGCTTCTTCATTTCCATGCACATCAACATGTGCTGGAACCCAACAAATCCTAATTTGTGTTCCTTTGTATAATAATAGGTGCACCCATTTCTGAAATTTTAAAACCAAGGGCTTAGTCGAGTTAAAAACATTAAGTGCCTGTAATGCAATCTTAGAATCACTAAAAATTGTAAAATTTGTTTCATCAATAATTGCTATTTTTTCAGTAGCATTTAAAATCCCAAGCAACTCTGCTGTAAAATAGATGTTAAAACAGGAAGTGCACCTTTGGTGCAAAACTTAATACTAAAACTCCAAATCCAGCGCCAGCACTGAATTTGGAGCCATCTGTGAATACACAAATTGAATCCTTATGAGCCCCACTGTGTTCCATAAATATGGAACGGATCTCTACATCTGTCATATTTTTCTTAAAACCATAAAAATATTTACAAAATGAAATTTCTGTTAATCTCCATGGCGGGGTTACTGACATTTTATAAGGAAGTACCTCATTTCTACTAATATCAGAAGTGCCAAGTAACTTTAAATCTATACCCATAAGGTTGTGGACATTTAGGATGCATCTCACAGTGCCTAAAATGTCTTTTGCTTGTTATAATTTGAAAGACTATAGAAGTGGGAAGTCTGCATCCTATACCAGCAGCGAAGAATGGATGACTGGCGACGGAGTTGTAAAGGCAACTCCTCAGCATCAGCCAACAGGGTTGATATTGGCGAGGTCTTGAAGCACCAGTGGCCAGTCTAATGCCTGCATGATGTATCGAGTCAAGAATTTCCAACCTGCTAGGGGTTGCAGAAGAGTATACTTCACACCCATATAACAATTTCGATAGAATCAGGGCTCTATGCAACCTTAAAAGTATTTGACGGTCTGCACCCCAGGACGTGTGAGCTAAAACTTTAAAAATGTTTAAAATCATCTGACACTTTGCCTTTAACATCTGTAGATGAGACACCCATGTTAGCCTACGATCAAAAATTAAACCAAGGAATTTGGTTTCTTCTACACAGGGAATTCTTTGGCCTTTGATATATATATCTGGGTCTGGAAGAAGCCCGCAAGTACGGCAAAAGTGGAAAACAACTGTTTTGCTAGTCGAAAATTTAAACCCAATTTAAATCTGCAGAAAAGATCGTCAACGAAATGTGTGTGCAATACATCATAAGGAATATGAGGAGAAATACCATTGACAGTAAATGCAAATATGGTAACACTAAGAACGCTACTTTGTGGGACCCCTTCTTCTTGGAATTTACTTTCTGATAGAGTATTACCAACCCTAACTTGAAAGCATCGACGTGTTAGAAAGGCCTTAATATACAATGGCAGTTCTCCTCTAAGTCCTGATTGATGGGTGGTTTTAAGGATTCCATATTTCCATGCTGTGTAATAAGCCTTTTCAAGGTCAAAGAATATAGTAACATGATGCTGCTTTGATGCAAACGATTCACATATAGATGACTCTAGACGAATCAAGACATCAGTAGTAGTAGAATGCATTTTTCTAAATCCACACTGTGCAGGTAATAAAATATTGTTTTTTTTTTAAATACCCAGACATGCCTTGTATTGACCATCTTTTCCATAATCTTGCAAAGACAAGATGTCAAGGCAATTGGGCGGTAGCTTGCAGATAAAAATTTGTCCTTTCCCGGTTTTAAAAAGGCTAAAATTAAAGCTAGTTCCCAAACGGATGGGAAACTGTGATCACGCCAAATTCTGTTGATAATGCTAATTATGAAAAGCTTAGTGTTCTCACATACATGCTAGTTCCTCTTTGGAGGATTGGTAGAGCTTTCGACTGGCACGCTGTTGGCCCAGCGTTCGACTCTCAGAGCCGCCAAAGAAGAATTAGAGGAATTTATTTCTGGTGATAGAAATTCATTTCTCGGCATAATGTGGTTCGGATTCCACAATAAGCTGTAGGTCCCGTTGCTAGGTAACCAGTAGGTTCTTAGCCACGTAAAAATAAGTCTAATCCTTCGGGCCAGCCCTAGGAGAGCTGTTAACCAGCTCAGTGGTCTGGTTAAACTAAGATATACTTTTTTACATACATGCTTGATCATTGCATGTGGAACCTCATCAGGGCCTGGGACTGTATCTGTACATGTTGACAAGGCAGAATCTAATTCTCTCTCAGTAAATGGAACATTGTAGGGTTCTTCTTCATTGGATGAAAAATCAAGTGGCTTTTGTTCTTCCCTGGAACGATATTGGTATCCAGGAGATGTTTCCAATTCCTGGGAAACTTTTTCAAAATGGTCTGCTAATTTGTTACTCACTTCCAATGCACCTGTGATGTATTGCCCATTAGCCTTTAACACAGGGAAGGTTAGGAGTATATTTGCCTGCTATTTTATTGACTCTTCTCCATACAGCTGAAGATGGCGTTCTTTTATTCTCTGAAGAAGCAAAGGATGACCAGGACTGGCGACAGGCTGTTTTCAATGCACGCCGGAACTGTTCTGTTTGATTTCGTTGACTTCTGATTAGAGCAGTTCTTGTGGCCCGATGAAGTGACTGGTGTTCAGGCGACCACCAAGGAACTGGTCAACGGTAGAATAAGCCAGTGGTTTTAGGAACGGAATGCAATCCAGCAGTGTGAAGAGTACCATTAACTAGATCAATGGCATCATCAACACTGCTAAACTCATCCGCATCACCTTCGATTTCACTTAATTCCTTGAACTTATTCCAATCTGCTTTATCCAAGTTCCAGCGAGGAGATCTATGCTCTGGTGGACTACTACTGCTTATGATGATTTTTGGTGCATGGTCACTAGTATGCCAGTTATCCAATTTTCTCCAGTGAGAGTCAATTAGGCAGTCAGAACTAGCTATGGATAGGTCAATACATGACAAAGTGCCTGTTTGTATATGGAAGTGAGTAGGCTCACCTGTATTAATAATCCTTATGCTTCGTTTTCTACAAGTGATGCTATGAGATTTCCTTTTCTATGGATGTCTACTGTTCATGTCTCCTACAAGAAGAAATGGGTGAGGAAGTTGATTAATCAACCCTACTACATCATTATAGCAGACATCATCATTGGGAGGTGAGTAGAGAGAACAAACGGTATATTTTCTAATTAACTCTACTCACACTGCTACTGCTTGAAGGGGAGTTTGCAGACTTAAAGATATTTGAGGAATGTCATGGCGAATATAAACCAAATGTCATGGCGAATATAAACCAAACTCCCTCCATGACTTCCTACTTGAGGATTATAAGCAGTTCGGTATGCAGTGTATTCCCTTGGACAAAGGGTATTGATATCCAACATAGTTTCCTGTAAACAAATAAAAACTGGAGAGAATTCGTGAATGAGCATCTTAAGCTCTTAATACTTAGCCCTCAGACCTTGACAGTTCCATTGTAAAATGCAGGGGAAAATGCTGATTATTTTCTAGAGGACTCTTTGAAAGAAGTCCTCAGTTCTGAATTTTTCATTTTACTGCTACTTCCTGATGATTTTTCAAATGGTAGTCGAGATATTTTTGGTTTTACACTCTTTATAACATTATGCAGCTTATCTGATTGGCGAGCATTGTGGTGTATATCAACAGTGGTTTTTGAATGAATTATCTCATTAGGCGATTTTGATGCATCAACTTTGTTTATAGACAATATTAACATACCTATTGCTAGGTATTTCAGCATGTCTTGTAACTGGAGAGCAAAAGGAAGGTGGTCTCCCTCTTTTCCTATTGGAAAGTGGGGAGGTGTGTTGGTATTTTCCCTCTGTTATGAGAGCATTAACATGCTCTTGGGTACCAAGTTCCTCTCCTAAATCGTGCAGGGAGAGCACCCGAGATGACAGCTGCTCATCTTAGGAGAAGAAGGTACAGAGGAGCGGGGCGTAATATCCAAAATTGGAGGCACCGATTTCTGAATTGGAGGCCGAGCATTTATATATGAACTTATGTTCGCATTCATTGCCCTACCTGTTATTTTTTGGTTTATCTTGCTTGCTGATATTTGATTTCAAGGCCTTAGCATAATTCTTTTCCTTACTAAGAAGTATTTTAGCATAACCCACACTTATATGATCTGCACATGATTGTAGTAGAGCAGCTGTTTTCATTTGAAAACTTGGGCATTTTCTATCACTGGACTTCGATGGCATAAGTTTCATATGAAATACTTATCAGTAATCCTGGGACTCGCTGATATTGGACCGTAAATATTCGGGAGCATGGCTTGTGCCGTGATATTTTATGACCCAAATTACAATTAATGCACTGAGTGCCTAATGTGCATTCGCCATGTGCTGGTACAAAACAGTTTTCACACAACTTGGCATTTTTACAGACTCAAGAAGGATGAGCATATCTGAAACAGTTGAAGCACTATAATGTTTTTGTTTGTATGGGAGTACCGACACCCTTTCATTTTCTATGTACAAATGAGAGGGAGCATTATAATCCTCAAAAGCAATAATTATCATTGTAGTTTTTGGAATTTTACGTACCTGCCAAACATGTTTTGGACACATATCTAATATCTCCTCTTCTTTGAAGTCATATAAATCCCTGTTGAAGATTACCCCTCTTCCATAACTAAAATTAATATGGGGTTTGATATCTACTAACATTTCATTGTCATCTACTTTTAAATTGCAACGCATAAGTGACTGTGTTTTGGATTTTGCTTGAATAAGAACAGATTTCTTACCAAATATAGAAATGTCACCATTTCCCATAGTGCCTACTTTCTTTTGTAAATATTTACTGAATTTAAAATAAAATGGGGTTCATTTATTGACCATGAGTAAATAGGATTAATTGTGTGCAAAAGACAAAGTGATAAACATGTTTTGTTCCTTTAGTTTTGCTGAAGTGAATTAAGACCAGGGAAACCGTTAAAGTTGTTTGATGGAGTGATGCCCTTTTACTCTAGTATATTTCTTGTTTAATTGTTGATACCTCACATTTGTTTTGATAAACTTAGTTTGATTTTTCTTGTGATTAGTAAGTATTTTAAGGGATTACTGTTACCCTTAGAGTACTCAGTTGTAATTTTTATTGTTATGAGAGTTCAGGTATCTGACTGAAATGAGGTAAAATTTTTTAATTCTGTGATTAGTTGTGTAATAAACAGGTACTTGGTACACTTCGTGACAATAGAATTTGGTGCCCAGGCCAAGGAACAAAACAAAATATCACTCTGGTTCATGGTTTACACTGGTGGTGTTAGGGATATATTTTGATAGGAGAGTGACCACATAATTGTTTTAACATTGTATTGTGAATTGTTTAGTTGAGTAACTTGGAGAAAATGGCTCTGCTCGATGTTCAGAAGTTTTTAGCAGCTCCTTCCATCCAAGAGTTATCTGAATCCAGCCTGACTAAGGCACAGTGGACTGCTTTAGCAGTGGTATGTGGGGGTAATGTGTCTAGTGGTATGATTAAGGCACAAATCAGATGTATTGCAATCCAGGCATTGATGGACTCTGGTAAAATAGATGAAGAGTTAGGAGAAGCACAAGAATTGTTGAATGCAGCTGAAGAAGAATTTATAAATAAGCAAGAACAAAAGAAAGAGAAAAGTGATGCAGAGGTAGAGCTTAGACGCATAGCTGCAGAAGAAAGCTTGATTAAGATGAAAATGCGAGCAGAAAAAGAAAGAGAAGAAAGTTTGATTAAGCTGAGAGTGCTGGCAGAAAGGGAAAGAGAATACAGAGAGAAAAGAGAAAGAAAAGAAAGAGAAGAAGAAAAAGAAGCAGAAGAAGAAAGAGAAAAAGCAAGACATGAAAGGGAGATGGAGTTAATAAAAGCTCGATCCACATTACCTGTAACACCATCTAACTCTATCCAAGGTGCTCAAGAGCCTGTATTTGATGTGGTAAGAGTGCAGGGGTTAATTCCAAAGTTTATAGAAGAAGCTCCAGATGAGTTTTTTATCATTTTGAAAAAGTGGCGTCAGGTATGGGTTGGCCAGAAGATGAGTGGTTAGTCTTGTTACAGAGTGTTCTCATTGGTAAAGGAAGAAGTGCCTGTCAGCTGATCAGTGTAGAGTACAAGGTACTCAAACATAATGTGCTACAAGTTTACCAGATGACCCCTGAATATTACAATGAAAGATTAAGATCTTTGAGAAAGGATAACAAGATGACTTTCTTGGATTATGCTTACAAAGTAAGATGTTTCAAACGATGGTTGGAGGCTGCTAAAGTTAAATCTATGGATGAACTTGAGGAGTTAGCAGTCCTGGAGCAATATCTTAGCGGAATTCCTAAGCACATAAGAGCCTATTTAAGAGAGAGAGAGAGAGGTTAAGAAACTTGACAAAGCTGCTACCCTGAGAGAAGATTTTAACATAATTTGTAGCAAAAGGAATTATAATGTCAAGTACCAGAACCAACAACACGCAGGTTTTAGGTCTCATCCAAATTTCAGGAACATTACTACTGGGAATCCTTCTAGCGGCAATGCCATTACAAAGCCAGGTAATACCCCTCAGCAATCAAATGTTAAATCTTAATCATCCAGTTTCTCAAGACAGATACAGAAGACTAATGTTGTCTGCTTCAAGTGTGGAAGAGTAGGACACTACAGTCGAGATTGTTATCGGACACAACAGCAGACCAAACCATTTGGTGAAGTGGTTAAAGGCAAACTACAAAGAGCAGTGTGGGCAAGACTGAGACAGTTGGGAAGACTGAGACAAAACAAGCTGAGTGTTTGGCAACCAGTGGAAATGTAGCTTCAAGCAGTGAGTGGCTGAGCAGTTTGGAGGCTTTTAAGCCATACATCTATGAAGGTACACTGACAACTCAAGGTGGGAGTGTGCAGGTACCAGTCAAGGTATTATGTGATACTGGGAGTAACCATAGTGTGGTAGTTCGTGGTGTTCACCCACAGTTGGAGAAGAATCTCACCGGAGATTCAGTTATTTTGAAGGGTATAGGAAGAGAAAAAGTAACTCCTATATGCCGCTTGCACCTTTCGTGTGAGTTGGTGACAGGGAATGTTGATTTTGCTGTAGGACTCACTAGCTGATGAAGGTGTTCATGTTTTACTGGGTAATGAAGGTAGTGGTGTACCATTTGTTCCTTGTCCTATAGTGACAGACAAAACATTGAGATTAGTCCTGCAGTGTATTTAGAGAAGAAAAAATCCCACCTGTTTCCAAGTTGTGTAACTACCAGGAGTATGAAGAGAACTACGTCTGCAAGTGAAGAAACTGAGGATTTACCTGGAACAGAATGATCAAGTGAAGAATCTCTGAGCTTAGAAGAGTTGTTCCAGGAAAGAGAAGTTTCCCCTAGTGTTAGTAATGAAGAGATTTCCCAAGAAGAAGAGGATCCTGTTGTTCTTAAAGAGACTCAGAGTAGTCAGAGTGTTCCTGAAGATAGTAGTGAAACCACAGTAGCAGAGCTAACAGATATTGAGAGTTCAGCCCTTGAAGTTGGTCAAGTGACTAGAGAGAAGCTAATGGAACAGCAGAAGAAGGATACAACGTTGACTGCTTTGTTCTTCAGAGTTGTTGATCAAGAAGAGATGCAACAAACTCCTACCTGTCATTATCTAAAGGAAAGATTGCTAATGAGGAAGCATCGACCGCAGATATGCCAGGAAATGCTGAGTGGGGTGAATATCATCAAATTTTGATTCCATATCCTTTGAGGAAGCAATTGGTAGCAGTAGCACATGAGTCTGGACATATGGGAATCAGGAAGACTGTTAAGAAGATTATGAAGTATTTGTTTTGGCCTGGACTTCACAAGGATGTTGGCAGGCTTTGCAGAGTGTCACACTTGCCAGATAGCTGGAAAACCGAATGAAACCATTCAGAAAGCCCCCTTTACTTCAAAATTGTTCCAGGATGTGATGAACTTGTTAGGAGTGAAACAACAGTTATCAACTGCTTATCATCCAGAGACTCAAGGAGCCTTGGAAAGGTTCCACCAGACATTGAAAAGTATGTTAACAAAGTACTGTAATGAATCAGGAAGAGAATGGGATGCTGGTTTACCCTTGATGCTGTTTGAAGTTAGGAATGCTTATCAAGAAAGTATGGGATGTTCATCAAGTGAAATTATTTTTGGTCGAGACGTGAGAGGTCCATTGAAAATTCTTGCGGAGAATTGAGAAGAAAATCAAGAGGAAATCCAAGGAGAATATGTGAATAACTTGAGAAAAAGGTTAAGAGAAATTAGAAATTTCTCTTTAAAAAATCTGAAAATAAGTCAAGAGAAAATGAAAAGGAGATATGATGCTAAGACTAAGCTAAGAAGTTGTAGTGTAGGACAGCAAGTTCTAGTGTTCTTACCTGTGAAAAGATTTCCCCTTACCAATAAGTTTCAAGGTCCCTGTAGGATAATAGAGAAGTTAAGTGATCGAACTTATGTGACTGAAACACCAGGAAGAAGGAAATGACAGAGGAAGATACATGCGAATCTTTTGCAACTTTACTTCTTAGAAACTAAAACTGAAACATTGTCAGTAACACAGACAACTTCATCTACAGAGGACGGTGATGGCTACGAATTGGGAGCTAAAAAGCAAGATGAACAATTCTTCCATATTGGAAAATTTGGAAGATAAACTAAAACATCTGAGTGTTGAGCAAAGTAGTGAATTAAGTGAGGTGATTAGAAGTTTTTCTGAAATTTTTGCAGATTCGCTCATCACTTTTTCATCGAGATGTTTTGAAGGAAGAAGGTGAATATTTGTTGCAGCATGGATTAGCAGAAACCTAGTTCAAGTCATTATAGTTCTCCTTATGTGTTAGTGAAGAAACCAGATGGCTCATTTAGGATGTGTACTGATTATAGGAAACTGAATTCCATCAGTGTGGCTGCCAACTATCCCTTGCCTCTTATTGATCAATTAGTTGATAATATTGGGCAAGCCAAGTTTGTTTCCAAGATATATTTGTTGAAAGGATATTATCAAATTCCCTGTCAGCTTTCATAGCTCCTTTTGGACTCTATCAATACACTGTTTTGCTGTTTGGTCTGATGAATGCACCTGCAACATTCCAACGAGTGATGGATCAACTGCTAGGATCCATAGAGGGAGTGGGTGTATACCTTGATGATATTGTGATTTATTCTAATACATGGATTCTAATACGTGGGAAGAAATCTGAAGACTTTAAGGAAAGTTTTCAAGAACTACGGGGAACAGGACTAACAATCAACTTAACAAAAAAGTGAGTTTGGGAAGGCAACTGTTCAGTATCTGGGGTTTGAAGTTGGAAAAGGCTTTCTCGCTCCTGTTGACGCTAATGTAGAAGGTATCCGTAAGGCTAACCCCCTACTACAAGGGAACAGCTACAAAGATTTTTGGGCATGGCTGGATTTTATCGCCGATTCTGTCCAAATTTCTCAGCCATAGTAGCTCCCTTAATTGACTTAAGCAGTCCGTCCAAAGACAAAGTTTGTTTGGACTCCAGAATGTCAAGAATCATTTGAGAAGGTTAAAGCCATATTAACTCCAGGACCAGTGCTTCAAGTTCCGGACATCAATAAGAAGTGTAATACAAATTGAGACATCCAACTGTGGAATTGGAGCTGTTCTACTTCAAGAGGATGACAACAGTATTCTGCATCCAGTGACTTTCATGTCTTCAAAGTTGAAAAAAGCATCAGAAAACTTACTCAGCAATCAAAAAAGAAGTGTTAGCATTAATCACAGCATTGAAAAAGTTTGAAGTGTATGTGCACCATCTGTGCATTTCTTCAGTTCCCTTGAGCGCCTTATTATTCTGGCAAGTAACCATCTTGCATATATTGCAGATAGGCCTCAACTGTGGACCACTCGGCCCTATCCCATGTTACCCCCCCCCCCCTCTGCGATGTTTCCTGTTATGAAGACATCATCCGCGTAGAATATTTTTTCATGTGCAGGATTCATTCATTTAGCAGGCCTTATTATTACCTGCCCAGTAATTCGTCATTCCTTCTGATCTGTGTTTGTTATGTAAATATAATTAGTTAAGAGAACCCTTGAGTTTACGTAATTTTCCCTCA
Organism: Macrobrachium rosenbergii; assembly: GCA_039081455.1. Taxonomy (NCBI): domain Eukaryota; kingdom Metazoa; phylum Arthropoda; class Malacostraca; order Decapoda; family Palaemonidae; genus Macrobrachium; species Macrobrachium rosenbergii. The sequence continues at coordinate 27,278,844 of JANJGK010000040.1, forward strand.
ATGAAGAAGGCCCTGAGCCACAGATTTTCCCTTGCGTTGTCTATGAAGTTGCCCTAATATTGAGTCAGATGTGTAATAAATACAGTAGATTCCTTGATAATGTAAGGAACTCCCTGCGTTCATCCGTTGCCGCCCAGAATCAAGTAAGTACCTCTTGGACATTCGTAGCAATACATATAATTTATATATATATATATATATATATATATATATATATATATATATATATATATATATATATATATATATATATACATATATATATATATATATATATATATATATATATATATATATATATATATATATATATATATATATATATATATATATATATATATATATATATATATATATATATATATATATATATATATATATATATTAATATTATATATATATATAAAATATATTATATTATATTATATATAAGCAGAGAAAGATAATATTTAAAGAGAAAGAAAGAGAGAGCTTGGGTATGTTAGTAAAAATATAGAAAAATTATTCATTAACTTGTCATCTCGTCCTATTCTTTGGCAAAGTGCTGAATATGCATTTTAAACATTTTTTGAGTTATCTGCATCGACGGTGCGT
>JANJGK010000040.1:27284437-27301937 GCA_039081455.1 Macrobrachium rosenbergii
GAGACTCCTAAAATTCTACGTCGCACGTGGCGAGAATTTCTCCAAATTCCAGTCCTCAGAGACTCCTAAAATTCTACGTCGCACGTGGCGAGAATTTCTCCAAATTCCAGTCCTCAAAGACTCCTAAAATTCTACGTCGCACGTGGCGAGAATTTCTCCAAATTCCAGTCCTCAGAGACTCATACAAAAATTCTACGTCGCACGTGGCGAGAATTTCTCATTCCTGCGGGAACCCAAGATTAAGTCCTTTTGAGACATTATATAGTGTAGTTCACACACATCTAAGCCCTTACGGGACTGATCATTCTAGTTCGTTAGAACAACTCCTTAACTTCACGCTACAGCCGGCCAAGTCCGAGCGTGACAAAACCCAACTACGTCTTCCGAGACACATATGACAATTCGTTCGCCAAGAACAACCACGTCTTTCCAAGACATATCAAATTTTAACAAGTCTCCTCAGACTTACTAATCACCTGTCGTATTCAGACAGATCCATTCGCCTGCAGTCTGAACAATTGAGTGTTTCAGATTCCTGCAATTGAGTCTTTTCAGACAACCTGAGTCTTCTCAGACATATCATATAACCATTATTTCAAAATGGCTAATACCAGAGCCCAACAAAACGAGGATTTCAAATTCTACATGTCCGCTGGGAAGGACATGGGACTATCGGGGCAAGATCTGAGAGCATGGGTTCAAGAACGAGTGGACGATGCCAAGGCGGAGAGAGCAAGAGAACGTGAAGAGAGGGAGAGAGAACGTGAAGAGAGGGAGAGGGAACGAATCGCTCAAGAGCAGGAGAAGGATAAAGAACGTGCAGAGAGAGAGAGGGAACGAATTGCCCAAGAACAACGAGAGGAGAGAGAACGAATCGCTCAAGAGCAGGAGAAGGATAAAGAACGTGCAGAGAGAGAGAGGGAACGAATTGCCCAAGAACAACGAGAGGAGAGAGAACGAATCGCTCAAGAGCAGGAGAAGGATAAAGAACGTGCAGAGAGAGAGAGGGAACGAATCGCTCAAGAACAACGGGAGGAAAAAGACCGTGCAGAGAGAGAGAGAGAACGCGCCCATGAGCTCCAGGTGCTAGAACGACAGCACGCCACCCCCCCGCCCCCTGCCGCGGGAATGAGTGCCCTCAGCCAAGCTCACTCGTTCATGCCAAAATGGACAGAGTCCGAACCCGAAGTATGGCTTGAAAGGGCCGAACGAGTCCTGGAGTGCTGCGATCTCTCCCCCGCGGAACTCTCCCTTGTTCTCACTAAATTCCTGGGCGGAAAGGCCCTCGTTGCCTACCACGCCCTTCCCGCAGACGATCGGGGAAACTGGGAAGCCGTACGCCAAGCAGTTACGAAGGCGTACGAGATTACCCCCGAGCGGTGGAGGAGACGTTGGAGAGAGCAGCCCAGAGAAGCAGGCCAGACTTGGTCCGATTGGGCGTATCATTCGGAGCGGGCGTTGACAAAATGGCTCGATTCCGAAGGAGCCACTAACACCGCCGAGGTACTCGAGCGGTTTAAATTCGAGCATTTCCTGCGCTACGCCCCTCCTGCCCTCGCCACTCATATAGTGGAAAAAGCCCCAGCAACACTCACCGAGTGTTGCCGAATAGCAGATATGTGGGAAACTCACCACCCTCAAGAAGGATCCATGGGGCGGAAGATAAATCCCCCGTCCCTCCTCGGAGGTTCAAATTCCCACAAAAATGGGAACTCGGGCAAGCCCCTAACTTGCCATTATTGCAAGAAAACGGGGCATTCCTCCGAACAGTGCCGGAACAAGAAACCGGCTCCTCTCTCTCCCGGAAAACCGACAAATAACTCGCCTGCGCCTTCCACAGGGGCAGCGCGGAAAGACTTTAGCCAGACCTTTTGCACGGCGTGCAAGGTCTATGGCCATTCTCCCGCATGGGCAAAATGCCCACGCAATAATAAAGTAAATACTCCCACCGTCGCCTTGGCCGTCACAGATCCCCAGTCATTAGACCCTCCCGCCGAAGGGCCTGTATACGTGGCCCCTCCACGAGGTAGCGGGCCCGCGCGCCGAGTCACTGCTTTCGAGGACTCGGGCGCACAAATCTCCCTCATCCGAAGGGACAGAGTTCCCTACGGAGCTATCGTCAATAGACGAAAACTCGTCACGATCGAGGGAATAAATGAATTTAAAATGATACTCCCTACGGTCCAATTGAGAGTCACAAGACCTCACCAATCCAAAATTTGCAATCTTGCAGTAGCAAGCCATCTCCCCGGAGGCTATGACGTCATCCTGGGACAGGACTTTCAGTCCCCACCGAAATCACGACAATCTAGGGGTCCCCATTCCCCGAATCATTCCGCGGGCGCGAGTAATCCTCCCCCGCTTCTCCCTCAGCCAAGACTGGCGCCCCCTGGGTACCAGAAGGACGTGCAGTCCCCACCAGTGCCACCTAAGTACGATGTACAGTGGCCCCCTCGATCGGTTCCCGATCCAATTCCAGTGCCCGGCCCTGCCTCAGTGCCAGTGCCAGGGCCCCAATCAAATCTCCCTTCAGGAGATGCCAAATTCCTGCCGGTGCCACCTGCGTGCCCCGAGCAGGGCCAAGCTTCGTCCGTCCTGACCGACGAGCCCAAGAAACCTCTGATAGCGCCTGACTCTGCCCTAGTGCCAGCGCCAGAGCGCTACGCCGATCTCCATTCACGGGATCCAACTCAGGACCCCCTCTCTTCCCCCGGCCTGGCACCGCTACCAGCGTCGGTCAGAGGGACGGTTCCTCCCGACCACCGCGGAAGCTCACCTGCAGGTGCGGCCTCGCAACCCGTGCCTGAGCTGGTCATCGTTACCTGCGAGCCGCTCACGCCACCCCCGACCGCCTCCTCTCTGCCTCAGCCCGTCGCCGACGCAATTGCAAGTCAGGATTCTGCCATATCTCACTTGGCCGATGAACTACAAGAGCCGCGACGGATCATGGTAGAACCCGCACGGAACACTCCTGCGTCAGCTGTCGCATCAGCAGGCCCAGGTGGTACTCCGTGCCGCCCTCCGGTCGCGGGCCCTCCGCTTCCCCAGCCGAGGACGACTGTCCCACTAAGAAAGGCTCGAGGCGAAATTACCACGGGCGTGGGAATTTCCAGGTAGTTTACAAAGAGCTCTAGAGCTCCCCTGGCACCTGTGCCACCATTTCATTTTTCGAAGGTCTTGGCACCCCTAATCCAGAAGGGGATGTCAGACCCTCCTCTATCTTCTTCCGTTCCCCAGGAACTTCTATCTCTTATCACCTTCTATTAATCTTCCCTTAAATTATCCCCACAAGAGGCAATTAAATACGGGATACCATCCCCCACACAATGTATAAATCATTAAGAATAACAGAGTGAGAAGTGGCACGCCCTTGCGCCCATACCTTGGCACCGGGCGTGCGTGTCAGCCCCTCCTGAAGGAGTCGCGCCCTTCGGGTGCACTTTCCTCGCCCTGGGACTGAAGTGATAGTCCGGGCCGTAATTTATAGGCAAAGGACGATAAATTCCCGCCTAACACAATAAAACCCTCACTCTTTTTCCCTTAGCTCTTCTGCCAATATCATTTACTTTCTTTTAGTCATTTAGTTATCTTTATTTTAATGAATCGCGAGTCATAAACTCTTGCCCTTGTGATTTAAATGCCCCTTTTGTAAGCTCTGAGGGACGTGTCCCGCCTTTCATATGCGGTCAAGTTTCATTCGTAATGTCTTGGTAATTTTCCTTTTGTTATTATTATCCCTTTTCCCCCTTCCATTATAAGACCCCACATCTTTTCTCTGCTCGCCCCGTCATAACATTGAGTAGGCAGTGGACGCATAAAATTAGCGTAGTTTAAGGTTAGCGAATTAAAACCTCGCGAATACTCTCGCCCGCATACGGCTGTCAAAATCCGTGTGGGGCCGGCTAAGCAAAGTACGTTAAAACGAAGATAAATTATCAATGCGAATATGTATAGTCATTACAGTATCGCGTAAAAGGGGATGTCATTTACAAAAATAACCGCTGTTTTTCATTTACACAGCCTCTTCAAGGCAGATTGTACTAACCGCATGCATTTTATCTAAAATTAAGTAACCGTGTATTTTAATTCTTGAACAATAACCTTTCTTTTCATTTGTTGGCCATAGCCTCATATATGTGGTCCTATAATCTTAATTAATTCACAATTGTTCGAGTCACTTTATAAAGTTACCAGTGGGTAACCAAATCTAAAGTAATTATTCTTTTGCAAGTGTTTAAATCACTTTGCGTTCTGTTAACGAAAATTGTCCCAATGTGTTATTAGAAGTAACGTCACAGCTCCATAAAACCCTTAGGAGTAAAGTTCATTGCAAGGCAGAATGTAGAGTAACGTAAAGCATTTGCCGCTCATTCTTGAATATCGATGTACACACCCGAAGGAGGTATGTACATCATCTTGTATGGGGAGGTATTATGATTAGCAAGAATTCGCTAGCAAATTACCTCCCCCCCCCTCCTTTGTTGTTGTTGGTTGTTCATTTACTGCCAGCCGACCGATCGATAGACCATCTGTCTATCGACTTAAAACAAGGGTTAAAAGATTAAAGGCGCTCCCATTTTTGATAAAGATCTTTCCTTCGAGGCAAAAGTAATCTGGCTTGGGTGTTTCTCTTACAGGCCAAAACCTCCCCTGCGGGCAGCAGGTGCAATGAGTCAAAGCATCTGTGTTGGGCGCACCCCTGTCCCATAGGAGGGGATAAAAGGCAAAAGCCCACGAGGTCTCGACACACACGCGGGCTGGAAGATATGGAGTGAACTTGTGAAGACGTCCTCAACACCTGGCCCCACCGATGCCCTTGCATCCTAACCACTTGGCCCTTTTAAAAGTATACTTCTCCTCGTGCCCTTCGACCGTATTCCTCGAGCCCACACGCCATTGCTTGGAGTTTCGAGGAGTCCCCATCGCCTTGCCCCTTTACGGAAGCCCTTGCATCTCACCACGTGGAAGAAACTCGCCCTCGGAAATCGTAAGTCATCCACGGACTGTCTTCTACGCGCCCTCGGAAAATCTGCTAAGGTAAAGTGCCCTGGAAGAGCCCCATTTCAGTCACGCTTTTGTCTCGTAATATTTTCTTAAAGAGAAAGCCAGAAATCTCCCTTGTCTAATGTCCGTGCGCCTCTTGCATCGGCAGTATTAATTCTTTATTACTCCTTTGGCACCCTCAGTGCAGCTTCGAATTCATTATTCTTTTGTCTATTTTCATTACTGGCGTATAATGTGCATATCTCTCATTTCAGAGGGATTCTATTTCGTGGAAGCTTCTCGGACTGTGTCTGGAATCCCCCAGTTTCATTCAATCCAGTAGGAATCTCCTTCAGGATAGTAATCTACTTGAGTTCCTCTTTCCCGTACTGATATCATTTATGTAAATACACTCCTTTAAATTTGCCCACGTGTTTTACGTAATATTTCCCTCAGTAACCAGAGCCCTATGCTCATATGAAATTCTCCTTTGTTTTCCTCTTTTTTTTACGTTTTCCCGTACCCACGAAGTCAGAATCACAAGGCTAAATTAACTTAAATTGTTGCTACCTGTCTCACAGAGCATATTTCAAACTAAAACCACGGAAAAACGTAAAAATATATATATATATACACACACAATCAGGAAGCATTGAAATTGAGCAAGTAATATATTTAGATTTCATGTTGTACTTGTTACAAGTACGATACAGTTGCAAAATACTTTAGATTTCTCATTATTTTGGAGACAAGATTGGACTACTATATATACAAAATAGGCATTCATATATACATATACATACATACATTTATATATATATATATCGGTATGTATATAACAGTATACATACATACATACATATATATAGGAATATATGTAAATATATATGTGCATATAATATATATATACACATACATATGTATATGCATTATCAAACACACATCAACCAACTATTGTGTCACAATTTCCTTTTTGTTACCGATATGCACATTCCCGTCCAACAGTGATTTGTAGAAACATAAATTGAATCAAAAGTTATTTTAAGTAATAACTTGCTGGCATCTCGGAAAGTAGAGCGATGATTCAACCAATTAAACAACAGATCTCCAGTAGGGCCATTGCATTGTTTTTTTTAACATATAAATTTATAATGAAAATAACTCAACAAAAGCTCTTTAACGTAGAAGAACGGAGGCTTTCTTACCATGTAAACTAGCAGGGAAGTCTTCCCTCACTCTCCTCGAGACAATTGTACTTTACTTTCATTCTCTCGTGTCTCTTTTTAAGTGGCGATATTTTCCCCTAGGTTCCATTGACCCAGGCATGAATTATTTAAGGAGCAAATGTATCTATTTCCCCATCAGGTGTTAAGTTGCCAGCTAATTTGTAGGTGCAATTTGCAAGATGTAATCTTCGTTATCTGACGGCGTTGCTTTTCCTCAGAAAATCCTTGTTCCTCAACACCTCCATTATCCTTCTTTCTGCACCATTTATTGCATTTCATTATCTTTCGCTCTTTTAAATTAATGCACCCCCGCCCGTCCACCCAGCTGCTAACGGGCGTGGGTGCGCCCCGTCTTCCTCGCCCACGCATAAGAGACAATCAATTAATACCTGTCAAGCTTCAGGCATGAGAGTGCACGATAATGCTCCCGATTAATCAACACCTGGCAACTGAGGCAGTCAGAAGAAAGTGCGCTGGAACTCACGATACTCATTTGTAATTTCCACAAGCGCATGCAAAAGCTGCTGAAAGATTAGAGATGATCGTCTGCAAGCAGATGTCTTAAGTAATATCTGCTGATAGTCTGGATTAAAAGAGAGAGAGAGAGAGAGAGAGAGAGAGAGAGAGAGAGAGAGAGAGAGAGAGAGAGATTTACACGGGCAATGAAAATTAATGGTACTGTACGTACAGTGTGGGACTTGGGATAATTTTATACTGAACAAAATTTTGAAATTCCAAATCGGTAGTAGGTTTAAACTGACAATTCTAATTTTTAATGTTAATATGCACTGTGTGTGTATATGAAGTTACGTATCAATATCAGCAGAAAACGAAAGACTGAATAAATCAGTGCTTTTCATCTGAAAAACGCAAAGAAGGCCTACGTGTTTTGACGTGTGGGTAAAACCAAAAGTACACCGATTCCCGACTTAACATATCTGTGAAAATGATCTCACCAACCAAGACAAAAATTTTACGTACAATGACCGAGACCTACCTGCTGTAATAAATCCTTAAGGCTGTCTGTACCGCAGTCGAACGCCGTTCGTTCATCTTCGTCCTCTTTGTGACAGAGAGAGAGAGAGAGAGAGAGAGAGAGAGAGAGAAAGTATCTTGATGTGGTTATTAATATACAGAAGACTAATCACTGCAGGTGTGGCTCCGTTGACCCCGCCGCATCTTTCATCTTGGCCATCAGCACACTTATGCACACATACACCACCGCTGCCACTTTCTCAGTCATACTTGACACGTGGAGTTATAACTTGGTTCGCCAGATAACTAAGCTGGTGCAGTCATGTATGCCGTCGACCATTTTGTGGTGCCCTTTTTATTTGTCTGGTGTGTGCATGAGAGTGTGTGTATATAAATGCATGTGTTTATTCGCATTACGAACGCAATTTTTTTGTATGCAAAGTATTGCATTGTTGCCTTTTTGCATGTTCTTAAGATAATCTTAAGATAATCTTTAATTGGATGGCTTATAGGAAAACACGATCCCTGTCACTATCCTGCCTCCGGTCCCATTCCAAAGATTCAATGGCACATATGTTTCGGATGGGTTCACACTTACAAGTTGCAGGCAGTTTCTTTCTGCTGGACCATTTGCAAAGTGTCAAGATTCTTGTTATGAGCTTTATATACAAAAAAGACAGATTTGGTGTAAAACGTGCCACTATTATTATCAATAACTATATACCTACCACAGTCTCATCAGTTAAATGTCAGCTTTTCTTTGTGTGTGTTTTTTTTCAGATTTTGTGACATACTTCCTATCATTCCAGTAACAAGCACTTGGTCACTATACGTTTAACACATCACTTCCACTAATCCGCTTTGTGAAACCTCTTCATGCTATGAAGTTAGCGTTTTAAAACCAGTTGTTTATAACCTAAAATAATTACCATTTCTTATCTTCTCCAATGCACATATAATTCCAGCGAATCCTTTTCAACATTCAGATTTATTTCACTATCGCAAGGCAAATATCAGCCAAAATGTACTCTTCAAAGTCTGAGACTTTATTTTTCTTTTCAGCAATATTTGCAAATTGTCATTGTGACACCCTTTGTCGCTTACGTAATCCTCGGTCACTCATTATCGCGCATCTTCAAATTCAATGATCCAGTGATGACACAGACCACTTACCCATTCTCCACTTTCTCCTACAATGCACTCATTACCCTTTTCATGCGAAATAAAGACTACACAGGCCCAACTCCCGACAGGTTTCCCTGTCTAGATGTAATGTCTCTAGCTTCGAAAAATTTATGCACTTCCTTTCTTTGTACCTTTGGAAGTGAACACGTTCAAGACTTCTACTGCTTTTAGTTCTTCATCTTCTGTTGTAATAACAGTTGTTTGTTTGTACGTAGCTCATATCTAATGAAATTTTTATTCTTAAAATGGATTTTACTCTTCAGAAAAGTTTGCTTGACTTGCGTGTCGCTAGATAAATGACTTCTAAGCACGTCGTCAACATTGAATGTTCATCGTTAAGCTGTGAGGTATGTATAGCAGGCCCCGCAAACGTTTTAGTGGCTATATCAAGTGAGTATTCGGGCATAAAAATCGAGGCGTATTTGGTTCTATAATTCCCCCAGTCAGAATGGTTGCGTGGGAGTTAGAACCATTGGTGGAAGACATTCCTATCCCCAGGTTCATTCGCGTGCTTATAAGGAATGCCTCATCTTGGCATAGCTTTATAAACAGCGTCATACCATTCAAATCATGAAAAGGAAACAACGCAGCAGGAACTGACCGCAGTCAACAGATGAGATGAATCAACATGAAACCAAATCCTTCGGGAAGCGCCGTGTATGATTCGATCCCCTCTCGATCTATTAACGGCTCCTATGAAGACTATTGACAGGTCTTATTTGTAGGATCGAACGCCCACTGGCCAGACTATAAACAATCGATCATCTCTCTCTCTCTCTCTCTCTCTCTCTCTCTCTCTCTCTCTCTCTCTCTCTCTCTCCGCTGTGATTATCCAGGCGTTTGAATTAACCTCTTGAGTTTATTGTAAGAGACTTAACCCACACGACACTTTGCTGTTCCTTGGTAATCGGGTTCCAGATGAGAAAATTGTTGATTATTATTTCTCGTATTTGTTATTTAGGATATCATTAGTTACCCTAGTTTTTTTTTTTTATATCTGCGAAGGTATTTCGTCTCTGTTTTGTAAACCTGTTGCTCTATTGTGTGTTTATATGTGGATGGAACTGTGCTCCATGTTCATGTTAGAACTGCGTAAGCGGTGTGAATGCATGTGGCTGTATAGGTATTTGTGGCGTATGAAAATGCACAGATCTAAACTCTTCAATGCATTTGTTATAGGTTCTAAGAAATTCTTACCCTGAAATAAGAATAAAGTGAGAATAAAGCGTTTAGCGATTACAGGAAATTTTTCTAGCGTGTTTGGAGAGAGATGATGTGATTTAAGGATTTTGTCTGCTTTTATGAGACTGACATCACATTAAAGGTTAACGAAGCCAAAAATAAAGGTTTCTATGAAAGGTATTCAGCTTTTTCGAGTAAAATAGCAATTCTTCTTAGTGATACATTACCTGCTGAATCATCGGAAGCAACTGCCTGGTTCTCCTGGTCTTAGCATGGATGGAGAAGGTGCTTAGGCACTGGTCATATCCATAAATGGTCGGTCTCTTGGACATTGTCCGACCGCGCATCGTCCTGTGCCTTGACACTGCCACTCGCAAACAACCTTTTAACCTTTATAAAATTCCATCGAACTTCGAACTGTTAGAATGCATTACTTCAGTCGTTCGTGGATGTGTTATGTTACATATCAGACGAGAAATTCGTTGAATTCGTTGACCGTTATTTTTAGCAGATATGACCCATCAACCGAGCAACCTGTAGGATGCAGTCAGTGCAATCCTCCATAGAAACATCCTGCTAAATATGCGAGAAGAATACGTGCCCCAGTCATAGACTTGGGATGCCCCACCTTATTTAGTCTGCGTCCAGCACTGTGATCTACAGCACCGCGTAATTCAGTCTGCCCTCGGCTAGTACAAATAAGATGTGAATATAAATGGGTGGTAATTGTAGAAGAATGCACTTTTTAGGTATGCCATTACCTGAAGACATCTATACATACCGGGATAAATAAATGTTCTGTATTTAAAGAGAATAGTAATAAGTATAGCTGCATGCTGTGCATTTTTAGCCACTGAAAAGAGAAGGGAGTTATTTACCGACATGTGCTGGTTTCAGATTTCATGGTGTTATCCTAATAGAAGCACTCATCATCACCTGCAACACTATGTGTAGGAAAAGGCCTCAGTGAAACTACCCTTTATGTCTTTCGTGTTTGCTTTATCTTCCACAAATCTCCACTCATCTACAACTCCCTTCCCATTGTTCTCATCCACTCAGGTCGGGGTCTTCCAGCTCTACTGATGCCCACAGGAGCTAGCTGACACTCGTGTACTATTCTCCCAGGGTTTGTGCTAAAGACATGGCCAAGCCATCTCCATCTCCCTTTCTTCATTTCATCTATTATACATATGGAACTTCATTTCCACATTTCCAGCTTTATCCTGCCGTCTGACCGTGAAACTTCTTAAAGGTTTATACTCAGATAGACAAAATCTTTTAGATACTGTCTCGTAAGTTGTATTTTAACAAAGATCTTTCGCATGGACGATTGCTCCCTGATCCGCTTTTTCTGCCGAGACCAACCAGATTTGCTGAACAGCAGCACCAACATGCAGTAATTGGACCTCGCTGTCGAATTTCTCCGTTCCAGAGGTCCTTTATTCCTCACATCGCTGGACTGGAACAGTCTCCCTGAGGAAGTTGTACAATGGGAACTTTAATAGTTCAAGCACCCTAAAACAATTCTCCTTGTATTTTAATTATTAAGGTACAGTTTTGTCTTTTTATTTATTAATTTAATTTATTTTTCTTTCCTGATAACTGATCTCTTCTTTCTCTGTTTCCTATTTCCTTCTGATACTTCATTCAAATGAACACCATATTCCTTGGAAGCTTGAATTTCAAGTCAATGACCCCTCTGGGCTTGTTCCATATTAATAGGGCTCATTTTCTGAATAGTAAGAAAAGTAATAATCTCATTCCATGATTCATACCCGTATAGCAAAACAGATCGTATTAGACTTATGTATAATCTTACTTTCGTATGCAATTGCAGTCTTATTCAGCCTGCCTGCCTCTTATTTGACTTACCTTCTTCCACTATATTTCGGCTCAGGAGAACCTGTACTGGGCATCGGTGTCCCTAAATTTTGGAAAGATTCGACGCCATTAACCATTTCCCCTCCTAACGTTATTTCATCCGTTTGTGTAATACTGTCCTAGGTACTTTTAGTTTTCTGTAAAAGAAAACTATTGAGATGGCTATTTTTCTGTCCGCCGTCAGATCTTAAAAACTACTGAGACTATAGGACGGCAAATTGGTATGTTGATCATCCACCCTCCAATCATCAAACATACCAAATTGCAGCCCTCTAGCCTCAGTAGTTTTTCTTTTATTTAAGGTTAAAGTTAGCCATGACCGTGCGTCTGGCACCGCTATAGGTACCAACGGCACAGGCCACCACCGGGCCGTGGCTGAAAGCTTATTGGGCTGTGGCTGAGAGTTTCATGGGCCGTGGGTGAGAACTTCATACAGCATTATACGCTGTACAGAAAACTCAATTGCACCGAAGAAACTTCGGCGCATTATTTTCTTGTTTATTTTTAGACTTGATTATTTTATTTGAGTCCCATCTCTCTCTAGAGATATGATGCATTCTGTTGGGAGAATATTATTATTATTATTATTATTATTATTATTATTATTATTATTATTATTATTATTATTATTCAGACGATGAATCCTATTCATATGGAACAGTCCCACAGCGGCCATTGACTTGAAATTCAAGCTTCTAAGGAATATGGCGTTCATTTGAAAGAAGAAACGGCCGGCTGAGAGTTTCGTACAGCATTATACGCTGTACAGAAAACTCGATAGCGCCGGAGAAACTGTGGCGCATTTTTATTTTTTCTATTAGTGTTTTATTCGTTTTAACGAACTTGGTGCAATAAACTAAAGCGACCGAGTTTTGAATTCATACCACGGGACATAACTAACCTAACACAGGCCTTTCAAATGTAAATATCGTTCAGTGCAGACAGGTGAGGGAGAAATGGTTAGGCAGTGGCTTTATGCCCTAAAATACATCTGTAGATATGTTACCCCCCCCACCCGGGCTATAGGGGCTTACCTGAAGCTCGGTTGGTATCTTGCCATCGGCAGCAGAGGAGCTCTCTCTCTCTCTCTCTCTCTCTCTCTCTCTCTCTCTCTCTCTCTCTCTCTCTCTCTCTCTCTCTCTCTCTCATATACCAAACCTATATGAAGGTGTATAAATCAAATCCTAAACTACAAAAATAGAGTTTATTAAGTAAGCTTGATAACAAATCGTGCAAAATGAATTAAGAAGATAGATACTAAACCCATGGAGCATTACCCAGAAATAAAGAGAAAATGATTGCAAGTCACGTATGGTATGTGGGGATCATATCCTGTCTCCCACCGTGTCTCTAAGCTACCCCGCTTTTCACGGGAGTCTGTTACACATAACTTTCAATGTCATTTCTGTCTCTGTTCCGTTAAAACGACCTCTTTTCCCATCGGCCATTTTAAATGCTCACTTAACCAGGAGCAGATCTTCCCCAAACAATCATGGGTCCATTGAAACATTCCTGGGGAAAAATGGAACCATCTCTATTAGATTCCAGCCTATAGACTCACCAAAACACATGAGATAAAACGTTAAATAATGTCCAAAAGAACAATCTCTAAATAATAATGGTAACACTTGTAAAGGTTAGTGAGTTTAAAGTTCAACACTTACATTCCGCAGAGGGAATTCCAATTCCCTCTTGTCCCAACACGCATCCAGGCACTTATGATTCTCAAAAAGGAATGAAAAACCCTCCACCAGAGTCCTCGCACCTTAGCGATTTCCTAACAAACGTATGCACGTATACTTCCGTTTCACACCCATGAGACCGATTATATCCAGACCACAAAGTTCCATGACGTAATAATGCAAATCTCCGCCATTGCCACGTGATACTGTATCTAAGCGCCCTGTGAATCATTTTCGGGTCATCGGCAGTTCAGTTGTTGATATTGCCTCGTACTCTTGTGGACGGAATCTCCCTGGTTTCCAACCGGACGAACAAATGCTGACTCAAAAGTGACTGAACTCGGGGCGCTGAATAAACAAACAAATACCCCTACTTGCAAGGTCACTGAATATGACAAGCGTTGGTATGTTAGGAATTATTTCCAATTTATACTCAATAGATACATTGTTTTTTTTAGGTAGGAACGATTGAATAAATGTGACGAATCTCACTAGTCTCGTTCTGCAGTTGTAAGAAGCATAACATGTCTATAAACAGAAATAGCCATATCAAATTGTTCATTTCTTAATGAATTATTTGATCAACAGACATGCATCCTTGCCAGGCATCCAAGGGACAGAGTGACCCTTGCTAGACAAGATTTTCTTCAGTTAAGCATTGCAAGACCAATCTTATTATCTTGAATACAAATGTGTATCCAAAAAGTGTAAAGAAATCGTGAAGTTAAGATACCTTTGTGGTTATTATAATCACATTATCTGGTAAAAAGCCATCCGTAGTTTCTATGCATGTCATATATTCGGCAGTTGAAGCGTAAACATATTAGTGACCATTGTCTGGAGCCATATTCTGTTAGGGGAAACTGTACAGTAATGAAATAAAGAGATAAATAAGTGAATATATGTGCGTATTAAAAATAGGAGAGCATTTATAAATTCTCTCTCTCTCTCTCTCTCTCTCTCTCTCTCTCTCTCTCTCTCTCTCTCTCTCTCTCTCTCTCTCTCTCTCTCAGTTCATTCACTTGTTACATATATAATTGTTTAAGTATGTAAACATGTTTCGACACACCGCATGATCTCAAGATATGTTCCCGATCTTTAAAGCTTCGTTAAATATTCATCCCTCCCTTGCGTATCGAATCCACAAGGTGATTTTGCAATTCTCACGAAAGGTCAGAAATGAAAAGAAATGTGTCAGGGTCATCACGGAAGCGAGACGAACGCTTTTTTTTTCCCCTCCTTTACGAGTTCATGAGGAATATAGAAGTCTTCAATATATTTTTTTTTATTTTCTCCATTTTGTTTTTCATTATTCTCAATGTTTACCTGTTTATGTTATTCTCGATGCAGTTACAGCTAAGCTGCAACCATACCGTATTCACAATTTATATTTTACAATGTTCATAATTTTTCATCTTTTATTACCATTAGGGTCTGATGTATAAAGTCAAAATGAATCGTTGTCACTCTGTTTTTATTTGTTGGTGTATCATATCTTTTAGTTTGGCTAAATGTGTTGCTAAAGTATCTACCTGACACCACGTCCGAGAGAGCCTTCTCTCTTGCCATTTAGGTGTGTCTCCCTGTTATTTTATTTTTACTTATTTCTATTTATTTTATAGTTATGTTAAAATCATTAATTAGCTCTTATCATTACTTCAGTATGACCCTCCCCTTTCTAGCCACATGACTATTTCGTCTTTTTTTTTTTTATTTAAAGACGCAGGCGGACTCTTTTTTTCTTTCTTTCTTTATTTTTTATCCATTGTCCCCTCAGCCTTGAATTCTGTTATCTTCCGCATTCTATTCCGGCAGCCCATTACCCACAAATCTCTGCTGATGACTGAACCCTGTTCGTTAACAAACCGTGGAGCTGAGAGGTCATTCCATCCAACAGCCTGATAAGTAAACGAATATTTACTGATATCCGAACGCTCAGCGTTTGAGGAAGGTTGGCTGAGTCTGTTCGAAGGAACCGAAAATGACACAGCTGCCCAAATCAGGCTCTGCCACTACTCGGAAAGCACCTTATTGGTGTAAGGAACCCCACATCTCAAGTTAAGTATACCTTAGTTTTACCAGACCACTTAGCTGATTAACAGCTCTCCTAGGGCTGGCCCGAAGGATTAGACTTGTTTTACGTGGCCAAGAACCAATTGGTTACCTAGCAACGGGACCTACAGCTTATTGTGGAATCCGAACCACATTATAGCGAGAAATGAATTTCTATCACCAGAAATAAATGCCTCTAATTCTTCATTAGCCGGCAGAAGACTCGAACTCGGGCTTAGCGAGTGCTAGCCGACAACTCTACCGACTTCCCCAACAAGGAAGGCCCACATCCTAAGACAGAGGCAAGTTGAATTATTCTGGAAATGCGCAGGAAAGCGACAGAGAGGCGACTTCCATACAGGAATAATTTATTTTATGGGTATTTGTTACTGAACTATACGATGTTCAATTTGTAACTAAATAAGACAGCTGAACCTTTACCTCCAAAATTATCGGGCTGGCGTGGAAAATGAACCGTTGTCCACTGAATAAGCTCAAAACGCTCGAGGAAATTTTGACGGCAATGCAAATTCTGGCTGTCAGGAAATTAAGTAGTTTATTGATCTTAGGGATGTTATTGTTGATTTTGAACATGTTGGTTCTCTCTCTCTCTCTCTCTCTCTCTCTCTCTCTCTCTCTCTCTCTCACACACACACACAAAATGCTTGCTCCTGGCATCAGAAATTAGTCAGTGTATTGTAATTAGAGCAAGGAAAAATATCAGCATCATTCTTAGGGCTGATTTACTGCAATTCCCAGTTTATTACTCAATTTGTTTGCGCCATGATTTCCGCTCCGCTTGCTCAAGAAAATCATCTGAAACCAGTCATGTCAGCCTGTTGCCAAAGCAACTTTTTTTTTTTTTTTTTTTTTTTACGTCCACTTAATGAACAATGAAGGCTTTGATTGTCTCAGATTGCATGTGTGTGTTTGTTTGCCCATTTATATTACTTGTTGAGGCAACTCGTTGTGTACGACCATAGGGGGTTTACGTAAAGTGTAAATAATTACCTAAAATGATTTTTGCTGTGAAACAGCTAAAACTCAAAGACTGATTATCGGAGGCAGATCGCTCAGTAAAATTAGGAAGAGCAATATATCCTAAAACTAAATGATTAAATATGATATAACAGACTTGGCCGTATCTTGGCAACATCACTAAAGCTGGCTATAAAAAGTACAAATAAGAAGGGGGTTTGAATTCTAAATAATATTAACCCTTTTTCTTAAAACTTCTTCCTACTTAAGTGAAATGCATGAGTATACTGTATATCATGTTTTTACAAATCCGTTATTTTTCTTAAAATTTGGAGAGTTTGCTCATTCAGTTCGTCATTTTGATGAATTCACATAGTCAGCACAGGATGCTTGCCTCACCCAGCTAGAGACCCTGGGTTTGAGTTCCTAGGGAACTGGAATGATTTACACAGCTTTGTGCCCGTTGACCTAAGTTTGTAAAGCTAATAACAGGCTATTACAATGAAATCCCATGTCTATGACTGTTCTGTATAGGTGTGAATGGAAAATTGTTAGAAAAGATAATTTAAATGTGTGAATATTAATATGAAATGCTCAGATAACAGCCCGAATTTCGTTCATATTAGAGAAATTAATTATTTTGTCAACCGAAGAAGCTCTTACAAGCATGGCACCTAAAGGACTTGATAAGCACTGTGAAGCTTCCATTTCAAAGGGAAAGAGTACTACCACATGGAAAATTGAAACCAAAAGGTATGAAACATGACTAATTTCACCATATTTAGCCATCTTCAAGAAGGCATACAGATTATTCGAAATTTACACTTTTACATGCTAGGGTAACAGTAACACACGAACATCGAAAACAGTGAGGACCAAAAAGAGAATATAGGAGTTCTCATTCATGACAGCGTGTAACTTCGAAATAAACAGATCTTGCTTTTGTAGGCAGTTAAACTCATACCTGTGTTATTCCTAAGAGGAGATTGTTAGAAGTATTATTCTGTTGTCCTTAAAATCTATAGACTTTACAGAATTTTTGTGAAATAAATGGAGCCAAGTATTGAAATAAAAATATGTGCAATTTATAGATTTTAAGGAGCATTGTCAGTGCGGTCTTAATGCCGACAAACGATGCAAGAGCCCAACAGCCTGGGAAAACCATCATTTGTTAATGAGGCAATCACTCTCGGTCATAAATGAGGACTCCTATTCTTTCCTTCTGCTGACAAGTTTCAGTTTCAATGTATTTGTACACTGTTTCCGTAGCTTATTTAATGTCATGTTTACAATAATGCTTTGGTTCTTTTCAAGATGTCGAAATAAGGACTCTAACCTTTTGCGTTACTGCAAGAT
>JANJGK010000040.1:27311937-27429437 GCA_039081455.1 Macrobrachium rosenbergii
TCGTTTAAACGGTAATTGTATGGATGAGAAAAGTGGAGAGAAGACTTGAGAGAGCTCATGTAAAGAGGAGTGAAATGACAAAGTTAGAGGTCAGGATTTTACACAGTTATGATTCTAAGGGATGCAATGACGTGTTGGGGAAGCTATGGACATGCCTTTGAAAAATAAGACGAGGAGAGGTAGGCAGAGGACAATTTAGAGAGACGTGGCCAGAAACGTAAAGTCTCCGGTTACAGGATTTAGATTTAACCATTCTCAACTGTGAACTTCTGCTTAAGATACTGAGAACTTCTTTGACGCCAGCGTTCGGGAGGTGATACTTCTCAGTACTTATAAAACCTGGGAATAAACAGAAAAGAAAAGCTTGCAAGGCGTATGTTTAGGGAATCTTGAAGTCGGCTTGACTGAAAGAAGCTCTGCATGTGAACGTTTTGCAGCTAGTATTCGTGAATTTTAGCCGCACATGAAAGGTTGGAGTATTTCTTTGTTTTGTTCATTCATGGCATCATTGACTTTGGCGTTTTCACTCGTGAGACGAAATCCTTTCTTGACAGACGTTTATATTTTGTGACAATTTATGTCAACTTCAAGAAGAAAGGAGAAAAAAAAATAGAGAAACGCGTGATTGTGGTGAAGAATGCAAAGCGGCAATAATGAGAAAGAAAGGAAACCTGAGTTTAAATGCCGATTGAAATCTGTTGCATATTTCACATTTTATCGTTTAATGTTTCGGCAGCATTTGGAGAGAAAAGGGGGCTGGGGTGGATTCCAGTGAAAGGGCGGGATGGGGACAGGGGTGGGGCTGAAGGTCGGGGTGGAACTCGTGTCTGTCCTGACAGATCATCAAATTAATATTTCACAATATGAAACTATTGTTGGCGAACACTGTAGTGGTGGTGGGAACCCAAATTCGAGTAGTTGTGCAATTGACAGTTTTCATTCATATGTTCTTTTAGTAGGATTTTTCACCTCACTGGCTTTCCCTTATTGTGAAGTAATTGTTCTAGTCCTTCAATTTCTGTAAATCTGACAGCTGATATAAATGGGGAAAAAGGCTTTGAAGCTTGTTAACTGTTATTGGTACTTTTTTTTTCTTGCTGGAAGCTTTCAGTACACTTAGGAACCTGAATCTTGCTTTGAAATGTTTTAAGAGCGAATTTGTCAAAATCGTGTGATCTGACTTTTCATAGTATCATTTGTACAGTGAGGTTGATTAATCGAGCATAGCTCTTTTATGCCCCAAAACCCTCCATTGGCTAAATTGTATGTCTATAGCAGAGTTTAACTACAATTTGACACCAAAGTCAAAAAAACCGGGGGTGGGCGAGATTCTTGTTAAAATCCTCAACCCACTGGCACTTAAATCTTAACCCCAGGGAGCAGTTATCTTGGTCGTCAAATGCTTGTAAGTTTATGTTTGTGTTTGGATTCTTGTCTTTCGCTTTTCTTAGCAAGAATGGCGCAAAGTACGCCCCTTAAATCTCATTTTCCTCTTTTAGCAGCTCTCTTACCTCTTGCGAAATGTCTCCTTTTTCCACGTTTTCCCGCCTACCGTTTCCATTTTCATCTGGATTCATCTGAAAACCAGTCTCTCCAAACTCAAGCTTAGCATAAACGCCTCTTACGCCTTGAATAACTTAAAGCCACAAAATACATTCATCGTTCACTTGCACTGCAACGTAGTTAGCGGTTGCATCAAACTCGACTGTCGGTATTGGCAACGTTATTGCCAGTTCTTGGCAGTTCAGAGGCATTTCTTATGGAAATCCGGAATTTTGTCACCATTTGCTGGGCGGGAGAAAGTACGAGAGATTTTATGACATCTTACCGTCGGATGATGTGGTAGAACGTTAGGCCACAGATTTTCGGGTATAATGTGGCTGTGGAAGATTTTTCATTTTAACATCAAAAGATTTATGGTACATACTACTGTGTGTGCTCACTTCATGTCAGTAAATTTATGTATAACATTATATGATATACTAGTGTTCCATACCTTACATGATATATCAGTTACGTTACATACATGATATAGGCAACATTGCATGTTCAAATTCCGTGCCTCCTGGGCTTGTATGAAATTAAGTAAAAGTAGAAACTTCCTTTGTCTTGGCGTTATGCTATAAATGAACAGTGTTTTCAATATACATAGTGCGTTCATACCATCAAAAATGACTGTAAAATGCCGGATTGTGCAATGGCTGGCATAAATGGCAATAAACTCAATATCACTGGAAAGGTAATTTATCGTACTTTTCATGGTTTAAAAAAATTTTTTTGCGGCGAAATATAGACATTTCTGGCGAACTTTAGCTCGTCATTTTGGCCTTTTGTAAAGCATTTAATTTTCTTGTGAACATATTGCAATAAATGGACACCATTCGGCTCTAAAATAACACCGCTTCAGCCTCCTAGTTTGTCAACTCCCTTTACTTACATCGATGCAAGAGAAACTTCGCTGAGCGCGGATGTGGTCACAGCACCTGGCTTCGTCTGTTACATAAGCAACGAGATGTGCGCGTATTGCATGTCTGTGGGATTATTACCTACACCTAACGAAGCGTTAATCTTTCGTTTAAGAAAAATTGATGAAGACATTAGTATACTTTGAACTATGTTACGAGAGGTCTCATTATGACCCACATTTTTTATTATTTTTTATTGTAAATCAGAAAAAAATTAGGTTTTCGATGTGTAACATTAGTATGTTTCACTTGTTGATCATTTCCTTTTTCCTTTCACGGTACTTTGGACTCCGTCTATTGAAAACTGGTTCCATAACACCAAACAAGACTGTAGGTATTTGAAGCAGATTTCGAATCGATACTTTTGAGCTCAGAGAGGTATGAACATCTGTCTCACTTGAATGATCAGACTCCTTCAGAAAAAAATGCCTGGGGGGTGGGAGAGAGAGAGAGAGAGAGAGAGAGAGAGAGAGAGAGAGAGAGAGAGAGAGAGAGATGATGATGATGATGGCGCAAATAAAAAAAGAAAGACGTTAGTTATGAAAGTGTCGCCGTCAACCCATGACCTCAGCTGGAGTCATGTTTCAGAATTCGTCTCGCGGTCCCGTGATGGATGCGACTGAAACGCTTCAATCGGTTCGAGATATTAATGATTTCGCAGGTGAATACGATCGGCTTTTCTCTCCGAAGACTTTAATAGCTTTTTCTTATGGTGAACCTGTACCAAGTATGTGATCCATCTCGGATTCTGGCAAGGCTGGGTAGGGGCCACTGAGTTTACAATGAGATATTAGTTTTCATAAATAGAACAAAGACAAGATGGCGATCTGGAATACGATAAGAGAAATACTGACTAGCGTTTACCTTGGGAAAAAGGATACGTGGAATTACACGGAAAAGAACAAAATAATAGCTGTCCGAAAAACGTAAAACAGTCAGCTGTTTTCAAAGATTAACTTTCATTATTCATTATCGCCTCATTATGGTTGGTATTAAGTTTACTGGGCAGACCAAGCGTCATCTCCCTCTTCAAAAATGAAAATTCTGAATGATATGAAATATTTCCCAATGATTTTTTTTCCTTTTTGGGGGGGGGTTGCTAAAGAGACAAAAAAAAAAAGACGGTATTTTAACACTGTAACGGAAGAACTATTCGGAAGTTATTGTATCTACAAATCCTCTGTTAGATTTGGAATTTTAATTAAACATTTAACTGGATAATTAGAAAAATCCTGGGAATTAAATTTAAATTCAGCTTTGTGACATCCCATGTTAATGACATTGCTTTGGCATCGACTGTATCACCCACGAATCCTAACCAGGAAAAAAAAAAATTTGTTTTTAAGAATTATAATGGCAACGCCACTAGCGTTTTCGTTTTTTTTTTTTTTTTCCTTTTTTCCTCCGACACAGGCAGACTAGAAATGAAAAAGAAATTCAAGATAAGATCAGAGCTTGAATAGCAGATATGAAATAGCTTTGCCATGTAGCCATTACGACTTTCACTATGTACAAAAAAAATCGACGCAGAGTAATAAAAGTTGTCACTGAAAAATACACACGCACACACACACATATACAGTATATATGTATATATGTGCGTGTGTAGATAAATAAATAGATAGATAGCTAGCTTTCTTGATAGCTCAGTGGTTTAAGTCATTGATTATGATTGTTTCTAAACCAAAAGCAGTTTGAATACTGCTGGTGACGAAGCACTTATCAGATATATTTTTCCTTGGTGTAAGTTACTCCTGAGTGATTGTGAATTAGATATTAAACGGTATTTCTGGATATATATATGTACATATGTATATGATGTATATCATGTATTGTTTTGTATATAACAACGATAATTTACAGATAAACTCAACATTACATTAATTCATCCAACCCTTGCCAACCTCTCTCACCACTGGCCACTCTCACTATATACTACTGCAGCAGGCT
Organism: Macrobrachium rosenbergii; assembly: GCA_039081455.1. Classification (NCBI taxonomy): domain Eukaryota; kingdom Metazoa; phylum Arthropoda; class Malacostraca; order Decapoda; family Palaemonidae; genus Macrobrachium; species Macrobrachium rosenbergii. The sequence continues at coordinate 27,316,353 of JANJGK010000040.1, forward strand.
CAATGATGGTAATTACTGTAGGTCCGAGCTTCCTGACAGTAGGGTTAGGGCTTGCCGTCTCAACCACTTCTTATATACATATACATATATATACATTCATATATATATATATATATATATATATATACATATATATAAATGTATATATTTATGTATACATATACATTTACACACACAAACACACACACACACACACACACATATATATATATATATATATATATATATATATATATATATATATATATATGTATGTATGTATATATATATATATATATATATATATATATATATATATATATATATATATATATATATATATATATATTAGCCAAGGCCACAGGAAAAAAATCATCGGTAAGGGAAATAAGACACACAGATGTACAAGCTGTCTTTATTCCAACGATTATTGTCCACATAATTACATCATCAGGGCTGTTAAAATGAAATATAAAATGCCTTGTGAAATTGTAAAAACTAAAACCAAAGAATTAAGAACTGAAAAAGCTGGAAATTATTATTACAGAAATTTGAAAAATTTACACAACATTAGAATTAACGGAATGAACAAAATTAAAAAAACATACGACATTAAAATGAAAGGTAACAGAATATACAGTAAACTAAAAACGAAAATAGCAGTGAACAGAGCTACAGAATAAAAGATTAAGGACCGACCTAGAGGGGCGACGGCTTTAAATTAAACGTAAACGTAAAGAGAAACAACACAAGTCAAGACAAAATCAGAGGGGAGGAGGACGTACGTGCGTTTAACGACGGGACAAGTTGCTTAATAAAAATTGATTCCAGAATAACAAGGTCTTGATGGTGGTATGGCCTAAAATGCAAAGTCTTTATTGTCCATATGTGCTTTACATATTCTCGAATGGTTCCTAATATTCGAATGTTCTGGGTTTGAAATTCTGCTACCAGCTTGTACAGCTGTGTGTATCCTCTTCCCTTTATCGATGGTTATTAATATGGATTGACTCCTGACTCCCTACACTAAGCTATATATATATATATATATATATATATATATATATATATATATATATATATATATATATATATATATTTATGTATATATATATATACACATATATATCCTGTATATATATATATATATATATATATATATATATATATATATATATATATATATATATATGTATAAAATATCTTTTAATATACAGTTCACTATACTTTGGATATAACCTATAACCAAGGGGAATTGTAATTGGTAAGTGCTTCTGCGCTAGCCAGGATTCGAACCATAGTCTGGTTTAGAAACAAAATTATTGTAAAAACCTAAAAGGGTAAGGGGATGTCTCTAAAAAGTAGCAGGTTTAGTATGCCGACGTTTCACATCAAGTGATGCATTTTCAAGTGTGGCAAATTACACATAAAAGTGGGTTTTCTTTCAAGTTTTCCGTTTGTCTATTTATCCATGGTATTTGTTATATACGTAGAGTTTTATGTATTTATAGCCCATGTATAATTTTCCAACCTTTAAAATGAATATGTGATGTGAAACGTCGGCAAGATAAATGATACGTGAGAGAGATATGCCTTTACCTCTACATCCTGAGATGTTTGTCAGGACTGCTTCCCCTGAGCTTCTTTACACACACACACACACACACACACACACACACACACATATATATATATATATATATATATATATATATATATATATATATATATATATATATATATATATATATATATATATATACATTATATATATATTTATATATATATATATATATATATATATATATATATATAAATTATATATGTATATGGTGTAGTTTCTCTCTTATACAGTTATGGTTGAATTTTAATGCAAATTCAGCACTAATAATTTTGTGGACAAACTTTCCGATTGCATATAATTTTCTCTTAGTGCTGTTGTCTGGTACCGTTCGGTAAAAGGCCATTTTTATTTATCCTTTCATTTGCCATTCTTTTATTTGACTGGAAAATGAAGTGATAAATAAAAATGGCTTTTTACCGAACTGTAGCAGACAAGAGCACAAAGAGAAAGCTACATGCAGTCGAAAATTTATGCCAAAAAAATATTAGTGATGAATTTGCGCTAATATTCAACCAGAATATACTTGTATGTATATAAATTAGTTCTGAAGTGGCCTTTATTCTCCTGAGCTTAACAGGGATATAATGACGCTGATTTTCCTAGGTCATGTTGTGGTCAAAATCGTGCTGTTCTTTCGAAATCTTTATTTTTAAAAAAATTCCGGTAAACTACTTTCGATGACCATTCATCATCGTCGGTAACTAAAACAGAGAAAATAAGAACTAGACTATGTTTAAACATGTCATTCAATGTTAAAGTAGTTATCAGAATGTAAGTGAGATTTACGGTTGAGCAACTTAATATAAAATTCATAGTTACTTTCATGCAACAGATAAGCATGTGACAATCTTATACATGTCTCTCCATTAGAGATAATTTGAATCAAATACATACGACTGAAACTTGGACATGGAAGATTACAGTCATATTTAAAACTAAATAGTCGAAACCATTCTATAGAAAAGTCGTTGGCCATTTTTGCTAAAACCCTTACAGTATATTCATATCTATAGTAAAGGTAGCTGATCCTCTTTCTTCACCTTCAGATATCTCTGTCAAATTTTCAGCTCGAAACAGGCCTGTTATAAGTCCTGGGAATAATACAGTGCTAAAACGTGTCACTTCAAATCCTTCCTCTCGTGCCGTAAATTACATGGGATATCATTAGGAAGGTCTCCATATCCTGAGAGCTCTTATGCAAATTGGACTGAGATGATGAATTATCATTTCTTACCGCGCTTACGTCATGGCTATTGTTACATCATTTCTTTTATTATACTCAGTCGTTCTTCGAGTCTGTGGAATCTCTTTTTTTTCGGATATCGCTTTACTCTGCAATGATACTGAGGTAACTTTGTCAAGCGTGGATGACAAAGGTGATCGTGAGCCTCGACTTCAAGATCCTTCCGGAAGATGATATTAATATGCCAAAGCCTTCATAGTAAAGAAAGTTTTTCTTTTGCAGGTTGTTACAGAGAGCAAGATAATAGCTAATAATTATCATATGGTGGGATTTCTTAGCCCTCTATAGTTTTGATATTTACTTCCTTATCCACATCTGCATGAGGACCCGTGTACGAATTTGGCTTTGCCTGAACAATGGTACACTAAAACTTTCTTAAGATATATGCAAATTATGAAAAGTCATCAGAATTTTATTAAAATCCAGTATCTCATGAATTTCGTTAAAATTCCAGGTATTTAATTAGAATTTCTAACATATCCATCAAAACATGAAAACCATAAGGATTTCTTAAGTACTTTTCAGAACATCTTGTAATCCATTAAATATCTTAAAATCTGCTAACTATATATATATCATTCCAATGACAATATTTTCAAATTTGCAAGAAAATTCACAAGAATGACAAGAAAACCTGTCCCATCTTCTGGGAAACCATCAAAATCTGATTTAATTTCCGGAGAATATCATAAAAATCCTTCCGAAGGGTTTTGTGCGATCCTGCTCACTCACAGGATTTAACTTGGTTTAACAACAATGGCCTCGACGAGGACGAGAGCGAGAGTGAGAGCGAGAGCGAGAATAAAGAAAAAGAAGGGAGAAGGTGTCGCAAGATGAGAGAGCTTTTGAAGTAACGCTCCCAATGAGTAACTGAATTTTAAATGAATCGTTAAATGGTCTGCGCATTAGATTCAAAGTGAATATGAGTGATAGTCTGTCTAATTGTATATAATTAGAAAGGAAGTAATTAGTCCAAAGGGAGGATCCGCGATTGTGAATGATAAGTAGCGCCTTAGTTTTAACGTCACTGTGACTTACGATTAATGTGGTGCCTGCTCATCCGTTCAAGCTATCAGCTTTGTTCACTGCAACTTTAGTGCCTTTGCCAGTGGCAGCCAGCTCGACAACGCTTCTCCTTTGATTGTGTCTTTAAAACTGCGTTTCGTTCAACAGATTTTTTCCTAAACAAGTCATGATACACAGTACTCTTGTTTGCTAAACAATAGTAAATTACATAGGTTTATCTGTTCATATTTATGTACGCTTTGTGTACAAAAACTTACCCAGTCGAGTATAACTACTTTTAACTTGTCATTTAGTGATTAATTTTACTAATGTACCGAGATGACACCCTTTTCTATTAAAACTAATGTCAGAACTATTCCGTCACGAAAGAGCTTTTTCAGAGAGTTCCAAAAAACTACGCTTTCTCTTTTTTTCACCACCAATAAAAGTGCTTCAATTTTACGCCGCTGTAGACTAATTGGGTGCAAAAAACAAAATTCTCTCTCTCTCTCTCTCTCTCTCTCTCTCTCTCTCTCTCTCTCTCTCTCTCTCTCTCTCTCTCTCTCTCTCTCTTTGTATGACGATGTCAGAAATCTTTGCTACGGACTATCAGGCAGAAAAAAATTGTCATAAAAGCTTGCCTACTATTATATGAAGATAAACTGCCAGTCTTTGAAGTCCATCAGGAATGTCATTAGCCAGCACCTATTAGAAAAGAATTTTTGAATTATCAGTGTGGCTCAGCGCCTTTCCAAAACCTGTTAAAGAACTAAAAAAAAAAAAAAAAAACTGAAGTCACAAATACGTCACGTATTTCTGCAGGCAACAAGATAGCAACTGATCACAAAGTGCGATCTTTGTTCAGTGGGCCTGCCGGAGAAAAACTGAAGGAAATAAATAAAAAAATATACAATAGCAATTGTTTGTCGAAGTTTATCAGAAGCACATCTCTCTCTCTCTCTCTCTCTCTCTCTCTCTCTCTCTCTCTCTCTCTCTCTCTCTCTCTCTCTCTCTCTCTCTCTCTCTCTCTGACTATAAAATGTGGCTGAATAGAAGAGGACATGCTGAAAGCATTTCTGATGCAGTGTCAATGATCTCGTTACTGATTAGAAGGAAACCACTGTCATTATTTGCATTTGGAGGTTTTTTTATTGCATTTAGTGATGTCTGCAAACCACCTCATAGATAGGTAGATAGCACATTTGATTAAAAGTTAAATTTTCCGGCGATCATTCAACATTTATATGTTGTCTGTCTTCAGAATCTGTGACCTGAGCGAGGGAATCAGTATTTTGTGTTTGTATTATTCAGAAAGTTTTCAACTATTGCTGGTTTACAGGAAAGAGTCTTTCAAGTTAATTATATATGGAGGTCAGTGGGTGAGGCAAGGAACTCCTACTGGCGGAATGGGCTTAGAAAATGGTGAAGAATCTGTATTATGATTGAGCAAACGCTACAAACCACAGACTTATGAAAGTACAAAATAAAGGACGAATGGATATGGATCACAAATGCGCATGTATTTATTTGCAGGGAGAAGGTTGTAATGCCGTGATGTTCCTGTTTTATTTTGCACCTGTTAATTAAAAAGCTCCGAAAACAAAGTATTGAAAAATTCATGGATAAACCATTTAAGATCTTTTTATCGTTGAAAAATGATGCAAGGAGTAAATTCAGCTCTTTCAAGATGATTTTTTTTATAAAGCTACCATTTGAAAATAATTTTAGAAAGCGATTAGACCCCTAACTCTTCTCTCGCTGTTCTTGTTACATTGTAATAGCCCTTTAAACACATAAAATGAACCTTGGAATCAATGTTGAAGACGCATGGTGTGTTTCATTTATTGCATAAATATCTTTTTAATCATTTTAGTTTATTTTGCGCAAAGAACGAAGCGCCCGAACGAGAACCACTTTATTTCTTTGGGAAATCTTGGGAATGCTTTCTTCAGCAACCCATGAGAGTTATTAACCTTGTAAACAGAAACCAGAGACACTTCTAATCTGCATACCATGCTGTGACTTTCTGCCGTGTGAATAGATTTGTCCAAGATGTCAAAGGCGTAAGTACCATCAGTCCCATATCTGGAGAACTCTGTCATCGCCTCTCTCCTCGGGGTCACTAGGAAGAACATTGGTAATGTTCTAGCTATTATCAGGTGATTGGTGAAAACCAGCATGACACCCGACTCCACCTCTTGTCTCCCTCCCGTTCGCCCAGGGGTCATCGAGACACCCTGTTTACACTCATCAGATTAAACTTCACGCCGAATTAAGGCTCTTTTGTGGCTCATTGTGTGGACAGAATGGACACCAGCGTGAATCCATGAGGGACCCCTGAGGATCGCAGGGTCGCCTAGAACACACGCTGGGCTCACCTCTGCCACGATGCTTGTAATATCAGCAAATTGCTTCAGCATTATCGACGCGCTAAAGCCATTATGAAGGAGGTGTTTATCAGCTGTACCGATCGCCTTTTAGAGTGGTAATTACACCGATGCCAGGAGGAGTAAGCTTCAAAATAGTACCCCCTATGCCTTTAACACCCAAGGAAAACGGACAGGAACGTCGTTTCCAAAGAAAAAGGCGTCGAATAGCTAAATTGTCCACTCACCAGAGATTTTCTCTTAGAAAACATAATATAAGAAGCGCATTCTCTCGTGTAATTTTAAACTAGACTTGATACACATGTTTAAACCCTTTTTGAAATGTAACGTATAATGGATGTATGCAGTGCATAAGATGTAACTGCCACGCACAAAGGTATGTTATTCAGTTCGAGTATTTTTTGTGCTATAATGCCGTGCGGGTTCACTGATCAGTGTGATTTCTTGATTTCTTTGAAAACTAGAAATCATTAAGCGACCAAGCGTATTTATGCCTATGTTCATTCATAGGAAAGGCAGTAGTCATTTTTGTATCTGAGTTTTCAGTATCACCAACTTAATTGTCAATATTTAAATTACTCCCTTTTATGAGGTTTGCTTTAGATTCTTTGCAATTCATGCTGTATTATAGACTTTTCCCTTGACAAAAAGTAACAAAACAAAAACAGTAGTAATAACCGGTTCGTCACAATGTTGGATAACAAGTATCATTTAATTATTTTGTCTTTGGACATTCATGACTAAACCAGTTCTGTCTTTCTATTCCTTCCTAGTATTTATCAGTAATAAAATTTTTATATAGTTCATTTTTCCTTTCTTTTTCTTATGAGGCCAAATCGGTAGACAGCTTCATTTAGTATAAAAAGGTTTTGAGTAATTTTGCCCTGCCTCTAAAATGCCCTTTCATCTGTCATTATCTCTTTTTATTGCTTCCAAGTGATCTTTATAGCTCATTATTAGTTATTCAACATTTTTTAATAATTTCTTTTTGTGTAAAAAGTTTTCTTCACTTCAGTACTAACGAATTTTTAGGAAACGCATCCAGGGAGTTATGACTGTGCTTTTGTTTTGGATGTATACATTTTATGCTTTAAGTTTATTGCATATGTACTTGTATGTGCATTGTGGTGTGACTTTATTGTATATGTAATCTTTCCTCTGAAGGAATGATGGGGAAAATGTGAGGAATTTTTCATAAATATATTTTTAAATAATGAGTTCATGTTCGCAAGTTTAAATTATATTAATATGGTATAACATCGATCTTTAAAAGACAGTTTATTATGCACGCTGATATATCTATAATATATTGTTGGCTTTCATGTACGATGAGCTCCGCATTGCTCTGGTGACAGCATAATGCCTCCCCTCAGAGGAGGAGAAGAAACAGCGGTATGTTATCGGTTTGTCATAAGAGAGCATAATTACATCTAATGACATCCCGAGGGTCATTTGCGTTGCCATTCTGCATACTCGTCGGCCTGGACTCAGATGTGGTTCCAAAAGGGCATTGGTTCTCGACAGTGTCGCCCTCAGCCACTGTCAACCTTCTCCTTCCGTTCATTTCTTGCCATTTTATCCCCCGTGGCGAAACGGACCTGAAGGTAGATATAGAAATACCCTGGCTCTGTTTTTTCTACGCCGTGAACGTTTGTGGCCTGTTTCATGCGTCGCTGTTGCATCGTCAGGACGCGATTTCAAAGTTCTGTGCTCGAAGGCCATTTCTTGACTGGTGCAACCGCTAGGTATTTTCGAAATTATTTAAGTTAGCTAAAGGTTAATAAAAAAAAAAAGTATTTGAGTGGTCTGGCATGTATTATTTTAAATCACATTAATTTTGCGAAGCACAGTGGTATGCCTCAGATGTTTCATAAGCCTGAAGAATTTTTGTCATTCAGAAAATTCAGGGTAAAAAATAATGAATATTTACGAGTAATCAAAGATATTGCTCAGTAGCAACAAAGTTATATTTAGCAAGAAAAAATGGTCAATGACGGTCACATTTTCTGCTTATTATATGCGCCGAGTTTATGAATATTTTCGCTGTACTGATATTTTCGAGTATATCTGGCTATTGTACATAAAATCACATTTTTTCTCCAAGATAAGCTTCATCCTCATACAGAACTGCGAAAATGTTGCATATCCCTACTTTAACCACCGCTCAGTTTTCAAAAAGAAAATACAGAGCAATATGTTGTATTTGATATGTAATAAGTATGATGCAATTTCATAATTACTTGAGTATTGCCTTCCTTTTTGACGGGACAGGTATCCATTATAAAAATAACTAATGCTCTTCTAACTGCCAAAGACCATCGGAAGGGATTGCAATATGTGTCATATGCTATCGCAACTGTAGAAAAAGACTATGATCAAGGGTAAATTCAGAAACTTTAACCACATTAAGTGATATCTTTTGCTTTCTTCATTACGAATTTAAATGTGCAGTAATACAGAAAGCTGGCTGATATAAATTTTCCTGTTTTGTTAAGCTGTGAGAGCTAAAGAATAAGGGAGTCTGGCGTTCTTTTTCTTTTTGACTGGATTTTATTATCTCTTTCCCTTCTTTCATTCTGCTCTTGCTCACCCGAAAAGCTGGCTCTAGCCTGTCCCACCCAGGTTAAGCTAAGCTTCTGACATCGCCTTTGGAAAGCAACTCAGGTCAAGGCAACAATGCTGCTATAAATTACAGCGTTTTCTATTGCTACTGCCATTCGTGAGCTTATCGAATTTCAGAGAGAGAGAGAGAGAGAGAGAGAGAGAGAGAGAGAGAGAGAGAGAGAGAGAGAGAGAGAGAGACCTATTCATGAGCGAAAAATGAATTTCAGTCTGATCACGAATAGCACTAGTGCTATTTGTGATCTCTTATGTACAAGTATAAACAGTTGTGTGCACAGATATTAGGCGATCAGAAATAGCAAAAATGATATGCTCAGAGCCCATAAGTAGTTGTGCTTATTACTTTTATGATGGCAGAACCATCTGGGAAATAGGTTTGCCCACCAGTATTCTCTTCTTATGCTTTTTGTTTTTCGTTTTGTTCCCTCATATCTTTTTAACATCATCTATTTATCGTCTAGGCAATTTTTTTTTTTTTGCTTTAAGTGGAAAAATCATCAATATAAATGAAAGCATTTTCCCTTGTAGTTTTTCGATTCGGGACAGTAAATGTTGGGAAAGCTCTGCAAACAAAACTAATAAAAGGAGGTTCATAAAAAAGAAAAGTCATTTATATCTTGTGTATAATGGCTTTTCATTCGAAAAAAAAAAAAAAAAAAAAAACTATGAAAATTAGCAGCTTCTGTCGGTCTTGTTGCTACCATCCAGGAGCAAATGCGGTGGGAGCTAAGGACCAAAAATCACGCTGTGGAACAATTTTCTTTAAGTAGTTCCTTGAAATCATGGAGACCGTCCCGTTTCGATCCCATTTAAGATAAAGAAAAATCAAAATGAGAAGTGACCATGGAACTGCTGTTTAGGGAAAAGGAACAAAAACTCTTCACAAACTATCACGTTGTTGATAATTTTTTTAATTATGTTTTTCATAAAACCATGCCGACTATTTCCCTTTGGGTACTGGCACCCAGTCGAGCATAAAATTGAATGAATATCCCCCGATGCCATAAACTTAAGCACCGAAGCCCCTCCGAATAGTCCCATTGATGAGACATTTTATGTCGAGTCACTTTTTTAGCATTAGGGATAACTGGTATTGTTGTGACGAAATATTTAAATGATTTGCGTTTTATGTTTTAGTTTTTAAAGTTTATTTGAAGTCAACAGTAAACTGTAGCAGCATATGAGGGAGAAAGGACAGTCACTGTGTTCATAAGGGACACTCTCTTTGGCTTGCGTTTGGGGACAAACTTTGTCCCATTTTCAAAGATATAAAAGTAAAAACTGATTTATATTAAATCAGATTAGCCATAAGAATAATACGAAAATATATAATAAAATTGTTGAAGGCAAATCTAAAATAAGAGATTAGTATGCGTACATGAAACGTATCCTACGTTGCATTTGCATTTTTTGATGTGGTCTCTAAAGTTTTAAAAATCATGATTTGATAGTTTTTTGCACTTCTTAGTTAGCTCACTCCATGATAAGAACCAATTTTTAGCTTCATCAGTCTACAGGAGCCAACGTAATTTGAATAAAGAGTAATTTTTTGGGGTATCGGATAGCTAGGTATTAGTTTAGAATCGACAGATAGTAGATTTTTGATTAATGTTTCTGTACATCTTATTACGTAAGATTTTCTTAAAGATGTTTATGCTATAAATACGCTAATTCTGCTATCTTAAAAAGTAGATATGTATTGTCTGCCGAAATACAAGGCTTGTAGTTTTAATAGACCCTGTTCAGCTCATTATATTGCTAATTTTCTATTATGTTTTGTTCAAATAACCAGGATAAAATATATTTTCCAGCAGCAGTGAAAAGACAGGGAAGCACAACCTAGAATTGCCGCAAAAGGCACACGAGCGCTCAAGTGTAGGCTCCCATATCATAAGAAAGATAGATAAAGCGCTCTCTTAAAGTTCCCGATCATGCAATCAAGGGATAACGGATCCCAGGACCTCCTTACACCCGTGATCGACCTGCTGTCATTCCCAGGCATCGTCCATCACCTCCGGGACAAAAGCCTTGTGTTTTAAATCGAATCTTCCTGGGAAGTTTATCAAGAGTCATTATGAAGATACTGTGAACTTGTCCGGTCCTGCGTCGGGATTGCCTTTTATGATTGGATTACACGTTGATGATTAGCCATGGCCATCCCAGCAGAGGACCAGACAAGACATTGTCCTTACCTGTTTTCATATGTCCATCCAGGAATAGATTCGTACAGTGGATTATATACAGGCTTTCACCTCAGTATATTGTAGTATCTTACATATACGTTCACATATCAATTTATAGTTTGCAGAGCGCAAGAACTACTGAAACTTACTGCAAATTAGGAAATGTTTGCATTGAAGGATATCGAAGTTTAAACACAGAGAATTTGGAATCTCAGTCCATTAACATTCCACTTCCAAAACAGTTCCCTTTCTAGTAAAGCAATAATGATTTCGTAGTGCCTAGCTATTTAACATAAAAGGGCTGATTAACTGAAATTATTGCCTTTTATTGGGATGACCTAAAGGTTCAGACCATTGTGCAATAATGAGCATGACCCAGGAACGCCGAATGAATTATGGATATTCCTAGAACCTTATTGTTATCATGTATTACTTGAGATTAAGGAAGTTTTGTGGCCGAGAGACAGGGAAGATGGCTTAGCCGGAATAAAATGTCGTTTGGGAGATAGAGGATTTTAACATTAGGCTGGAATGCTGCAATTTGAGAAATCATAATGGAAAGTTTATTTTTTAGGAGATTTATGGTTTTAGCTGTTGCCTTTAAAGAGGGTTGTTTACTATAGCTGGAATTTGCACAGTGACTTGTGAAAAGGTTATTTATGACAGCTGAAATTTCAGCAGTCGCCTGAGTATAAGGGTTGAGCAGGAGACTTGATATCAGCAGTTCCCTGTGAAAAAGGGCTGTTGATGTGACGTGATTTCAGCAGTTCTTTTAGGAAAACGGTTGTTCATATTTCTGGATTTAAGCAGTAGCCTGTGAAAATTGTTTATGAGAGCTGGAATTTAAGCAATTGCATGGGTGTTTATGGTAGCTGGTATTTAAGTAGTCATTTGTAAAAAGGGTTATTTATTATAGCTGTGATTTAAACAATCGCCTGGGTAAAAGGGTTGCGTAGAATGGTGATGTCAGCAGTTCCAAGTAAAAAAAAAAAACGTATACGAAAGTTGTTTTCATCAGTTCCCCGTAAGGAAAAAATTTGTTCATGATAGCTGAGATTTAAGCAGTCATCTGCGAAAAATGGTAGTATAAGAGAGCTGGGACTTCAGCAGGAGACTGTGAAACAAGGTTGTTTATAAGAGCTGAGATTTAAGCAAACGCTTGTGAAAAGGGATGTTTGTGAGAGTTGAAAATTATGCAGTCACTTGTGAAAAAGGGTTGTTTTTGACAGATGAAAATTTAGCAGTCGCTTGTGTGAAAGGGTTGCCAACGAGGGCTGTGATATCAGCTGTTCTTTGGGATAAAAGGTTTGGAAAAGTGATTGTTTATGAGAGCTGCTATTTAGGCAAGCACTTGTGAAAAAGAGTTGTTTATGAGAGCGGTGATTTCAGCAGTTCGCTGAGAAAGAAAATGTTGATTATGACCCTGGGATTTAAGGAGTCGCCTGTGAAAAGGGGTTAATTTTAAGAGCCTATATTTAAGCAGCCGGCTGGGAAAGTGTTTTTGTGAGAGCAGGGATTTTATCAGTTCCCATGGGCAGAAAAAGTTGTCCATGACTGTTGGGATTTAAGCAATAGCCAGCGAAAAAGGATTGTTTATGAGAGGTAGGACTGCATCACTTGGCTGAGAGAAGGGTTGTTCATGAGAGCTGAGATTTAAACAATCTCCCGTGAAAAGGGTTGTTCATGAGAGTTTGGATATAGGCAATCGCCCGAGAAAAAGGATGATTCATATCATAGGATATGGGCTGTAAGAAATTGCTTGGGTACAGGAAAATGTGATTTCAGAAGTTCCCGTGGAAATAGGGTTGTTTATGGGAACTGGGATTTAAGCCTTTCCTTCTGAAAAATTGTTTATGACAGCCGATATTTTAGCAGTTTGCCGTGGGGAAGGGGTTGGTTGAGATCTCAGATTTATGATATTGTTTTGAATAAAGGGATGTTTAAAAGAGCTTTATCATATCTGTGATTTTAGAAATCGCAATGACTGAAGGGTCGCTTTAGTATGGTTTAATTTAGCGAACTGCTACCTCACTCTTAGACCAAACAGAGTGAGAGACAAATACTGTATATAGTACTTGAGTATAATCTGAAAAATGATTAAGTATTCGTTTGAAATAAACTAGGCTTCATTCACGAAGTAAGTGAGGATTCAAGAAATTGTTTGCCTTGTTCGTATTGCACTGAAAATGATTCAATAGTAGAAGAAGGGAAGATCAAGCCATGTAGAAGTAGAGTGTACTAAAAGGGAAAAAACACAAACATTATAGTCAGAGATTATAATGCAGGCATCATAAACCTAGTATAAAATGATTATGTCCATGCCGTGCGCTGGATGACTGGAGAAGCAAGTAAATATGTCAGTGTGACTTTGACAAGACCAACTGCGCACGTTTTCTTGTGATTGCTTCAGATGGCCAGACCTTTGGTCTTATCGGCGTTTAATGACCACTTGTGACAGCAGCCTGAGTGGTCGGTAAATAGTTCAGTCATGCATTTATGGTCGAGATCAGAATTATGATTGGTTAAGTGGCGGCTGGCCTAATGCGCTGATAATTGCTTTGTCTTTGGTCTCCACAATAACTGGAATTCCCATAATTCAAATTAGTTTGTCATCTCTCCTTTGTTTTTTGTAGACAGATTTGGTTTTAGAATTGATTTCAAACGTGTTTCTTCGTTGTTAACTCAGTTTCTTTTTCCTTTTCTTTATGACGTAAGCTTGGAGTCCAATATTTATGTCAAGCTATACAGTATTTTGATAAAGGAGAGATTTTTAACCTTAAGCAGTCTGCATTATACTCTTTGTAATGAGGCCACTAATAAGCTGAACTAAGGTTAAACAGAAAATTGCCAGTTAGGTGGGTGTGTTTTAAGGGAGATTGGTTTAGAATGCTGGGCTGACTCATGCTTGCAGTTCCTCATCGCAGGGGTGGGTACCGTTCTCAGCTAGCACCCTGCTGGCCCGCGTTCAATTCTCCGACCGGCCAATGAGGAATTAGAGGAATTTATTTCTGGTGGTAGAAACTCATTTCTCGTTGTAATGTGGTTCGGATTCCACAATAAGCTGTAGGTCCCGTTGCTAGGTAACTAATTGGTTCTTAGCCACGTAAAATAAATCTAATCCTTCGGGCCAGCCCTAGAAGAGCTGTTAGTCAGCTCAGTGGTCTGGTTAAACTAAGATATACTTAATTTTTTTTTTTTTTTGCGACTGATCAAGTTTTCATTATTATTATTATTATTATTATTATTATTATTATTATTATTATTATTATTATTCACCATGACCGTACATTCATTATAGGATCAGCCACACTGCCCAATAGCTTACTGAGCAAGCCAGTGACGAATAAAGAATGGCAATATGCGAAAAAAGAAAAGCTTTGCAAAAAAGCATTGGATTATTATACAGATCAAAAACTTTTTGAGATAAAATTGTAACTCTACTTCTTTCAAAGAGCGTTTAAAACCACAACATGTATAAAAGCCCCAATTAGAGAATCCAGTAGCCTCTAGCATCGAGAGAGAGAGAGAGAGAGAGAGAGAGAGAGAGAGAGAGAGAGAGAGAGAGAATGAGAGCGGCGGAGAAAAATCTTTTATAAAGAAATTCCCTCGTTCATCTGACCGTGAGAAAGGGAGGTCTCATTATGAAGACCAGTTTACGATGAGCATCTGAACTGTAACGAAGTATCCGGTAATTAACATAAATATCTGCTCTCTCCCCCTTAAGTAAATCTCTCTCTCTCTCTCTCTCTCTCTCTCTCTCTCTCTCTCTCTCTCTCTCTCTCTCTCTCTCTCTCTCTGAGGTATTTGTAACGCTTTAATCTCAAGACTTCCATAGTTATTTTGGCCTGAGTAGTCACGCTCCGCCCACCACGAATTATGCAATCACAGGCATCTTTGATCTGTACTGATTCTGAGCTGGGGGGCGTCCCTTGCTCTCAAATTAATTCAGGGGCGCTCGCACCTTCAGGTAATAAGAGGAATATTTCGCCTTCCGTTGCTCTCTTTCCATTCCTTTTATGGTCAACTGGGTATTCTTTTATAATGCTCTAAAATATAGGCCCTGTTAAGCGAGCAAAAGTTGCAGCCTGGGTTTTGTACACTTCATTTTTAATGTTTTCATTTTCTTCCTTACTGTCAGTTTTTTCCTCTGTTATGCCCGAATTAAATTTCCTTAAAGTAATTTAATGCGCCTTTGATCCTCATGTTATTCTCAAAGTATGTATGCTAATTCCTGTATTCTTGTGATGCACAGATTACCATCGTGTGTTTGACCATCTGCTTATAAAATCGGGGTTGCTTGATGTCACTGAAATGCTGATAGGGGAACTTATACTGTGTGGTCGCCAGCATCTCGTTTATATATGATTGTGTCCGTATGCATGTGTGTATGAATTTGTTTTAATTCACCAAGATTGTTAGACAGTTTTCTTTATCTTCCGGATTGTTTTTGTAATCATAAGGGCAAAAGTGACGAACGACTGAGCTTGTCAGTAACAATTAAGTTACATGCCTACATCAATTCTTCCAGATCACTCTTACCTGATGATATGTATTTATTCTATTCTAAGTATGAAAGTACTTGATGCGCATCATGGTGAGCTATTTATTCTCTAAACACCTTTATTCCAAATTTTTTTCCAACGTTGTTGGCAGGTGGTGACACTTTCATTTATACAACAGCGTACAACCAAGGTGAATGTTTTAATATGTTTTCATATTTTCTTCGGTTGGGGGGGTTGGGGGGGGGGGGAGGAAGAAGATGTCTGCTTTTAATACATTCATAATCATTCGTACAAGGCTAGAGTCGACTGGTCATTGGTAGTATAGTTTCTAACAACTTATTTGTGCGTTATTAAAAAGCTTTCTTTTTATCATTACATAAACATTATGGTATGATTCTGTTAACTTCATTTTATTAAACGGAAGTCACACTAAATAAAAGAGAGTGAGAATCTAAAAAGGGTTCGAAGGATGATTTCAGGCTGCTCCCATGACCCACATATGAAAACCCATTAAAATTCCGTAGCTAAAAATGGGTAAAGGCAGCATGAAGGCAAATATAAATTGCCTCTCATATAAAGTGAAACTTTTCCACTACCGGACTCAGTTAAACAGATTTAAACGTGAAGGCGTTTAGAACTCAAGTCCGTTTGCCATCTGGTTTATTTGTTGTGGTTTTCTGCTCTGTTATGAGGAGAATTTATGCTCCGCCATCTTTGTTATTTCATGACATTTTCGTGATCTCGTTCTTGTTCGGTCCTCTTAGAATGATGCTTTTGTAGCAGTTATACTGATTGTATCAGCTTATTTTCGCTTAGTACAGATCTGACGCTGTAGCTCTGGATGTCATTGACATAATAATAAGGCTTTGTCACTTTGTAACAACCATTTTATCAGCGTTTAAGCAGTTCTTCAAAGCTTTTCCACTGTCAAAAAGAAAAACTATTTGTTGCTACGACATCATCTTTTTTTAAAGAAAAATTATAAACAGTAATGGTAGTGAGCGCTGGAAACTGAGACGGAACCATTTCATTAGGTGTCCCGGTCCTGAAGCCTGCAGATGCAGCGGTCCGTTTTACGTTTTCCTTTTTCACTATCGCTTCATTATATCTGTAAATTCATCTCAAGACAAAATCCGGAAAGAGCGATATAATTTTTTGGTTTATCTCCGCCGTTCTTGTGTCGTGATGTGTCCTTTCTTTATCAACTGCCCATCAATGAGACAACGACATGAAAGTGTGAAAACACTAAAGGAAGGAAGAGTATTTAAGTCGAAAGAGCAACGTTTAACTGGGAAGGTCTTCTTTTTTCTCTCTCCCTCGTTTTCGTGATTTCATTTTTGTTCGTGTCTTTTAATGCCAGGGAGTCACGGGAAAAGCTGCCAGGAATTGTTTCCTCAGATCTTCAGAGGATGTATTTCATTTATGTGTAATTCATTTTCATGTTATTCATTTTAGGGTTCATTTTGCATTCCATCATCATTACTATTTGCTATGGCCAACAAAAGTCAAGATCACAGGAACGAACGATCATGAAGTTGATATATGCTATCCATTTTTGCTAATAGATAATAATATAATCCGAGTGGATCTTGTTTGTCCTCCCCAGGTGACAGTAGGGGGGCACATGACACAGCCACCCACCCCATCCAAACCGGTTTGTCCTCCCCTGGTGGGGGCGGGGTAGGTATGGGATCGGGAGGGTAGGGGCAACAGCAGTGCCGATTTCCAGCAAGCGTAGTGCGTGCCAACAAGCTCATAGATAATAGAGAAGTGGGTTGCTTTTATCATTAATGTTACTGTTATCCAAAATAAGAATATATTCATGTTGGACAGTGCCACAATACCATCATACTGCTAAGCAAACTTCCACAGTATAGATATTTCATGTATGAGGAAAGAATAATGAAGTCAATGAAAGGAAAGTATGGTAATGCAGTAGATGGTTTCAGGCAGGACTGTTAAATAGTAATCGACCTGTATTTGTGTTTCCTTTCTCTTCAGTTTTCTCCAAAGATTTTTTAGTGAGCAAGACAGTAATTTACGTTACCTACTCTAGTGAAACAGGAGAAGGTGAATTTCAAACTCATAAACAAATGAAATTAGGAAAGAGAAGTGTCATGATGATCTAAGGATAATGTAAAAAGAAAATTAAAAAATCACACAAAACTTGATAAAATTTGTGAATAGAGGAAGTAAAAGAGCGAAGAATGGTTTCGATGAACAGCTAACTTAAAGATGAAAGGAAACGATAAAAAGGAGGGATTTTTTTTTTATATTTTACATAGGAAAGAGAGAGAGAGATTTATGAAACGGCTATTGATTCTCATGAGTTGAGGAAAGGTTATGCCCCACTGCGAAAGCCATGCTCCTGTACCACTGCTTGTAGAGGCTTTATTTATTTGATCTTATTTTATCTGCATCCTATTTTGCGATATATTCATCTATTTGATTTTTTTTTTTCTTTTGTCCAATGGGCATTTTGTTCCGTTGAAACTCTGAAGTCACATCAGCTGCCGTGTTGGTCATTCCGTCAGTGCAGAGGCTTATTTTGAATAACGCTAATAATTGTAGTGATTAGAATATACAAATCTCTACCTTCATAATTCTCAGTAATCCAAGTTATGGATCGTGTTGAAAGAGTCTCTAAACTATCCCAAAGCTGGACGGGATCAAAATGGAAAATAAAAAGATATATTAGAGATAAGATTCAACCACCAGGGGGCTTGTGCATCTCTCCCCCTCCACTGCCTTCCTCCCCCTCTCTCTTAGCCCCTGTCCTGACTACCCTGCCTGCTCCTTACAGTGGTAGAGCACAGCGTCTTTGACATATTCCATTATTTTTTTCCTTCTTTTTTAATACCACCCCGGCATCCAAGGGAGACACATATTGCTTAATTAGTTAAAATCCGAATGTGGCGATGAAGATGTTACGCTTGGCGAAGCTCGAGGATGTGAAATAAATGTTGAGATTAATGTGAACGGAATATAGTATGTACTTAAAAACGTTTTAAAAGTTATAATAAAATGTTGCCTGTTTGTGCCCGTTCATTGCCCTCGCGCGAGGGATGCGGGGAGTATGAAATACATGGGAAGAGATACACAGAGATGGGAAGGAAATCTTGTTTTAGAACTGGGCTCTTAAACCTTCCTGTGCTGTGTTGGGAAGGCATCGTAAGAGTAAGCGATGTAGAACTTTCTCCAAGTTTTTTGTTTTGATTACGTGCTAAAAGCTTTCTGAAGCACTGTTGAAAATGCATGATCACCAAACCGGAACAATCACAGAGAGCTTATTCACAGAAAGTGCTGACGTCTGATAACATTCAGCGTTGAAACAAAAAGCTTTAACGAGCTTTCTCGGTGCTTATGAGCTGAGAATACAAATAATAGATTACCTGTATGTCGTGCTCATAATATACGAAGCCCATTCCCGGCTATCTTGAATGCTCACAGTGTTTCTATCCTAAGTTTAATGTGCCTTTTTATCTTGGCTTAGCTAAAAGCTTGCTAAATGGTTTTAATATAAGAGGAAATTCTTTCTTATTATTCCTTGCAATTGTTTACAACCTTAATTTAAAGAAAAAAAACTCAGGCACATGAAGCAGGAATTCTCTTAGACACGCAGTCTTCCATGATGATATCGGAACTCTCCCTGTTAAATTTTATCTGCCAGAATAGGTAAAAGGCATCGCCTTGGCTTTCCGTAGACTAGGTCCATACCTAACCCGTCTCCTTGTCAGAAGTCCACATGATGCTTCCAGACGCGTAAATCTTGGCATTGGATAATCACGTCTTTCCAAAGAGAAATTCTCTCCAGAAAGCTATTGTTCTCGAGCTACAATCATCCCCAGGTATGAGAGAGTAGCCTATGGTTCCGCTGCATTCTCCCTGTGCTGGGCGGTGTAAGGGCGTCCATTCATCTTGTGTCTTGCCCCACTACAGCCTCTCCCGAGCGCCACTGGGGGGCCTCTGCGTGTGTTGCTTCTCCGTCCGATTGGCCACAACTCAGCTTCATAGCTGCATGAATGCTGCTTCCCTGTAGTATTATCCGGTAAATGACGCGTTTAGGCTCTCCGTGATATAATTTAGAATAACAAAATAAACACACATCTGCGAAAAAGCTATATACTGGCAAGTAAGCACCTCCTTCGCAACTAGTCTTACAAATAAGTCTCAGAATCGAATGCAAGAATAGGCATCCCCGCGTGGCCGGCAGCCCCCTGGTGGTGGGTTTAACAACTATTCGCACCTATCGACAAAAGCTAATCGTGATGCGCCGCAGTGGGGATGACAGATTCAAGAAATATGAGAAATGGTGCGATCCTCTCACGATCTGAAGACAAAGTGACTGCAAAATATACGATGAAGCGACGTCGAGTGGGTGCAGGCCAAGAAAGCATTTTCCCAGAGAGGAGGCGCAGACGAAAGTCGTTAATGCCACGAGGTTTTATCTCGACAGTCTTAATATCGCTTATTCGTCCAGCGCCGCGCATGGATGTTTAACGTTGTCGCTTTAATTGCATGTGTGTGTGTGCGTGCTTGCGTTGGAGAGTATGTGTGTGCGGCTTTTGTGATGTTCGGAGCTATCATTAATGTAAATAGAGTTGTAATGTATTACCTTTCTGATTTGTGGGGAACCTATTTTCCTTGCGTAGTTACGGGTCGTAGTTAAAAAATAAAACAATAAACAATGCATAGAACTGATTACCATAAACCACTGAATAAAAGCCATGAATAGCCAATAGCTTAGTACCTTCTTTATGTGTATGAGTGTGGTTTATGACTCGATGGGGTGATAGCACTGAAATTGTTAATTGAAAGGAACTGCGTTTGTTACGATTGAAGGTTTGGTTATACAGAACTTCGGGTGGCCTCCTCTGCCAAAGACTAATGATGCAAATAAATTGTAACGGCCAAAGTGCGCAGAAGATAAAAGCAAATTAATTGCTTTTAGCGGTGAATTACAAAACACGGGCTAAAACTCTTCGTACTCGACATAAATCGCAGTTGATTGCAAAGTAGCAAAAATTAAAAAATAAAATATGAGAAAGTAGCGAATACCGAACAGTTTATAGTTTAATTTTTTGAACACTTTTTGTATTATTACTTGTAGGTTTATTTATTCAATTGCATTTATTTGTTATTTTCATCGGTATTTACTGTGTCTTGGCTCTGTTTTCACTTGTTTTTACAAATAACCCTCATTAAATTTATGAGTCTTTAGCCAATTTTATGTGATCTTGTATAACATGAATAATTACGATAATAGCAGTGTTAAGCTGTATTTCAAGTACCTCAGTATTTTCTGTATCGATACTGGAAGACTTAAATATTGTAAAATAATAAATGATGCCCAAGAACGAGATAAGATCAAAGTGATGTACTGACAGAATTGTTGCAGGTTCTATAGCAGCAACAAAGTTCATTTCTGCATTCGTAGTTTTTATTTTGTAATATTCTTGAACTACTTGGAGTTATTATCAAGAACCAATTATAAATTAGTGGGTAAGTTTGTGTCAGGGCTCTCAGACAGCAACCGCTTTTATTTTTTTCAGAAATGAGTAAAAAATACATTGGATATTTCTAAAAAGGTTTGGCTTTAAAGATAACTCTAATTGCCGTATTTAATTAGTATTTAATAGTGTAATGTTCTTTTGGAAAAAGATGAATCATAAAGGACTTCTCTTTATAGTAAAGTGTACTTAAGGGTTTTTTCCCCGTAATCCTTTAGTTGTTACTGACTGAGCCTTCGCCCATCAGTTTTCGGACTGAAGAAACGGTTCTCACTTAAGGTTGCTCGAATTGCTGCTGTTGGCCTTTTTCCTCCGTATGTTGATTTCCAGTGACAATTGAAAAGCATCTTGATAACTGTAGTTGTATACATTTCCATCTTCATGCGGGAAGTATTGTACCCAAACGCATTGTTATTCATATTACTGAAAAAAATGCACATTTTTTTTATACCATCAGACTATTATTAGTTAAAAATCTTTATTATTGGTATTTATTATTCTCGTTATTATAAATATGATTAGTACTAGTCTGTTGTACCTTATCATCATACGGACATATATCCTGAAACAAATTTCAAACTGGAATGTTTCTTCCTTAAACGCCTTTTTATTCATAATATCGAACAGTTTAAAACACTTAATTTTGAAACAGTCATTATCATCATCATCATTGTAACACCTTGTCAGGACAAACCCATGAAATATTTGCAGACAAATAAGAATTCCCAAAGTCTTATAAGTAAAGTGATAGTTAAACTCTCTCTCTCTCTCTCTCTCTCTCTCTCTCTCTCTCTCTCTCTCTCTCTCTCTCTCTCTCTCTCTCTCTCTCTCTCTCGCTATTCATCCTTTAACTTTGGATAGACCTCTACAATGAATGTCATATTATTCCAAAATGTCTGCCCATCGCGAGAAAATCTAAAATAAAAGGATCATTTTATAATTCTAATAAACCACATTCCTATTCTCATTGGCTTGGAAATGTACAAACATTCTGAAGCACATTATTTTGATAATCTGCCTAATATCTTCAGAGTAGCAACATTTTTCTAAATGTGACTGTTGAATGTAGTTTCATTTCTGTATGATTTTCCATCATCATAAGGCTCTCACTTTTATTTTTTATTTTTGTTTTAATCTCATTTGGTCTCCCTACTGGTAATCTTATGTCCCAGATTTCTCTGGGTCAAAGTTCGCGGGCAGTTTTTCCGAAAACGAGCAGTAGAAGGTCTCCCGTCGGGTTGTAGAATAGGTTCTTCAGGGGGTAAGCCTTGGCGCAAAGCATTCCAGCGTCTAAGTGTATTACTTTGGTCCAACAGCCACATAATTACTTCATTCTTGTTTCTGTGATGTCATTACTCATGGGGCAAGATGGGTATTTGCATAATGTAAGAAATTTAGAGAGATTTATTATTGTGGTTATTATTACGGCGAAACAATTATTTTGCCGAAACCATTAATCTCTCATCTGGTTCACTTTCTTTTTTTAATGGTACAAAACTCAAAAGAGGCATGTTTGGACAAAATGCTGATTCCCCCAGAAAACTCTGTTCATGTGAAATAGTGGTGATGGTAGAGAATTTCATTCCGTGTAAGTGGATGGCATAAAAGTCTGGCTAGAAGTGTTAGCCCTTGAGTTCGTAAATCCTAACCAGTATTGGAGAGGCTGTGAAGTCTGTCGTATACAAAGTAGAGCCTTTCGCAAAGTAATAACTGTAAAACAAGCAGTGTAAGGTGACTGTACGACAAAGTTGAAGGGAATTCAAGTTAAGTCGATAACCATGGACTCTGCATTATCAAACTGAATTTGTTTGGAAAGACTTCCAAGATAGTAGAGGGGAGAGAGAGAGAGAGAGAGAGAGAGAGAGAGAGAGAGAGAGAGAGAGAGAGAGAGAGAGAGAGAGAGAGAGAGAGAGAGAGGGTGTTAGGGAGGAGAAAGAGACAAAGAGTGAGGGAGAGTTGTAGAGAGAGAGTTTATCAGTTGTCATTCAGTTTTCCCGGGCAGCGCCGGCTTGGTCAGCTAGTATATATATATGTATTACTATATGCCACTTTCCCTTTTGAAGAGGCGGCGCCAAAACAGTACAGCCTTCGAGTTTATCAGCTGGTCGTTCAATAATTTTATAAATATACCGTATATACCGTACATATACATACATACATACATATATATGTATGTATGTGTGTGTATATATATGTATATATATATGCATATTTATATGTATAATATATATATATATATATATATATATATATATATATATATATATATTACATATATAAATATACATATACATATATATATATATATTACATATATAAATATACATATACATATATATAATATATATATATACACACACACACACATATATATATATATATATATGTGTGTGTGTGTATTCTTGAAACATGCTTAAGTGCTCGTTTAGATGAATTTATTATTATGTGCATATTCGGGTTACACTCACATGTATGTTGTCGCAGTGCAAGTATTTTATTTGAAATAATTACGCTGATGTACACATTGTCATTTGTGTCTGGGCTCTCTGATATTAGTAGGGTACATAGGGGGGGTGTCACTAAGATTTTTATATGCTTTAAAGTGTGTTCTAACAGGTCTGACATGTTAACATTGAAAAAAAGTGGGCACTCTTTTGATTTTCCGTGTGTAAAGAGTAGCCTCCAAAAACTAGCTACAGAATCCAATGTGCCCCAGTACCAACACTTACGAACAATAACATGATGAAAAATGGTGTTCTATTTACACAAATGAGTTATGGTGTGATTAAGAATGAATAATTTTGTATCTAAATTACCACTGATAAAAAGAAATGGGACATTTCATAAAAGAATTGAAAGAATTTTTAAAATCTTAACAGTCACTTAAAACAGGTGTGACATTTGTTTTTCCTGCCTGAAAGCATTTTGGCTTCTTTCCCCATCTTCTCTGACTGTAAGACATCCTTTTCAATGTCAGGAGGAACACATGCACCAGAAGAGATATTATAGAGTTTATATTTGTCATCCATGTTGAATGGGTTGAGCCATCCCTGAATAGTATCAAGTGTTCTTTGCACTGCGTCCTTACTTCGCTTGATTTCAGATTCACATAGTTCTCTGTGCTTTCCATTTTTTTTTACTGCCATCATCCCCAATCATTCCAGCCATCTTGAGAGTAGCTTCATAACACTTGGTACGTTCCGATGCCGTTCTTATCCATCTTTGATAGGCACCATAATTATGGGGTATGCCCGAGAGTCCTGTACCTCCAGCACCTAGATCTGGCAAATTTCATATAGGTCTCCATTGTTTTGTCAACAGCGCGCAGATTCCCTGGAATAAGAGACCTTGCAACAGACATAGCTCCCTTCCTTAAAAGCTCACTTGCACCTGGATGTGTGATTCATCAACGGATGACAAAAGGCAGTAAAACCAACAAAGGTAGCGAGCATAATTCTGCACACCAAATGAATAAACGGATCTGCCATGTCGCCCAGTGTCTTGTGAAACAAAGGTACGCTATTAGTTTTGACTACATATATAACGAGAAAAACCAGTCGAGAATCATCCAAGAAGGACATCCAGAACTGAGCAGTTTTCCCCAGTAAACCATTTCTCAACTCTTCTTGAAATGCGGTGTATTTGTTCAGGTACTCTGATAAACTTTATCCTTTATGGCACTAGCCATGTTTTCAGGGGTCATAGATGTAATGAGATCACTTAAGGCTTCTGCATTTCATTCACATTACTGTTGCCCATCTATGAAGCTCTGAAGCAGAAGTCTCTCAGATGATTCACTCACAACATTGAGACCATAATTCCTTGCTGCACCTCTTGCCACTGAGAACTTTCCCAACACATTCCGATGTAACAAGATCAGCTTCAATAAGCAATGTAGCATATCCAGATCCAGCCATTTTATGACCGATCATGTTCAAATAATTAATAATGGTATGGCAAGCACCAGTTAAAACAATGTGGTTTTTATATTCAGCAGGATTATACCATATCAATAGCAGAGCTTTCATACATACCTCTAGTCAGATGTGGTTATAGTGTATAATTGGCCAACCTCTTTTGTAGCTTGTTCACACCTCTAAGTAATTCTTTGACAACATTATATTCTGTGACAGGCCAGGGATAGCTATCTATAGTTGTGCGCCAGAGTGGTGCAATCCCTGTTGCTTAAATGAAGCCACCAAAGGCTGGCATACTTTGTTTCCCTGTCGCCCAAGCTTTTCGGCATGATATCCAAATCAAATAGAACAATTGTCCTTTAGCAAATGCAACTTTATTTTCGGTAGGCTCTTCTGTGTATTCCAAATTCATTACTGGTTCTCGTCTTCTTGATACATGGAAAGTAGGAAGAGCTGAGGGGGGGATCTTGTTTTCTTACTAGAGAAGACCTAGAAACGGTAGGCAGTGATGCTGATTGAGCCCTTGGACCTCTTGCAGCATTATTCCTCCTGTCGTGTTGGTGAACGGAGCACCATGAATTCTTGTTAAGTGTTGATTAAAGTCTTTCCATTCGGAATGAAACACAGCATTGTATGGTGTTTTAACAATCTGATTACTCAGTACTGTTGATTTTTGTTCCAAGGCTGTGTCTACTGCAGATTCTAATTCCATTGCAAAGCATTTTTTGCTTTCACAGTGACCAAATCGGTTTAACAATGTTAGTAGTAGTTTGCTACGATACAAATGCCTTAATGTCATACACAGCAAAACGTGTTTGGGTAATTTCCACTGCCCGTTAGTAACAGCACGGCATATATCCTGCCCAGTTGACAGAACAAGACGATTTGCATGATCTGATGTGATAATCATTTGTTTGTCCATTACAATACTCAAGACCTCCTTAGCTGGTTAGGTATCACTTCTGATGTGATCTCCAAATCATTGGCAGAGGGTGGCCATGATAAGTCCTTTGATTCTCTAAATGATTTCATAATTATTCCACGCAAAAGCAAAGCAACTTCTCTAAAAAGAATCAGTAGTAGCAAGACTGTTTGCATTACTTACAGCATCTCCAACTGTTATTTTAGTGTTGTACAGTACGAGTTAGTTATAAATGTACAGTACGAAAAATGGTTGACCGTTTGCAGGATTACATTTAACAAACTGAATTTTGCCATTCAAATCAGAGTGAATTTCAAGTTTTGGTTTTAATCTCTTGGCACCTTGGTATTTGAGATTCTTGAATGACATTTTTTCTAACTCAGCAGTGTATTTTAGTGTGAAACATTAAAGTTGAATTACTTTATTTGTTTGGATCACATGCTCTGTAACATATGCAACCACGTGATGAAGTGCAGATTTATGGGCATCTTCTAGAGCAGTCTGTGCAGCAACTGATTGATTCTCTTGACTCTCCCAATATTCTGGTTTCATTGTATACTTTTCTTCTACAAGAGGGATGATCTCTAGCTTCACAATCAAATAAATCATATCTTCGTATAAGCAACAGCAAGTTTTCATCATTGTGTTTCTCTGCTATTCTAATTATAGCCTTCCAGCCTTCTCTTTCGAGTATTGTTATACTCTCTTTTGTGCTGCTTCTTCCTTTCTTTACATGAATACGTCCAGACTTATTGCAGAACATACAGTCAGGGTCAAAACTTATTTTCTCTTTACTAATCCAATGCTTCTTTTCTCTTAAGCTCTCGCCAACAGTGGTACTTATACTGGAGCTTTTGAGTCTGTTAAGGTTGCAAGTCAACCGAGAATAATAGTTCCGAGGATATCCATCGAGATGACCAAAATTTTCTGGTATTTGCTGACAAATGTTCCCCATTTTGGTGGTTGATCCTTCAGGCTCAGAAACACGTTGATGCTTTTCATTCTGGATATAAGTCCATTGTTTTTGAGGATCCTTTAATTCTGAAAACAGGACTACATTTCCCTGTTCGGTGTTTTCGAAATGAATTATACAATTGCCTTGGCGCTTTTCTTTCTCTCGAGGAGGGTCATCCTTCCCATGGCTCTGAGTTTTTTTGTTCAATCAAAGTGGGAGCTGATTCTTTTCTGCATGACACCTTAGGAGTACAATGGGTTATTCAGTACTTGGAATATACGAATATATATCAGAAAGATACTTTGAGCGATTATGTTCCTGCAAAACAGAATAAAAACTAACCAATTTCTAACAATTACTGTATTAAAAATAGCGATAAACCAAAGAATAATACAGCTGATGGATAGGATAATTTTATGTCTAATGGATTATTCATTGATAAAAATGCCAAAATATGAGGTTTACCCTGCATTTCCTCCGGAAGGTACGTGTATTATAGCATAAACTTGGCTACCACTGCTGATGATATAAAAAAAAAAATGTGATACGCACATGTTTTCTGGCGGCCACTTTACACAACGAAAAGCCAGAGTGTGCCCACTTTTTTGTGTGTTAACATGCCAAACCTGTTTTGAGACACTTTATAGTATATAAAATTGCTCGGCTTATTAAATCCTTGTGGGGGGGGGCCCGCATAGTGACCCCCACCTCCTACGTACTGGACTTTATCGTCTGACATACTATCAGCAGGTAAATGTGAGACGTAAAACCTTGAAGCATTATTTTTCCTTAAGATGACAAATATCTTTCTCCCCTTTCTCATCTCCCGCTGTCCTAATCACCACCCCTTGACTCAGGCGTGACCACCCACTCAGTAAGACCTCTGTTGACCTAGGTTACGGTACGTTACCTTACAAAGACTTCCCGCCATTTCCGTAATGGTCCTCCGCCATCGGACATTCGTTCAAATTTCCCGCCAAATGGAACTCCATTAAAAGCAAAGGCTACCTGAGAACTGACATCGTTTATCATTTTGGCATCGAGAAATGTTAGAAATACCGAGGGCTATCACGCTGGTCCAAGCAAAAAAAAAAAAAAAAGGGTTTAATATCAAGTCTGCTTCGTGCATTTTCAGTTGAGTATTGTATTTAACGAAGCATTTTCAGTTGAGTATTGTATTTTTTTATTTCCTAGGATAAGTTATTTACATGCTCGTTGAAGAGGTTCTTTGCTCTATTTCTGGTTACTGCATTTTTATACTTAAAACGTTCAAATAATCAGAAAGATTGGAATTAACGTTGCACAGGTCGTGACACTGTTCTATGGACTTATTCCGAATTACACTTCGGACACACAAATGTGTATGCAATCACTGAAAACAGTTTACTAGTTAATGACTCTTTTGACTTGAACAGACTGCCAATTTTAAAATTATAGAAAAGTACCGTTCGAATCTTGACATCTTTAAAGTATGTTTTAGTCATGTTTTATTTTTCTTTCAATTAAACTGTTGATTTTACTTGAATATTTATGGAAATCTGAACCTTTCTGACAACTGACCATATTCAGGTTCTGTGAAAGTTACACGTTCATACCAGAAAACTGGAAATGATATATAATCAACTTACTGGAAATGAATCAGAAAGGTGTTGGGAATACGATTCTTAATCGACCGTAAGTTAAAGTTGTTTTAATAATTTTTGGTGCTTTGAATGTGATTATTTATGCTAACCAATTATTTTTCTGTTCATCTGGTTAAGTAACGGTTC
Source organism: Macrobrachium rosenbergii (assembly GCA_039081455.1). NCBI lineage: Eukaryota > Metazoa > Arthropoda > Malacostraca > Decapoda > Palaemonidae > Macrobrachium > Macrobrachium rosenbergii. The sequence continues at coordinate 27,344,971 of JANJGK010000040.1, forward strand.
TCTGATAGACCATATCAACAGGGAAAGCGATGTATTATAAGTGTTATTGTTTTTTTAAATAAAATCAGCCTTTAATACCATATGCTAAATTATTTATGCATTTTTGTAGGAAATGGTATTTAAAGTTGGAAAATCATAAAAATGGAATGAAGAAATACTGGATGTTTAAGTATCGTTCGTATTGTATATACAGTATATAAATTCAGATCCGTATATACGTAAACACACACACACACACACACACACACACACACACACACACATATATATATATATATATATATATATATATATATATATATATATATATATATATATATATATATATATAGTTTATTGTGTGTGTATTCCGTTGTCAATGTTTTCTTATTTGCAGTGCGAATGATGACTGGAATGTTCCAAACTCCAGACCAAATGGATCCAAGAACAGAGGCTGCGAATGATGGAGATACTGCCTGACGAGTCCTGTAACTACATTGGCTCAAAAAGAAGGCAAGTATTCTAAGTATTCTACTTAATTCTGACTAATGATTGGAAAGAATCACTGCACATAGAGAGGGCCACATGAAAGTGGATATAAAGAATGGAAAGAATAATCTAAACATTATGCAGTGTTAAGTAGCGTTGAAAGAACTGTAAACGAAGAGTAAAACGTTTATGTCGCATATTCGATTTGGGTTTTTTATCAGAAATTAATTTCATAATAACAAATCCAGAATATAGATGGATATGGAATGCATTGTCTCTGGCATACAAGATGGTATGACAGTTCTTATATAGAATATATAATTTAGGCCAAAGGCCAAGCGCTGGGACCTATAAGGTCATTCAGCGATGAAACGGAAGTTGACAGTAAGTGGGTTTGAAAGATGTAACAGGAGGAAAACCTCGCAGTTGCACTGTGAAACAATTGTTAGGAGAAGGAGGAAAGAGAATATTAACGGAGGTACGGGAAAAGGAATGAAAGGGCTTGTAGCAAAGGGCCGAAGGGACGCTGCAAAGAACCTTAAGTAATACGTACAGTGCACCACGTGAGGTGCACTGACGGTGCTACCTCCCTACGGGGGACAGTTCTTATATAGACACCGAAGTAAGTGTGACTGAAGAAGAACTTTGTTCCTGTTGGAAAATTCTTTCGGGATGATGGAATTGTACAACGAATAATGAGTATTCTTAATAAATGTTTAGTTCCTCTTAAAGGTAATAAATGTTGCTAAAACGCACCCTTGAGTTTCGTTCATAACTGAAGTACTAATTGCGTAAACGAAACCGTTAATAGTTTAATAAATATGATAGCGTATTTGGCTTTAATATTCATTGAATTAATTATAATTTGGATTAATTTAAAGTAAAATAACTGTGAGTAATTCATTCAAATGAAATAACGAAGTAATTAAATAATTTAAATAATTAAACTAGCATAAATATTGTTGGAACCTCCCCTTGAGGTTACCTCGAACCGTCGAACGTAAAAGCAAAGCTAGAGTTAGTCACGTAGCTACCATCGTTACGAAAACAAGTTCCATCAACGTTAGACCTGAACGTTATATTTCTACAAGGACACCTATAGAACGACGAAACAGTGTGGCTAAGTAGCAACTTACCTTTCTGTTTCTTGTTTTTGTACATTTATGAGAGGTTAGGAAGGTTCTACTTAGTTGAATGCAGGCGTGTTAAGTAGAATAATGTATTGTAAATAATTTAATATAGTAAATAGGTGTTAGGATACAATATATCTCTCATAAGTTCTACAGGTTTAGTGATGTTATGAATTTTCGGCGTTTTGGTGTAAATATGGTAATAGTATATAGAGTAGGATTAAGTGGTTGTTAAACCTATTTAATGAACTGTGAGTCCTTCCATAACTCAACTGAGTTCGGAAGTTCTGCAGTCTGTTGAGTCATTTTAATATAGCCTAGGCCAAGTAGCATTATGCGATTATTAATATTAGGCCATTCATATGTGCGTGATATCCAGCGACTGGAAAATTGGTCTCTGTTCGCCCAGTTACTTTTGAAGGATAATTTAACAGTAGACCTTGAAGTACAATTCCAATCATACCCGGGAAAGGATTTTCCTCATTTTTTGGAGCACCCAGAGTTATTCAACTTAGTTGGTGGTGCTTATCCGGACATCACCGCAGTTGCTTTCGGAGGTAATTCAATAGTTAGCTCTTTAACCAGCGATGAATTGCCGGGCCATTTGAATTCATTTTATAGCCAGCTAAACAACGTTTTGCCACCGAACTGCATCAGGTTAGCAATGCAAGTTGAGCCTCGTAGGCCTCGTCAAGGAAATAGGTTTGGAGCACCCGAGCATGGTGAATTTAGAAAACGTCTAAATATAGTGAACAATTATTTAAATCGGGAAATAAAACGAAAATGTTTGCCAGACAGCATAGTGCAGCTTGGTGGTAACGGCTATTTAGACAATGATGAGCAGTTCGCTGCTGATGGGGTACACTTGTCAATGCTGGGTTGGCCAAGTATAGGCAAGCGTTGGTTAGTGGCGTGCACTATGCCCTTAATATAAGGCTGTAAAGTGCGTATGGTGTTGGGGAGTAGCGGACCTATTATTATTATTTGTTTGTTTGTTGGGTCTGTCTTCTTCTCTGTGCATTCACCATGGCTGCTAAATCAGAAATGCTGCAGGGGCTTGGGGATGAACCGGCTGAATTGCCCTTGGAAGTAATTAAAAGGAAAGTAAGTGCTATCAGAACTAGTAGAGCCACTCATAAGCGAAAAATAACAATATATTGCAAGAAACTTTCTGAGTTAGATCAAAGTGGAATACTTTCTACTACTTTGTGCAGAAGGCAAATAAAGGAAATTAATGATGAAATTTCGAAAGTCAAGGAGTGTGATGAAGTAATTAATCTTATAATGCAAAAAACAGCGCTAGAGGAAAAGGATAGTACTTTCTTTAATGAAGAATTGGATAGTCAAGCTACATACAATATAAATATAGCAATTAGTTTAGATGAATTTGAAGGCTATCTAGTTGATAGGGTAGTTCCATCTTCTGATGAGAACATAAAGGGTTGGAGTGAGTTCATGTCAGAAGGGAAACCACCTCCTTTGCAGTGTAGTTTTTTCAATGGTAGAGAAAAGGATAAATTTGCTTACCCCAATTTCAAGCACCAATTTGATAATGTCATTGGTTCTAAGAAACATTATTCTGATTCTGCTAAGTTACCATATTCACTTGGGTATCTTAAAGGTTATGCTCTTAAACAAGTCAGTCATTTGTCTGTCAGTAATGAAAATTATGCTATCGCAATAAAGTTGCTTGATGAAGAGTTTCTAGACAAAAATTTTATTATTGATGAAACTCTAAAGAATATATTAAGTTCGGCTCCCAGTAATGAGCATGATTCAGAGTTCACAAATATTAAGTTGTATATATCTGAAGTTAGGTCTTACTTAAGTGAACTCCAGAAGTATGGGGTTGATTTTTTGGAGGAGAATACTCCAGGGAATATGTTTGTGAGCCATATAATCGTGAGCAAATTACCTAAAGTAGTATTAAGAGAGTTAATTAATAAAACCTCTAATAATTTCCCCACATTGACTGAAGTTTTTGACAATTATAAAGATGCTCTGAAAACCCTAAGTAAGACAAATGCAGCCAGTAAAGGAATAAAAGAAAGAAGAAAATCACCTAGTAATAATGAAGCTGGAGACCTAATGCAAGTTAAAGAGGAAAAGTTTCCTACTGTGCAAAACTTTGAATCAGTAGTTAGTAAACCATCTAAAATTTCTTGTAAACTATGTGCTGTGGCTGGCCACTCATTGGGTAATTGTGACAAATTTAAAACTTATGAAGCCAAAATAGCCAGAATATTAGAATTATCTCTTTGTCCTAGATGTGCTTGTTCTGGGCATAATGAATAGTGTGTTATGGAAAAAAGGGAAAATTGCGCTTTCCATGTATGGTGTGTAAAAGAGAACATATAACCCCTCTCTGCCCTAACAAAAAATCTCCTACTAGTACTAATGTAAATTTGTGTTATGCTATGCACAGTATAGAAATAGGAAACATTTTGCCTACTATGACCTTAGAGCTTAAGAATGGAAAAAGGTATCGTAAAATAAGAGGCCTGATTGATTGCGGGAGTCAAAGATCTTATATTATGAAAAAAGCTTCTATAGAATTGTGTTCTAGCTATGACAATTTGTATAGTGTTGATCATGATGTTAGTACCTATATAGGTGAACAAACTTTGAACTTTAAGCAAATGTCTACTGGCATAAAAATTGAAAATAAGGTTTATTTTGTTCCATTATTGGTATGTGAAAAAATGAGCATTAAGTTTGAAATTCCTGGCATGAATTTAGTTGCTGATAGATTAAAGGCTGCAAATTTAGAATTAGCTGATGAAGCCTTCAATGGACATGGGAATCGTGCAGAATTTTAAATTGAAATGTTAATTGGTATTGATATAATTCAGTATTTTTCATTTCATAAAAAGATATGTGCTGGAGGTAATTGTTTAATTATAAATAGCAAGGTAGCTCCTATAGGTAATGTATTCAATTTTCATGATTCAAAACAGGCAAGGAACTGTTTGATGCTCATGTAAGAAAACCTGTCAATGTTGAATATAGTGCTAGAACAAAGACTATGGTAAATTTAGTGATGGACCCACTTAAGTCTTATTTCAATCCTCTTGAGCATATACTAACTGATTGTGAAATAGATAATGGGCTTGAAAATCTCTTTAGTTTTGAGTCTATGGGGATTAAGAATAGTGACAAAGAGTTAGTGTCTTTTGATAAACAACAAATAGAGAAGTTTAAAGAAGGAATTACTTTAAAGGATGGGCATTATCATGTTAACTTAACTTGGTATGCTGACAAAATCACCAAAGTACCTTCCAATCATTTTGTAGCACTTAAAGTGTTAGATAAAACTATGGAACTTCGTAATAGGAATGGTTTAGTAAGAAATATGAGGAAGTCTTTGATAATCAATTGAAAGAAGGAAATATAAGAAATAATAGTAGATCCTGCCAATTGTGAAGATTACACTTGGATTCCACATAGGCCAGTAATCAGAACTGAAGAACAAATAACAACTAAAATAAGGCCAGTTTTCAATTGTTCTTTGAAAACATCAAAGGATCTGCCATCTTTAAATGAGGCTGCTTATACTGGTATTGACTTGATGGGTTCCATTTGAAATTGCTTTTTTATTTCAGAACTAATCGATATGCTATGTTAGCCGACATAAAGTCTGCCTTTCTAATGATTAAGTTGGCCAGCGAATATGATCAGAATAGATTTTGCTTCTTTTGGAGAAGAGGAAATAAATTAGTTTATCGATATAAAACCATTGTTTTTGGATACACTTCTCCTTTTATCTTGAATTATGTAATGAAACATCATAATGAATCATATCCTCAATATCCTCAAGAAAAATGTAGGCAAATATTAGACAAGTTTTATGTAGATAATTTGATAGTGACTAGCAATAACATAGGTGAATTACATGAGCTATATAATCTTTGTTTTTCAAGAATGAAGGAAGGTGGATTCACTCTAAGATCATGGAATTCAAACTCAACTGAGTTAAGGGAGACCATGAAATCTGATGATAGGTTAGTAAAGCATGGGTGCACAGAGGAGAAGATATTAGGGTATAGGTATAATGTAAATAATGACACTTTAAGTATAGCTGATTGTGTGGTAGATGCAGAAGCTGACACCAAAAGGAAAGTTTTATCACAAATATCCAAGGTTTTTGATCCACTTGACTTTGTTTTACCCGTCACTATTAAAGGTAGAATCTTAATGCGCAAAATTTGGAAGTTAGGAATAGAATGGGATCAGAAGGTGCCCAAAGAAATAATAAATGAAATGAAAACTCTCAGTAAAGATTTTGAGATGTTATCTCAGTTGTCATTTCCTAGACAAGCCATAAATGAGCAGAAATCTTATGGACTGCATATGTTTTGTAATAGTTCTACTGAAACTTATGGGTTTGTGTTGTATGCATGTGATGAAGAAAATAAAAGTACTTCCTTATTTGCTAAAGCAAAGCTCGCTCCTTTAAAAAAGGGTAACGAGCACAGTGTACCTACTTTAGAATTAATGGGAGTATAATGGGAGTAGTCTTAGCTTTGAAGTGTTTACCAACCTTAATGGAAACTTACAATAATATTCAATTTCAATTTGTAAATATTTGTGTTGATGCTCAAGTAGTGCTAAATTAGATTATAACAAAAGAACCTAAAGTGAAATCTAAATTTGTTAGAAACAGGATATTGGAGGCAGATAGTCTTGCTGGTGATTTCTCCAATGAATTTAACATCCCTATAGTTTATCATTATGTGCATGCGGACCAAAACCCAGCTGATTTAATTAAAAGAGGATTGTCATATGAAAAGTACTTGTCACAAAGAAAGTGTTGGTTAGAAGGACCTGATTGGCTGTCTAATAACTTTAATAATTGGCCTAAATATCCGCTATTAAGTATTTCCCCTGAATATAAGCTGAAAATAAATGTAAATTATGTTAATGCTGTAAATAGAGTAAACACTGGCATTTTGAATATAAATAAATTTTCTAGTTATGATAAATTGTTAAAGTGTACTAGTTATTTGTTTAAACTTGAATGTAAAGGGACGGGATCCAAAGGTTAAGGCTTTAGAATATTGGATTAAGACGGCACGGTCTGAGCACTTCTCCAAAGAAATAGAATTCTTACAGCAGGAAGTTAAAACTGATAAAGATATTCCTATATTAATATCAAATTTAAATTTATTTCTTGATGATAATGGGATCCTGCGATCAAGAGGAAGAATAGCTAAATGTTTGTATTTTGATTATAATGTATACAATCCTGTTTTATTACCTAAAGGGCATCAGTTTATTTTATATGTTAATTATTGTCATGCCAAGATTCAACATATGGGAACGGGAACTACTTTAAATTACCTTAGGGAACAGGGATACTGGATACCTAAAGGTTTAGTAACTGTCAAATCAGTAATAAGTAAATGCACAGTGTGCAAGAAATATAATGCATTGGCTTACAAATATCCTAGAATGGTAGACATGCCTAAACACCATATGAATTTGGTAAAACCCTTTATGCATGTTGGAATTGATAACACAGGGCATTTCTGGGTGAAGGATGAAGTAACTGGAAATAATGTCAAAATGTTCATTTTAATATTTACCTGCCTTATAAGAGCAGTGCGTTTTGAACCATTACCCGGTATGTCAACCTGTAATTTTCTGTTGGCTTTTCAAAGGTTCTGCAATATGTATGCTGTTCCTAAATATGTATATAGTGATAATGCTAAAACCTTTGTAAAAGGTGGTTGCATATTGGAATCCACTTTAAAATCTAAAGAATTTCGAGAGGAAATGGAAAAGTGTAACATCAAACATATCAGAATCCCTTTGTATTCTGCATGGGAAAGGTTGATTAGAATTGTAAAAAACTGCCTGTATAAAGTCATTGGAAGATCTAGGCTTTCTTACCTTGATTTGTTAACCACCTTATTTTTATATTAAATTAGCAATAAATTCTAGACCTCTTACTTATAGATCTGGTACTGCCAACCTTGAATTTATCACTCCAAATTCTTTTTTAAGACTTCATGGAAATTCCTCCTTAGTCTTGAGGAAGGAAGAAGAGGAACTTTGGAGAGAGCAAAATCCTGATGCTTTGGAAAATACCTTAGTATTACAGGAAGAAATATTGAATAATTTCAAAACTTTGTGGTACGAAAATTATCTATTAAGCCTGAGGGAGCATTCTAGAAATATTTATCAGAATGGGTGGGAAAATAGAATCAGGGTAGGTGATGTTGTTTTGATAAAAGCTTTTAACAAGCCTAGACCCTTTTGGATGTTAGGGAAGGTTTTGGAGCTCGTAATAGGCTTTGACAATAAAATAAGAACAGTCAAGCTTAAGCAGGGAAATGGTGCAATTGAATACCACTCAATTTCTAATCTCTTTCCTATGGAAATATCAACAAGGCAGTCAAGTGTACAGGCTGAGGCTGATACAGTGGTGACTGATAATCCTGATAGTGGGCCCAATGTAATAAATAGTAATGGTAGTAATGGGTCTGCTGCCCCTGGAACAGAAAGGTCTGTCAGACCAAAAAGAAAGGCCACAGAACGATTTCAGCAAATGATGAGGGATCATATTGCCCATTTGTAGTGTATAAAGGTTTGTTCATATGTAAATATTCTTAGTACGTTAGCAATTAGGATTAGTAAAATTGTAATTGTAAGTCAGTGTTAAAATGCTACACTTGTTTGAAGCAACCTTGCTTGGAACAAGTGAAGACAAATGCTACTTTTCTTCACTCATAGAAAAGAGGACTTTAAAATGCTACTCTTTCATTCTTGTGGAAGAGAGGACATTCCTTGTGCATAAAATAATGTACAAATAAGTAACAAACATTAATATTAAATAATTTGGTTTATGTAAAATTAAATATCAAAGTATCTTAATTAAATAGCTTTATCAATAACGTAAGTGTGTTGTAATTTAAGTATTTCATTGATTTAATATTAAGTATTGTAAGTATTATATTCATTGCAATAGATGATATTGCAATCCTTTAAGGGGAATATGTTGGAAAATTCTTTCGGGATGATGGAATTGTACAACGAATAATGAGTATTCTTAATAAATATTTAGTTCCTCTTAAAGGTAATAAATGTTGCTAAAACGCACCCTTGAGTTTCGTTCATAACTGAAGTACTAATTGCGTAAACGAAACCGTTAATAGTTTAATAAATATAATAGCGTATTTGGCTTTAATATTCATTGAATTATAATTTGGATTAATTTAAAGTGAAATAACTTTGAGTAATTCAATCAAATGAAATAACGCACGAAGTAATTAAATAATTTAAATAATTAAAGTAGCATAAATATTGTTGGAACCTCCCCTTGAGGTTACCTCGAACGCAGGGCTCCCACTTTTAGGGAATTTTCCCTAGATTTGGGACTTTTGAGGAGCTTTGGGAATAATTTGGGGATTTCTGAAAATCTATGGAATCTAGGGAACACTCGACTATCAGCCACTATTATAAACTTTTTAAATTCCAAATAGAAACTCGTGATTATTATTATTATTATTATTATTATTATTATTATTATTATTATTATTAATTTTTTTTTTTTTTTTTTTTTTTGTCAGTGATATCCGACTTGAATTTTTATGAATGGTACCACTACCAGTGGTGAGACGGTAACACTGTCATGAATGATTGCATGAATTATGATTTATTTAGGTTTCTACATAGTGTAGCAAAGATAGGAAATGTGAACTTAGAATGGCACAAGCAGGCAATCAACGAGAGTAATGAGCTGAACACTGACCATTTACGTTTTTGGAGAAATCGTATGAATCAAAAGAACATCCAAGGTGGATTAAAGTACCCCAACCTTCGCAAAGTGATTGGTTGTTTAATGTCTCTGCCATTTGCCAATGCCCCAGTGGAAAGACTATTCAGTGCTGTAAATCGTATAAAAAATGAGAACGGAAACAGTCTTAAACAAGAAAGCCTTGTAGCTCTACTTCATGCAAAAGAAGGACTAGCTACCACTGGAAAAAATGCCCACCGTCTGAACTTAGTGACTTTCCCGAATTATTGAAATTAGTTCGAAATGGAAAGAGCAACGCCACTGATACTGCAGCTCATGAAATCATAAAAAGGCATATAGATAATTAAGACAGAGATTAGTTAAATTCATACCGAAGTAGTTATTTTTGTTTTTGTTTTTTTTTTTCATTTTGTAAGAAGTCCAACTCTAAGTTATTTATACCGAAGTGGTTATTATGTATATGAGTTTTTTTTTATTTATTTTACAAGAAATCCAACTTTGTTATTCATTCAGAAGTGGTTACTTTGTTTTATTTTTTTTTCAAGTTCAAGCAGCATAACTTTCACTTAATTGGCAACTGTCAAGATACCAGATTCATTTCGTTTTCTTTATGTATGCAATTGCTCCAACACTGTGTAAGTATATTAAAAAACAAATCTACATTTGGTTATTTAAGTCCTTTTTTATAGACTTGCATTTTACTGTAAAAATTTAAGAATAAACATATTGTGGATTAGAATTTAGTATATTTGTTGATTTTTATTAATGTTATGCAATGGATATTAACATTGAAAGTTAAGGGAATTTTGAACTTTTTTAGGGAATTTTGAACAGCTGCCTAGAGAAACACTGTTGAAGCAACGTGGGAGCCCTGCTCGAACGTAAAAGCAAAGCTAGAGTTAGTCACATAGCTACCATCGTTACGAAAACAAGTTCCATCAACGTTAGACCAGGACGTTATATTTCCACAAGGACACCTGTAGAACGACGAAACAGTGTGGCTAAGTAGCAACTTACCTTTCTGTTTCTTGTTTTTGTGCATTTATGAGAGGTTAGGAAGGTGTAAGCTAGTCACTGAATGCAGGTGTGTTAAGTAGAATAATGTATTGTAAATAATTTAATATAGTAAATAGGTGTTAGGATACAATATTTCTAACATTCCATAAACCTCATATTTATTCAACCTTTGTGTGTGAACAGCGATCACTGACTAAATTTTTCCGTTTTACACCTCATCAATTTGTGGTCTTCTCTGAACCCTTTAGAAGTTGAACACTTAGCTGAGGGTTTCAAATGTGACCCCACCTGATTTTCCTCTCCGTGCACCTTTAATTCGAAGAGTAGAATTTTGGTCCTCATTCCATGACGAGCCTCGTAGCAAGGATACTTTCTCCTTTCATCCTCCGCCTTCCTACGAATAGTTTTACACCTCATTTTTAAACCCAGATGTTTTCATCTTAACCTGTCTACTTAATTATCCATGTTTGCATGCAATAAATCCCAAACAGTTCAGTAAGGTGAATTTGCTTAAGCTTAACAGAAGGGATCTAGTCAGTAGGTTAAAAGAAATTTAGATATTTGTGGAGTGAAGGAAAGAGGAAGTTGAACGACGTCCCCCCCCCCAAAAAAAAAAGGAAAGAGAGAACGAAAGAAATGAAAGGGGCATACCTAGTTGCTTTGTTTGTGGTCAAGAACTCGGTTTGCGTGCATTTATTTTTTTTTTATTTTTATCACCATGATTGCTTCCAATATTTGGTTTGCCTCCTATTCAGTTTCTTTTTCAAATGGCTTTTGTCATTTTTTTTCTTTTAGATATCAGAAATTTACTGATCTTGCTTTCAGATTTTGCAGACTTCTTTCCAGTCGTTTTTTGTGAATATATTTTACAATGGAATATTTTCTACAAATGTCAGTTTTCAGTGCAACTGACAAATGCCAACCTAATTTGCCTTTAACTGCAACCTTGACATCGGTGCACAAATGTCGATCCAGAGGGATGTGCAATGGGGCATATTATAAAGCTCAAAAGTTAGATATCAATTTGTGATGTTTATATACTTATTTGTTTACTCATTATTTCTCAACTCTCGATTAACATCCTGAGTAATTTAAACAAGGGACGAATGTCATAATTATGTCGCCTTTCAAACTTTGGCCATTCATTTCTAGATCACGGATTTCACTAATATCTTTATTGGCACGATAACCTTTACTTTCTTTGCCTGCAGAAACATTTTTTGAAAAAGAGGGATCTCTGGATTATGAATTTTCGTCTCGAAATCCGTCTTCTTTCCTGAAAAGTTCAGGCTGCCTTCCCTTCATTGTTCTCAGGATTAAAATATCAACTAAGACCATCCATTTTCAAATGTCCTCTCCCCATGAAAGTTTTCTCAAGATTAAAACCAAAGATTTTAGTATATAGTAAAAATAACAGGCAAAGACTTATTGTACATTAGAATAACAGTAAATATTGACCCCCAAAAAACTTGCCTTCAGTTGCAACAAAAGTTTTAGTTTAAGTTTTTCGACATCGAGATTACTCTGTTTGACATTCAACAAAATGCCAGGTAGGAATTTATTTCTGTTACACTCATGATTATGTGTGTGGATTATTGCTATTCCCCAGATTCGTAATAGTTAGTCTAAACCTTAAGAAAGAAAACGTAACACTTCCTCCCTGTTATTCTGTATCCGAAGAAAATGGGGTGTATGGATGACTAAAAGAATGTTTCAGCATGATGTTTTTTTTAACATTTACGAGTTTTTGCTGACATTAATAGTTTCATATTTTCCATTCAATCGAATGGATTCTTGGCATATAATGGATATTTTGTATCTTTTGTGGCGTTCACCTCAGCTTACGATTACTTGTAAAAATATACTAGTCCCATCATGCTGGGGTGTAGAACTATAAGGCTAGCCTCTTAATATACAATACATTAAGTTCTGTGAGACTGGAGGTCATGCCTCTGTTCACTTGAGTTCGTGTGAGATTTAAGCCTATACCTTGATCAGGTCATATCCGACATTGCATTTTTTATTATAGTTTACGTGCATTATTTTTATTATATTCAAAGAATTGGGTGCTTTAGTATGTCGGAGATCACATTCGTCGTTAACAGATCGTAAACAGGATACAATTTTGAATGCATGTGTGGGAAAGGTTTGAAAGTACATGAAGCATTTTTTAATATGCATAACTGACCCAATCATTTATGGCGAAAAGTGATCGTATGGACAAGTGGACTGTATCCTTAATGTTGTTACTTGGTCAAAAAACGATAAATACCTTACGTATTACCACCACCACGCTTCCTTTGCGGTTTTTAAAGTACGGGGAGATATCTCTCAGCCCAATTCAGTACTAACAATGGTAACATTATATTATTATTAATATGCTGTACCACAATTAAGTACTTACACATACTTGTGAGAGAGGTGCGAAATAATGAGCAGGAAGACAAGTACTGCCAGTTTATTGATATTGTTGTTGTTTCAGATTTAGCTGGCCTTGTGCCAGCACGGGCTCTTGCTCCTAGAGCAGCCCGTAACTCTGTTGATGATGAGTCTGTGAGATGGGTAGGTTAGATGAAAACTTTATTATGATGCATGAAAGTGATTTTGGTGGGGGTGATTTTGAAGTGAAAAGATTTAACAGGCAAGGTTGCAACCTCTTTGAACACTAAGGTACCCATCAGATGAGGATAAAAGTATGATAGCAGTGAGTGTTGGCTAGTGGGAGAGGCCAACAGATAGGGAAAAAGAAGAATTTGAGTATTAGGCACAGGTAGCTAGTATGCTAGCTCGTGATGATCTAAAGCCATATTCCTTGTCCGGTCCTAATTCTTGTGTGTGTATGTGTTTTGTGCTTTTTTTGGGTGTTGATTGTGGTGGATGAAAGGTGACTTTGATAGGGGAGAGAGTGAGTGATTTCTAAAAGAGTCAGCAGTTAGAGACGAAATGGAATTGCTTTTGATTTGTTGTTTGGGTCGGGTCTGTCGTGTTTGATTTAAAAATTGGGAAGGAGAGCAGGTGGTTAAAGGTAAGGAAATCCTTGAGTTACCGTGGTGGTGGGTAGGAGCATAGGAAGCCTGCAAATTCATGAATGTTTGCCAGTATGTGCTTTTGTTATTTGGGTAGCTGTTCTTTCATTTCCTTCATATCTTGTTCTTAACTGTTCTGTTTCTGAACAGTCAAGAAGGTAGTGTTCCAGAGGTTGTTCTGGGATTGTTTCACAGTACTTGCATGGTTGGGGGTTGTCTACTATTCTTTGCCATGTGCATTGGTATCCTAGCCTTAGCCGATGGATTATGACTGCTAGGGCTCGTGACATGTCTTTCGTTATACTGTGTGGTTTTGGGTTTACGGTGTCCATGTACCATTCGGTGGTTTTTGAGCCACCGAAAACAGCTCTTCTGACTTTGCTTTCTTCCTGCGGTTGGCAGTGTGCTGCTGCCTTGTTTTTCAGTTGTGTGAGCGAGGGGGTGATTTTGATACTAATGCTGTGTAGCAACCCACTTTTTGCTAAAGAATCTGCTTCTTCGTTTCCTTGGATTCCCACGTGGCTCGGAATCCAGTTTAGTGTTATTTGCCTGTTCCTGTTTTGATGGAGGCTTGCGATTGCCCATATGCTTGATAGGAGTCTGATGTTTTCTTTTGCTTTTTCTTTTGTTATAGCCTGTATTGCTCCTTTTGAATCGGTATGAATTGTTGTGTTTCCCTGCCTATGCTGAGAGTCTTCTAGAGCTTTTGCAATGGCAATTAGTTCAGTTTGTAGAGTGGAGGCATTGTCTGAGAGCCTCCGGCATCCTTTGAGGGTTGTTGAGTGGACCCCAGCTGCTGCTGCTGGGATGCTGAGATCTATTGATCCATCCGTAAAATATTAATTTGTGGGTGCAGTTTTCCTGATTGCCTCTTGGGCTGCTAGCCTTAGCTGTTGAGCAGTGCATGCTTCTTTGCTTGCAGGGAGGATCGTAAAGTTTATTTTCAATAGTTAAGGCTCCCAGGGCAGTTTTATTGATGAAGTGATCCGCTTATAAAGCAGGGTGCAGACATCTGCGTACTTCGCAGAGACCATGGGTACAAAGGTGACCTGAGGTCAAACTATTTCTCTACAAAAACAGGACAGGTTCATACAGAAAACATAATGATTAATAATGTCTGATGTGTTACAAAAATACTCCGTTACATGTACATAATGCATGATCATTAGGAAAGACAATAAAATACATTATTTACAAATACGGTAGTAGCATGGGTTTTTGCCGACCCCAGGTCGATGTGAAGGCACCGCAGAAAACGGGATGTTCATTATAGAGAACACGTTGAGCGGGGACCTTACAATACTCCCCACCCCCCCAAGACGGAGGTAACATCTGATCAAAGTAGGTATCTGCTGGGGCGACGAAGGGGGCCTCGCTTCCTGGATGTCAACTGGAGAGGGTGGTCGCCTTCCTCAGCACCCTCTGGAGAGGTTTGTTGGGGTGCCTTCTTGTCTGGTTTCTGGGTTTTCCGGGGATGCCCATGCCTCTTTCCTGTGGGCAGGGATGTCCGAGGGGGTGCCATACCCTGCGGGAGGTTTTGGGGACTGCCTCCGTCATCCTACTCCAGGAATGCGGGTTCGAGACGATCTATGGATATCCAGTCTTCCCGCCTGTGGATGGCTACTCGGGATGCCTTCTTGTTCCTTTCCAGTACAAGGAAAGGTCCTCTGTAGGGTGTGGGTGGCGGAGGGTAGTCCGGGGGACATGAAGGGGGACGTCCTATCGGTGAACGTCCTTTGGCAGGGGGCAAACTCTCCAATCCTGTCCCGGAGCCTCTGCATTCCTATGTCGTCCCTGTCCTCTGCGACAAGCTCCCCCAGGACTACTAGGGTCTTCCCATAGACTTTTTCTGCTGAGGAGGGGTCACCGTTGGCTCTGGGCACAGTTCTTAACCCAAGGAGGACCCAGGGCAGCTGGTATTTCCAATTCTCAGAGGAGCAGCAAGCCATGAGGGACGCCTTTAGAGACCTGTGGAACCTTTCCACCATTCCGTTGGCTGCCGGGTTGTAGGCGGTGGTGCTGTGGTCCCCATTAGGCATGCCAGGGCGGTCCACAGCTCGGACAGGAAAGCAGGTCCTCTCTCTGTTGTTATGTGGTCTGGGACACCGAACTGGTTGATCCAGCTGGAGAGTAGGACTTCTGTGCACACACTGGAGGTGGCTTCTAACATGGATGTAGCTTCAGGCCACCTGGTGGAGCAGTCGACAACTGTTAGAAGATATCTGGCTCCTCCTGATGGGGGAAGAGGACCCACTACGTCGACGTGGATGTGTCCGAAGTGTCTCTTTGGCTGGGGAAACTCTCCCACGCCGGATTCGGTGTGCTGCCCTACTTTGCTGGCTTGATACTGTATACACTGTCTTGCCCAGGCCGTCGCGTCCTTCCGTATGCCGTGCCAGACAAACTTCTCCATCAGCAGCCTGGCTGTTGTCCTTCTGGAGGGGTGGGATAGGCCGTGGATGACGTTGAGGACCCCGCCAACACCTGGAGGCGGGCTCCAGGGGGCGGGGGCGACCGGTGCTAACGTCACTCAGTAATGTTGATCCTCCTGAGCCGAAAGGCACGTCCTCCCACTTCAGCGACATGACGGCTGTACAGCAGGCGGGGGTCTCAGGGTCAGCAGCCTGCTGGCGGGCGAGGTCCTCTTAGTCGATCCTGAGCTGTACCGAGTCGATATCGATCCTCAAGAGGGCATCAGCTACTGGGTTCTTCCTGCCGGGGAGATATTTGATGGTGCAGGTGAATCCCGCGATGGCCACGAGGTGCTGCTGCTGCTTAGAGGACCATGTGTCCCTCAGCCTCATGAAGGCGTGGACCAGCGGCTGGTGGTCAGTCCAGATTGTGAGGGGCGTTCCCTCCAGGAGGAACTTGGAGTGCCGTACCGCCTGGTATGCTGTGAAGAGTTCTCGGTGGAAAGCACTGTAGCGGGACTCGGTGGGGCTAAGCCTCCTGCTGAAGAAGGCAATCGGCTGAGGGGTCCCCATGATGACTTGTTCCAGGACAGCTCCGCAAGCGACGTCGCTGGCATCCGTCGTCAGCTGAAGGGGAGCATTGGGGTTTTGGTGGGCCAGGGATGTTGCTTTGGTGAGGGCGGCCTTCGTCAGGAGGAAGGCCTTCTGCTGGTCGGGGCCCCACGCTAAGGATTTTGGACGTCCCTTGAGGACCTCCATCGGGGGGCCATGGTGTGAGTGTTCCCCAGGATGAATCTTCTGTAGTAGTTGACCATCCAGAGGAATTCTTGTATGGCCCTGATGGAGGTAGGGGTGGGGACCTTCGACGACATCGAGCGGACACTCCCGGGGGATATCTCGTGGCCCAGGAATTCCACCTTTTCAACATAGAAGGTAAACTTGTCGAACCTGACGAGGAGGCCATTTTCCTGCAGGCGCTGCAGGACCTTCCGGATGTGCCGCAGGTGTTCCTCCCGAGATCTGGAAAAAATTTGGATATCGTCGACGTAGCAGACGCAGAAGTCCAGGTCTCCCAGGATGCTGTCCATCAACCTCTGGAAGGTCGTGCCCATGTTCCTCAGGCCGAAGGTGGAGATGAAGACATAGGACCCGAAGGGCATGACGATGGCGGTTTTGGGGATGTCCTCTGGCACTACTGGTACCTGAAAATATGGTTTTAAGATCTCCATTTTTGAGAATATTTTGGCCCCATGGAAAGAGGCCGTCAGGTTCTGCATGTTTGGCAGGGGGTAGTGGTCGTTCTCCATTGCAAGGTTCAGCCGCCTGTAGTCGCCGCAGGGCCCCCAGGTGTCATCTGCTATCTGCACCATGTGAAGGGGGAATGCCCATAGGCTGGGAGCCTTCCTGCATATGCCCATTTTCTCCATCTCAGCGAAGGCCTTTTTGGCCTCCTGAAGGCACTGCGGGGGAAGCCGTCTGAACTTTGCGTGCGTCGGGGGGCCCTTCGTTTTGATGTAGTGGTATACCCCGTGTTTTGCAGGAGCCCCAGGCATCTGGCAGAGCTCGGGTTTGAAGACGTCCAGGAACTCCTCCAGGAGGGAACTGTATTGGTGGGGCGCAACAGAATAGATGGCGGGCTCCTTGGGGCCTGGCGACAAGGGCAGGGACTGGCAGGAGTCGGTGTCCAGCAGGCATTTGCGGCCGATGTCAACTGCCAGTCCGAAGTGGGCGAGTAAGTCCGCCCCTAGGAGTGGGGTCCTGACGTCAGCGATGATCAATTCTCAGTTGTGCCTCCGGCCAAGGATGGAGATCAACAGGAGCTTGGTGCCATAGGAGAGGATGGGGGACCCGTTCGCTGCCATCAGGGAGGCAGTTGGGTCGGGCAGGCATCTGCAGTCCTCTCCTGAAGGCAGGAACACTGAACGCACGGCTCCTGTGTCGACCAACATCATCCTGCTGGAGATGGTGTCGCGGACATAGAACCCTACTGGTAAGGGGCGTCTGGGTGTTTCTGCTGCTGCTGTTGCTGCTGCTGCCATGGCGGCCTGTGTGGTTGACCACCGCCTCCATTTTTTGGAGGGAAGAAAGGGCAGAGGGCTTCGCATCTCCAGGCAGCTCTCCCAAACCTCCAGTGGTAATAGCAAAGCTTCAGCCCCTCCCTCTTCTGCGGGTGGGACGGCCTTTTCTTGTTGACGGCGTTGATGGCCCCCGTGGTGGGGTCCTCCGGCAGGAGGCAGTTGGCGGAGTGTGCGGGGGTGGTCACCCACTTGGCTGCCTTCATGGAATCTGTCAGCTGCTGCGCTACCCTGATCAGGCCCCCGACTGGCAGGGTATATGCATCCGTGATTTGCCCATGGACCTCCGGCAGTAGCTGCCGCAGGAGGATCTCCCTCGACAGGCTGATTTCTTTGCGCCTGCCGTTGCTGTCAGTCTTGGGGAGGAGGAGGAGGTCCTGGAGGGCATGCCATGTTTCCAAGAGGTTTCCCTCTTGCCTGGGGTTGAGGGCGAGGTACAGGGCGCGGGCAGCTTTCTCGGAGACCGGCAGGGAGCAGGTCTCAATGAGAGTGGCTTTTAGTTCTTGGAAGGTGGCGGGGACCAACGTCGTCAATAACCACGGGGTGACCTTTCTGTATATCAATCGACCCTGTAGAACCAGGACGCTGCGTTTTCCTTGGTAAGTGGCGGCAGCCTTATATTAAGTGCCATCTTTGGTTGGTCTGTCAGGGGGGTCAATGTGTGGGGTGCAGGTACCGGCAGGGAGGTGCGCACGGGAGGTGGTTGCGAGAGGGAGGTGTCTGCCTCCGAGAGGTTCGCGGTAATTTGTACGTGGTTTGCAATGTCCACATCCGTGCTCGTTTTGCACTCTCACTAGAAGTGGAAATACTCATGTCAAAACACGCTGGGGGAGCATGCCGTGTGGGTCTGCTAATGACGCTGGCGACCTGCCGATGAGGGTCGGTAAACGCCCGAATGCTTTGTTGGAGTGCAGTAGTTAGTCCGTTATGGGTGTGGGTGAGGTTCATCGGGCGAAGACTTAGTCGCCGTTTGGGTCCATTAATGGCTTCTGGGAACCACTCCGGGGGTCACCACTGTGAGAGAGGTGCGAAATAATGAGCAGGAAGACAAGTACTGCCTGTTTATTGATGAAGCAATCCGCTTCTAAAGCGGTGTGCGGATGTCTGCATACTTTGCAGAGACTGCGGGTACAAAGATTTACAGGTGACCTGAGGTCAAACTATTTCTCTACAAAAACAGGACAGGTTCATACAGAAAACATAATGATTAATAATGTCTGATGTATTACAAAAATACTCCATTACATGTACATAATGCATGATCATTTGGAAAGACAATAAAATACATAATTTACAAACATGATAGTAGCATGGGTTTTCGCCGACCCAAGGTCGATGTGATGGCACCGCAGAAAACGGGATTTTCATTATAGAGAACGCATTGAGTGGGGACTTTACATACTGAGCATTCCCTATAGACGTGAACTCAGATCAGAAGTTGCTGTGAGATACGACAGGTGCTCGCCTCTCTCTCTCTCAAAATCTTACGAGCACTCACGGGTTGATTTTCAGACCTTAGAGGACTCGCAGTATGTTACCTCCTTTCTATAAGTTACTAGCATAACTTCAGAGTACGAACACTATACAAATTTTATCAGATGGAATTATTATTCACCATTCACTAAACTGGGATTACAGGAATAATGAAATAAAATGGAGGGGTACTGAAATGCACTTGCTGAATTTAAACTTTAATTTAATAAGTAAAGGTTAAACATATCAAATGGGTAATTTATAAGAGATAAATGAACATGAATTGCTTAAAAAAGGGATTACAATTCATAGGTACTCATTGGGGAAAAGGAGACAAGTTATACAATTAATGCAAATACAGAGCTGACAAAGTTCATACTAACACAAAAAACTTATTTAAGATAATAACAAACATGAATTCAAAATATAACACTCAAGAATTCCAACAGATTTGTTAAATGTCAATTAACTGGTGGTGTGTGACAATCCAGTTTTGGGTGATGTCATGCCCCCACAAGTACATGCAATTATGCACACACACATCCTTGAACACAATAAATAAAATGCTGGAAAGTGGCAGAGCAACAACCATCGGGCGTCACTAAACTCTCTGATGCAGATGTCAGCATCCTTTTCACAAACACACTGCTGAACTCTCCTCCAACTCTCCCTTTTGGCTTTTTTGCTAATTAATACAGAAATTATTTAATCAGTATCACAGCAAAATCAAACAAAATAATGTAAGAGTGCCATTCTCGAATAGTTGTGGTTCCTTTACCCTTATTATCATGCAGTAGAGATGTACTTACTTCTACAAAACTCATCAGTATGCAGATACATTTGAATTTCACAAGAATAACAACAGATACAGATAACATAGTTCTTAACGGAAAATCAAATTAGTAATTTTCTTATGACAGCAGACGATACTAAATAACTCTACAGTAAGAAATAGATCATATGAAAATATGTTAAATACACAAAAAACATTACGAAAATGTTGTGCGGGGAATCTCCCACACCCTCCCCCACAAAAAAGTTATACAAACACATATGTACAACACATATGTGTCTTTATAAAGCTCTTTCTCGAATTAACTACTTTCTCCGTTCGCCGGCCTCAATAGCAGTTCTTCTCATGGGTCAACGATCATACATCATTAAATCTGTAGTGGTGGAGGACCTGTTAAGTCCATGGGGTTTATCCTCGGCCATACTCTCTAGGCCGTCTCCGACACCCTTGGTTTCGGCCTTCTCCATCTTCATCTTGGTTGGTTTGTTTATGTGGCTGGCCTCAGCCACTGCCTCGCGGGCCTCGCCCACTTCATTCTGTCCGTGCCTTGCCGCAAATTGTCTATTCCAATTCCTGCCTCAGATACCACTGCATAGAAAGATGCATTTCGAGTAGTTTGGGAGGCGCAAAGCTTTTTTGATCAATTTTCTCACTTTCCATGTCCCTATCCATGGATAACAGATGGTACTTTTTAAAATCTCCATGAATAGTTGCATAGTGGTAGCGCAGTATTAATGAGTGTTTGAGTGCCCATAATTTTTGCTGGGGTTTTAAGGGCGCTACAAATTACCCAACTTTTACTTTAGTCTGCCAATGACTTAAGCCCTGCTGTTCAGCCTTGCAAGTCCCACCTCGACATCAAGATATTTGTAGAAGCCATCAGCACTAAGTGGTGGGATCTGCTGATTCTGATAATTGAAGGGCCTACAGTCCTGATACCATGTGCACTTTGCGGGATTGCCCATTATCCCTGTGGTGGCACACGCCCCTATTCTTGGGTCTAACCCCAGCTTACTGGCTTCTCTCAGCAGCTTGTTGATTTGCGTTTCTAGAGCAGGTTCATTCTCATTGTTACCACCACAACGATATCATCCACAAAGGATAAGTAACTAATAATTTCCTCATGGAGGATCACCCCTACTCCCTCCGGGGGCTTACCGAGTGCATGATTCAGAGCCAAGTTGAAGAGATGCGGTGACACTGGGTCACCTTGCATCACTCCCCTCTTAATTTTAAAGACCACACCTTTGATCTCGGTGCTTGTGAGAGAGGTGCGAAATAATGAGCAGGAGACAAGTACTGCTGGTTTACTGATGAAGCGACCCGCTTATAAAGCAGCATGCGGACGTCTGCGTATACACAGAGACCACGGGTACAAAAATTTACGGGTGACCTGAGGTCAAACTATTTCCCTACACAAAACAGGGCAGGTACATACAGAAAACATGATGATTAACAATATCTGGTTGGACATAAAAATACTGTCACATACGTGGTACAAGGGCAAATGAACAGGTAATAAACATGCAATTCACAATAATGATAATAAGATTGTGTTCGTCCGACCTTAGGTCGCATGTGAAGGCACCGCAGAAAACGGGTAACATCTGATCAAAGCAGGTATCTGCTGGGGCGGCAGAGGGGGCCCCGCCTTCTCAATGCCAGCTGGGGGGCCGTGGTCGTCTTCGTTGGTGCCCTGTAGATGGGTGTGTTGGGTTGCCCTCCTGCCTGGTCACGGGGCCTTTCAGGGGCGCCCAGGAGGTTTCCTTGCGGACGGGGGTGGACTGTGGGGGTGCCATCTCCTGCGGGGGGCTTTGGGAAGTGCCCCCGACATCTTCCTCCAGAAATGCGGGCTTGAGGCAGTCTATCGATACCTAGTCTTCCTTCCCGTGGACTGCTACCCAGAATGTCTTCTTGTTCCTCTCAAGCATGAGGAAAGGCCCTCTGTAGGGCCTGGTCAACGGTGGATGTACTGCATCGTCCCTGACGAAGACATGGGTGGCAGAAGACAGACCGGGAGGCATGAAGGAGGACGTCCTGTTGGTATATGTCTGTCAGCAGGGGGCGAACTTCCCAACCCTGTCGCGGAGCCTCTGCGTTGTTAAGTCATCCCGGTCCTCTGTGATGAGTTCCCCAGGACTACAAGGGTCTTCCTGAAGACCTTTTCTGCTGCAGATGAGTTGCCGTTGGCTCTGGGGGCGGTCCTCAACCCAAGGAGGACCCAGGCAGCTGGTACTTCCAATTCTCGGAGGTGCAACGAGCCATGAGAGACGCCTTCAGGGACCTGTGGAACCTTTCTACCATTTCATTGGCTGTGGGGTTGTAAGCGGTGGTGCTGTGGTGAGTGGTCCCCAGCAAGCGTGCCAGGGTGGTCCATAGCTCAGACAGGAAAGCGGGGCCCTTCTCCATAGTTATATGGCCCTCCTCTCCAGCTGGAGAGGAGGGCCTCTGCGCAGGCACTGGAGGTGGCTTCTTCCATGGGCGTAGCTTTGGGCCACCTGGTAGAGCGGTCGATGACTGTTAGAAGGTATCTTGCTCCTCCTGATGGGGGAAGAGGACCCACTACGTCGACTTGGATGTGCCCGAAACGTCTCCCTGGCTGGGGAAAATCGCCCAACCCAGGTTCAGTGTGCCACCCTACTTTGCTGGCCTGGCACTGTATGCACTGCCTTGCCCAGGCCGTCGCGTCCTTCCGTATGCCATGCCAGACAAACTTCTCCGCCAGCAGCCTGGCCGTCATTCTTCCGGAGGGGTGGGACAGTCCGTGGATGACGTCGAGGACCAGCCGACGACGGGAGGCGGGTGGGGGTGGCTAGTGCTTACGTCGCTCGGCAGTGTTGGCTCTCCAGGGCCGAGGGGTACATCTTTCCACTTCAGCGACGTGATGGCGGTGCGGTAAGCTGGAGTCTCTGGATCAGCGGCTTGTTCACGGGCGAGGTCTTTGTAGTCGATCCCAAGCTGCACTGCATCGATTTCGATCCTCGAGAGGGTGTCGGCTGCTGGGTTCTTCTTGCTCGGGAGGTACTTGATGGTGCAGGTGAACTCCACGATGGCCGCGAGGTGCTGCTGTTGCCTGGAAGACCATGCATCCCCCAGCTTCGTGAAGGCGTGGACGAGTGGCTGGTGGTCCGCCCAAACTGTGAAGGGTGTACCCTACAGGAGGAACTTGAAGTGGCGTACTGCCTGGTACACTGCGAAGAGTTCCCTGTCGAAGGTGCTGTAGCGGGACTCAGTAGGGCTGAGTTTTCTGCTGAAGGCGGCAATGGGCTGAGGGGCTCCGTTGACAACTTGCTCCAAGACCGCCCCGCAGGCGACGCTGCTGGCGTCAATTGTCAGCCAGAAGGGACTGCTGGTGTCCTGGTGGGCCAAAGCTGTTGTCTTGGCGAGGGCGGCCTTCATCAGGGAGAAGGCCCTTTGCTGGCCGGGGCCCCAATCTAAGGTCTTCGGACGGCCCTTGAGGATCTCCGTCAGGGGGCCATGGTGTGCGCGATCCCCGGGATGAATCTCCTGTAGTAGTTGATCATTCCCAGGAATTCTTGTACGGCCCTGATGGAGGCAGGGGTGGGGAACCTGAAGATGGCCTCGACTTTCTATGAAACTGGGTGGACGCCTCCTGGGGATATCTCGTGGCCTAGGAATTCCACCTTATCAACGCCGAAGGTGCACTTGTCGAACCTGACGACGAGGCCACTCTCCTGCAGGCGCTGCAAGACCTTCCGGATGTGCCGTAGGTGTTCCCTGTGGGATCTGGAAAAAATTAGGATATCATCGACGTAACAGACGCAGAAGTTCAGGTCCCCCAGGATGCTGTCCATAAGTCCCTGAAAGGTCGCCCCTGCATTCCTCAGGCCGAAGGTGGAAAAGGCGAAGACGTAGGACCCGAAAGGCGTGATGATGGCGGTTTTGGGGATGTCCATTGGAGCTACTGGTACCTGAAAATATGATTTCAAGAGATCTAACTTTGAGAATATTTTGGCCCTGTGGAAGGAAGCCATTAGGTCCTGCATGTTTGGTAGAGGGTAGTGGTCGGATTCTGTAGCGAGGTTGAGCCACCTGTAGTTGCCGCAGGGTCTCCAGGTGCCGCCCACTTTCTGTACCATTTGAAGGGGGGGAGGCCCATGGGCTGGGAGCCTTCTTGCATAATGCGCATCTGTTCCATCTCTGCAAAGAGAATTCCCAGAAGTGTTCAAACCTGAGCTTCGTCAGGTGCCCGGGGCCCCTGCCAAACACGGGATATATAATCACATCAAGAAAAGGGGCCCCCCGACGCACGCAAAGTTCTGGTGGCTTCCCCCACAGTGCCTTTAGGAGCCAATCCTGAAGGCGCTGTGGGGGAAGCCTCCAGAACCTTGTGTGCGTCGGGGGCCCCCTTGTCTTGATGTGATGATATATCCCGTGTTTGGCAGGGGCCCCGGGCACCTGACAAAGCTCGGGTTTGAACACTTCCAGGAATTCCTTCATGAGCGAGCCGTACTGGTGGGAGCGACAGAACAGTTTGTGGGCTCCCTGGGGCCCAACGACAAGGGCAGGGACTGGCAGGACTTGGTGTCCAGCAGACGCTTGCAGCTGACATTGATTGCCAGCCCGAAGTGGGCAAGGAAGTCCGCACCCAGGAGCGGAGTCCTAACGTCCGCGACGATGAAGTTCCACCTGTACCCCCAGCCAAGGATGGAGAACGACAGGAGCCTGGTGCCGTAGGAGAGGATGGGGGACCAGTTGGCGGCCGTCAGGGAGGTGGATGCCTACGGTCCTCTCTGGAAGGTGGGAACACTGACCGCATGGCCCCAGTGTCGATCAGCATCATCCTGCCGGAGATAGTGTCACGGACTAGAAGCCTACTGGTGTGGGGCCCCTGGGTGTTTCGGATCGTGCTGTCATGGCGGCCTGTGAGGGTGGCTGCCGCTTCCCCCATTTTTTGGAGGGGAGAAAAGGCAGGGGGCTTCGCAATTTTGGGCAGCTTTACCGAACCTCTGGTGTTAATAGCAAAGACCCGGCCTTTCCTTCTTCTGCTGGTGGGGGTGGCCTCCTCCCGTCGACAGCATTGATGCCCTCTGTGGTGGGGTCCTCCGGCTGGAGGCAGTTGATGGGGGTGTGTGGGCATGGACGCCCTCTTCGCCGCCCTCGTGGAGTCCATCAGCTGCTGAGCCACCCTGATCAGGTCCTCGACCGGCAGGGTGTATGGTTCTGTGATCTGCCCACGGACCTCTGGGAGTAGCTGCCACAGGAGGATCTCCCTCGATAGGCTAATCTCTTTGCGCCTGCTGCTGCTGTCAGTCTCGGGGAGGAGGTGGTCCTGGAGGGCATGCCACATCTCCAAGAGGTTTGTGTCCCGCTGGGGGTTGATGGCGAGGTCGAGGGCGCTGGCAGCTCTCTCGGAGAACAGCAGGGAGTAGGTCTTGACGAGAGTGGCCTTTAACTCCTGGAAGGTGGCAGGGCTCATTGTCGTCACCCACGATTTCGTGTAAGCCTCTGGTAATTATAGACTTTGCAGTTACTGGCCAGAAGTCTCCCAGCTCTTGTTGGTTTTTGCCAACATTGTTGTTCTCCTCCTTGCCCAGTCTATGGTTGATATTTTTGAGTTGCGAATTAGATCATACACTCTCTTAATATCTTTGTCATTGACTACCCTTAGATCAGTTGACTTTCACTGTCCGGTGCTGGTGCTGACACCAGATTTGTCTTTTTCTTCATCCACTGAAACTCATCAATTGTGACGGGCCCCATGATGATCTGTTGATCGTATAATGGACTCTCTTTACTGAAGAGAGACCCAGTGTACAAAGGGCAGGGACTTCACACAAGCTGACTTGCACTTACTGGGAATTTCTCTTTCATGGGAAACTACTGCAAGCCCCAATTCCTATCACGAATGATTTTCATACGATTTCATGCTCCTCTCGGAGGATAACCCACTATCTCAATCAGTGTAGCGTGCATGAGGGCTAGGACATCGAAGGGCATCACAAACCTGTTATTGCTCAATCTCCTGCAGTTATACTTGCTGCTCATCCCTCTAAGTAGACTGTGTCAAATGGGGCCCATGCACCAAAACACCCATCAGCTATTTAGCAGGCCCGTCTCTCATTCGTTACTGGAATTAACCAGACAAATCACTCCAGCTACATATGGCCATGAACCACCAACCACCAAATCAAGAAAGAGTTCTTAATATATCAATCATGTTGGTGTCCAGGCCTGGTGAAGTTCCCTGTATTGAGTCTAATTAAGCCACAGGCTCCACTTCTGGTAGTGCCCTTCTATCACTTATTTTAAGTAAGTTTTGCAACCATACTACCCCTGGAATCTTGCCACATCATGGGAATAACGACGGCAAATTGCTAGTCAGCATTGTTTAGGGCTGGAGAAGACACAAAGGAAAGGCTATAGGAGATGACACCAGTGGAGGCCAAACCCAAAGGGAACCCCTAACTCTCCTTCAGTACCTACACTAGCTAAGGTTCTGCTCCCAAGTCTCTCCAAACATGCCAAAAAGACTGCAATTGGCTTCCTACCGGAACCTACAGGCTGAACAGATTCCCAAAAGGTATAAAAGACCTGTGAAAGAGAGGTGCACTTTTAAAAGGAGGGCCTGAAGAAAGGGAAAAGGCAAGCCTTCTTATCCCTAACTGAGAGATAAACTAAGAAATTCCTTACTATTCTATACCAATATATCCTCCCTTATTGCCTTAAAAAGTCCGGCTTAGAAGGCAACCCAAAGGAGAAACCAAAACAGCTGCTATCTCCTGTGCAGAAGAAACCTTGACCTTCACCCTTCAAAACCAAGTTAGCATAAGCACATTCTCCTGCAGCGTCAGAAATGGCTTTGACCCTGCAAATCAAAAACTCAGACTCTTCCCTGCTAAAATACTGCTGGTGGCCACACACACACACACTCGAGCAGAGAAGAGGCAATCATACTGAGAAAAAGTTAAGAAGATAAAACTTCAACAATCTAAACAGAGACCTAGCCATAAACTCTGTCTCAGATGTCCTAAGCACTTTGTCAGTCTCAAGAGTACATCTCTTCAAAGGAACGAGACAAAGAAAACCGAATTTTCAACTGAAGATGGTGTTACCTCCTGTATCATGAGAGGAGGCTCTCTACAAATTAAAAAAAAAAAAAAAAAAAAAAAAAATAAGAGCTGGCAGACTTGCAGAAGCCTTGTGCACCAGAGTATGAGAAAACTTTTGAAATGTGCTCTCATTGAAGGAGAAAGCTTGGGTTTCTTCAAATACTTAATGGGTGCTGTAATATTTGAAGACGGAGACCTATATCTACAGGGGCCTCTTTCCTCCATTAAATGAGGGTAAAGTGAAGAGCAACACCCCAACAAATGCCAAAACACAGGAGCTTCCTCCAATTCAAACTCTTCTTTCGCCAGAGGAGGAGTTGGGGTGGCAGCAGCCAACTCCCCACAATGAATCCCTGACTCGATGAAAGGGGAGTATGAGAGAAATGAAGTCTGAAGCAGCTTACTTGAGCAAAATAAGACAGAGCACCACCAGGCACCAAAGCAGCTAGAGTAACAGATGATTCTGTAACCATGGTATGATCGGAAAGAGGAATATTAATAGAGGCAGAAGGAAGAGACTCACCGATAGCCAAAGAAACAGCATGTAAACAAACAAGTGCATTTTAAGGATTAAGAATGAGAATCAGATGTAGGAGAGATTGGGTTAACAATCGAATGAGTCAATGTAACATCAAAATAAATACAACTCACTACAGACACATTATTATTAATTACACTGTCTATACCTATATAATTAGTCAAACTGGTGCTAACAACCTCATTACTAGATGCCGATGATGGCAGAAGTCAAATACTGTGTGAAGATTTACATTTAACCAAATGATCTTTGGGCTAATACATTAAAACTAGACACAGGGCATGAAAAATGATAGGCAGGTGATGTAGGGCACAGAACCACACCACCCTGAGAACCGACCTGGTTCCCTGGCAGTGTAATCTTCATATTGTCGCAAGGTAGTCTTAGGCACAGGCTACAGATCTGTGAGGGCACTAATGCCTTGCCTCTTACAGGGGTGCACAAAAATGACTGCACTATGGGGGGAACATGGAATTGTTCCCTACCATAAATTCAGACAAACCTTTTACTGACTAAAATAAGGTTTACATCCAGTTCTAACTTGACAATAAGCTTTTCCTGAACCATATCTAAAGAGAACTCTCAGTACTAGCTAAAGCGTTAGCAGAGGAAAAGGCCATACAGTGACTAAGGACAAGTACAGGTGAAGGACCTGGAGAAGGGGGAGAAATAACAGGTGTATGACCTGACCTATTTGCTTTGGCATCTATCGGCTTCCCATCTCTTCCTATACCCTTGCATCTGGCACAAACAGTGTGTCTAACTCAATATTCAACATTTTGCTAACACAGTAATCATTCCTACAGAACCATACATTCCCAGCCTTGATTCCAGCACAAGGCAAACAGCCAAAACCATGCAATACCAATGAGCAACTATACACAATGGCAGCAAGGAGAAATCTGACAAGAGCTAAAACATTCGGCTTACACCTGGTGAAGAACAGGTGAACTATACAGTTATGTGGGCCATCCATGCGAATGTCGACTTGCACCAATATGCAACTTTAACAATGGGTAAGATTCATCTAAAATAAAGTATGGTGGCTACACAGCCTATACAATTCAGAAAGACAGAAAAAATTAATCAAAGTGAAGAATATAAGAGATCATTAAAGATGTTAGAACACATCATTAACACAACTAAAAATACCAAATGTTAAATAACAATTACAGCCAGCAGATATAACCAATACTCTAGCAAAATCACAAATCACAAAATAACAAAAGCACAAGATATATTAAAACACTAAAATAACCTACCTAATGAAAAAGTAACATTATTAACACTGGGACAGAATGGCCAGTAAATTCAAAATACCAAGTACCAAGAAGTATCAAAAATACCAAAAATTAACAATAAGTATCATGCATAGCTATGAGGACAACCAACATGCTCATGTTCACTGTACAGAGGCAGGAATTAATCAAGCAAGTTAATACAAACTAACACCCTCATGGCAATAATTAGTAAGAACTGATCATGTATTTAGCAGGAAGAGTACCAAAAATTCTTGAAAAATATAGGACAAACCTCAAAAAACACCAGCAAAACACTTTAGCAAACAGAATACCAAAAATTCTTGAAAAATATAGGACAAACCTCAAAAAACACCAGCAAAACACTTTAGTAAACAGAATACCAAAAATTCTTGAAAAATATAGGACAAACCTTAAAAACAACTGGCAAAACACAAACAAATAATAGTAACGATTGCATAAAGGCAAAATTTTCAGGATACATGAAAAATGTAAGTATTCACAGGTAGACGCCAGGTACTGACAGCAAAAGCTAAGGTGAAGAAATCACACTTTACCGCTATTATAGAAAAGGCATGAAATAAGCTGAAAGAGAAGTAAATTGCCTAATGAATCTTTAGAAAATGGTTATAAACTGGCTAAATGACAATCCTTAGAAACAAGCTGGGGAATTCTGCACAGATCTGTTACAGTGCTGCAGACTCACAAAAAGTGGGAGGGTGACTGATGAATGTTTGAGGGTCCAGTTTTTATGTGCATCATGAAACTGCCCTTGTTCATCTATCTGTCAGACATAAGTCCTGAATCTTGGAATATTTGAAACCACAAGGGCAGGCACAGTTATGACTGTTGTTGTTGTGATGAGACCAAAAATATGGCGAAAACACAATTCACTTATATGAAATACATCTAGACTGGATATTGAATGGAATTATGGGAGAATGAAGGGACATACAACCTCTTAGTTTCCCTGGTGTCTAAGCACTTGATTACAAGCTAATAAACCACAGTTTATCAAACCAGCAAGTGGTGAAAAATATTACAAAGAACCTACTACACAGTTTAAATAAAAATACACAAAATCAAACCCCATCAGCTATGTTAAACTTCTGTTACAAACTAACACACAACAAATACCCTTGTCATAATTAATTTATGAATATGTATCAACATATATCCAATGTTACCTGCTAATTACTGATTAAAACAACTCTAGTCAAAACTGACTTAAATTATAACCCCTCTCTCACAAACTATATAAACGTTAAAAGAATAAATCCACCATCGTTAAAAGAACACTTGAACACCAAATTATCAATGAATATCACTTTCTGAATGCTGAACACCAGTAACATGAACTAAATTCAATACTGAAATTTTACTGACCAACATTTATAATTCAAAACTAGAACATCATGAAGGAATACTATGAATCATACATTATCAAAAGGGCAATATTTAGTGGACAAACAATTCAAGGAGGATCTATCTTTAACATCACAAGGTAGATATTATCACTGATTTTTATACAGGATTTACTGTAATGAAATCTAATGTCATGAATGAAGACCAACTTTATCACAGCTTGTCATTAACAATTCCAAAAACCAAATTATCAACAGCGAAAATACTAAATAATCTCAGTTTTAATTATTTATCTTATTACAAAACTCTACCATAGGAAACTAACACTTCAATTTCCAAAGCATCATGATCAAAGACTTAATTAAAACCCCATGAAAAGTGTCTTAAATCCTAAACTAGTTATGTTCAGAGGATTTCTGTAGGCAATTACTATGCTAGTATTTAAACTTAAAACTCCCTAAAGCTATAGAAGATCAAAACTTATAAAACATTTATACAAAGCCAATGGCATTTTGAAAGGTAAGCTGTGTATCAACATAAACCTGAGAAAAATCATCATCATGGCCCCTGGCTTTGGATCAAGTTAGCAAAGTTCTCCTGAATGTTAAGGAATTAGCAAAATTAAGATTCGGTCTCTTCAATGCATTTTTGCCACCTTGGGGATGTGTCAGCTGGAAGCAGATCTTGGAGAACTCTGCCCTCATTGAAGGACTGGACTCTTCCTCCTCAAACAAAGTAACCTGGAATGCAAAAAAGTATGCTTTACTCAAAATGAGCAGGTCTGTGTAGTCCCTATTATCCAAATGCCTTAGGACCAATAATTGGATAGCTGGAAAACTTGGAACTAAAGCTAATCCAGTATTCTATAAAGCTTGAAATACAGAACATTTGTTTTATATAAATTCATATAACATCTTTATTATTATAGTCATGCATGTAAATTGTCAACATTAGCTGTTCTCCACAGGCATTTAAAAAGAACACAGCTTTCTCCCCAATCATAAGTCTAGAAATCCACATGCCTCCAGGCCTCCTGTTAGAAGTGTGAAAATGTTTAAGCTTTGATACTGTGAGAGGCTTAAAGACAACATCAATAGGTAGGAAGTCTTCATTCAATTTACAAGACAAGTCTGCTACAGATGAATGCCCAAGTGTGCCATCATGCACACATACAGTACATCAGCTGCCTTGGACAAACCAGGAGCATCCCCAAGCGTCTACAGAGTATCACATCCACAGTTTGCCACAGTACTCAGCAGTATACTTCCATGTGTGAAACCCTCTGTTGCACATGCACGACCTTGGAATTGTATATGCATTTATCAGGAGTTCTGGACAAGCTAGGCACCACTCCAGGGTTTGCACAGGCATGCACATACAGCATCACAGCACCAAGGGGTATTACTGTGACCTGTTTTTCACTGCTGGTGTTTCTGTTACGGAATTCATCGCTGTCAAATCTGTTGTAGTAATCACCTTGACTGTGGAGATACTCCCACAGTACCAAGTAGAGGCCGTACTCCAACAT
Organism: Macrobrachium rosenbergii; assembly: GCA_039081455.1. Lineage (NCBI taxonomy): Eukaryota > Metazoa > Arthropoda > Malacostraca > Decapoda > Palaemonidae > Macrobrachium > Macrobrachium rosenbergii. Next base: position 27,376,886 of record JANJGK010000040.1, read on the forward strand.
TTCTTCCTGCCTCAACATTCTAGGGATCATACACACACCGAGTGAAAAAGACAGTGTCAACTCTCCTCCATGTATTACAGCAAAAGTACAAACAGGGAAGAGTCCAGGACAGTCCTTATCTTTTGGAAGGAAACGAAGATACTGGCTCCCAAGCTTGCTCAGAGAACTCGGTGTCACCCCTACAGACATCCCATCTGCAGGCAAGCAAATGCCACTGCAAAACCCCAAAGATACTCAGTCCAACAGAGCTTCCTGTGATAGGGCTTCTAAGATTTCTTCTTCTTCCCATGGAATGAGAAAAAGAGGAAGAAGATGAGAAGGAAGAGCTCAACAGCAACAAGGAGGAGGAAGATACATGCTTATTTTTTCACCCTATTCTATCCATGAGCCATTCTCTCTTCAGCTGCACCAGATGACATGTCAAGGCAGGAGGCAGTGTTGGAGGAGTTATCTCCCTAGGCAAGACAATTGCTGCAAAAAGGCTCACCACCATTGAGTTCCTTAACAGAAACAACAACAGAACAGTATTGGAAAGCTGCCTATGAAGCATGTGTAAGAAGTGACAAACCAAGAACATGTGACACTGTCTCATCTGGGGAGAGCTAGGTACATACCTGGGTCAAGTGCATTAACTCCCTCGCAAGGAGGAGAGCAAGCAGAAGGTAGGGGAAGAGAGAGAGGGTAGTCCAGGAGGAAGGCATAATCCCCTTCAAAGAAACCAGTGAACAACTTACGCCCTTCCTCCACTACAAAGGAAACCGGTCCATGCACTCCTCCCACAAATACATAACAAAACTGGTTACACAAACATTGTGAACAATGTGGCCAAAAACATGCTTACATACATCACATCTGTTGTTATTCACTTTTCTTGTTGAAATGCATGTTGAACAAAAAACACCAAAACCACAAAATATGAAATAAGTTTCAGCTTGCTCAGTCTGAGTGCAGTAAGATGTCTTAATTCTGCCCCAGCTGAAGGAAAGGCACTTCATGTTGGCAAGTGAGTCAGGGGTTTCACAACTCACCCACCTACCAACTCCACCAACTGGTTACTTGAAAAACAAGACAAAAATGACATTTTTATAATAAAATAAAGTTTTATATATACTCACCAAGTAATTACATAGCTATTAAGTTTCCTTAAATTCAAATTTTTCAGTAGTGACACCGATGTTCTGTGTATGTGACTAGTCTCGCCCCCTAACAAGATAGTTAGGAACAACTTAGCAGAGAATCCTCAGTCTGTTTATGCTTATATACATCAGAGGGGAGGAGGGAGGGCTCCGATCATGTAATTACTTGGTAAGTATAGTTAAAACTTTATTTTATTATAAAAATGTCATTTTTATATAAGTAACCTGCCAAGTAATTACATACTGAATCCCACATTGACAGGAGGTGGGATACATGGACATATTTAACTCTAAAACATTATGAATTAGAAATAGCAAAGTTGCTAGCACTGAAAACAATGCTTGTCGTTCCTTGTTACTTAAGAAAGCCTGCAGTATAAACTGTCTCTGGTTGGTGCTCAACTTAACCTGTAGTAGCGCGGCGGTAAAGCCAATGGTCAGCTATACTAAAGAGGGAGTTTTGTAGCGGGGAGTACTCCGATCGCTACCAAAGCCTCAGTCGAAGTTATGCAGTCAAGGAATTATCCAATGGCTAGCAGAACTTTAAAGGTGCCCTTGCCCTGGGTGCAGTACCATAACAAAAACAACCAGATTATGTTGTCACCTACACTGAAGTAAGACCAAAATCCATCCACTAAAAGTGCCGGGTTCTCCAGGTACATTGTATCCCCCCCCCCGGCTCCCCAAAATTTGACACTTCACTGCAAGGTGAATATGCATTAGGAGAAAATCCTATGCTTCCTTCCGTGGTACCATGCCAGTAACTAAAAATCACAAGGTACTGCCAAAATTTTTAAACACTGTTTAAACTCTCTCAAAATGAGAAACAAAGAACGATCATACTACCAGTAGGTTGATTGTTGAATGGGTGTAAGGGATATACAGTGTCTGAAAGCTGATGAGGTAGAGGCCGTTCCGACATTTAGTTTTCACTAGGAGGAGGAAAATACTTCTCCTAAATCTGAGGATGTCTCAGAAGATAAAGTCCATTAGGCTAAAGGGCAAGATGTTCTAATCAGAGAACGAGATGAGCTCTTGCCCTAACTCCCTGGGTTATGGATGGCCTGGGACTACCGGCTTTTTATGCAATACCATACTATCTAGCTGGGCAAAACTCTCTTAATTCCTCCTCAGAGCCAGTGAGTGCTTCTGGATCTCAGAGAATGAGCTGGCGTCAGGTGCAGGTGCCACCAGGAGTTCTAGTCAGAGGAAGAAAGTAGTTCTTGCCATTAAACCATAGGTTCTGGATGGCCTTCAAACCTGAACATTCAAACTGGATAGAAAACTTTAGTCTTCCTCAGAGCTAGTGAGCTCTACTGGGCACTCAGAACGAAAGCTGACGTCATAGCCAAAGCTGGTGCCAGGCTATTGTTAGCGCCAGGAGAGCAGGGCGCCAGATGAGCTATGAGCTTGGTTGTTGTCTGGTGCTCCTGCAAGACACAGATGTCCGTAAATTTCCTAAGGGAAAAAGAAAAACGGATCCAGGTCTTGGATGCCAACGAACTAGGTCTCCAAGCTTACATGTGAGTTATGCATAGCTCGACACCCCTTAATGGGGTAATTTAGCTCGACACCCCTTAATGGGGTAATTGTAAAAGGAACACGGATGTCTCACAGAGGAGACGTAGGGCCTGAGATACTAACTTCGCAAAGTCGATCCCCAGGTCTGGAAGACAACGCAAGAAGATTGACTTACATGTCTTGCAATGGTCTCTGCAATACTTCTAAAAAGGATCTTCAATGATAATCCTTCAGACACTCTGGAGTCTGTCGGGGAAAGATCTGACTACCTTGGAAGATCTCTGGAAGCAAGGTTGTCCGAGAACACACAGTGGGGGAGGATCCTGTAGTGTCCACTCACAATCAAGCATGTTCAGGGACCATGATACAAGCCAGAATAGGGCTAAGCGGACAACGTAACTCGGAGTTAGCCCGAAGATTGTGCCGCTTCTTCTTGACCATGATGAAGGGCGTGAAGAGAGGTAGTAGTCCGATGGATCTGTCTATAGCATGGGGTCTGTTGCACATGCTATAGGGATGGTATGGACCACAAAAGGAGGAAAATGAAGATTCCTTGAAGGGGCAAAAGGTCCAAGACAGGTCTGTCCCATAGATTCTACAGATCCCAGCAACCGGAGGATCGACAGTCCCCTTCTGACATCTCAGTACGTCTGATAGGGCTTAGTTCTATGAGCCGATCAAGTGACTAGAAGACCTGATTATCTATCCACAGAAACAGGTCTCTTCTTATAGAAGTGGGGAGATGTGGGGTAGAGCCTTGCTTACATAAAACATTTGACCTGTGGTCTAGTCTGAATGGTTACCACAGTCTAGGAGTGCAATAAGGTCAAAAAGCACTAAAGTTATGTGAAGAAACTTCTAGCTCTATGAGAAGGAAGCGAAGGATCCGTCTTTCTGGGGACCACGCCCTGGAAAAAACCCCGGTTCCTTCAGAAGGCTCCCGAACCAGTAACTGAAGCGTTGAAAAGAAATCCAGGACTAGATTCGCGGATGAAGGAACTTCCTTTCAAAAGACTAAGTTCAGACAACTATAAAAACAAAGGCTTCGGAGAAAACTAGTGCTGTCAGGAGGCCACCATCTGGCATGGACATGGAAGGGTGCTTCCTGCATCTCCAAAATCCATTCAATAGCCATGAAGATTGAAGGAAGAGCCTATCTGGTTTGTCCTCTATCCGCTGTGTGCATGTCTAGCATTGGTGATCATGCAGACTCGCAGCCAAAAAAGCAAACTAATAGAAGGACGTGCAAAACCACAGACAGCCGTGGGAACTAGCTGCCAACTCTGTGGACTTTATGACAGCCAAGAGAAAACGTCAAAATCCTTTAAGATTCAACAAAAACTGAACTTGATAATGCTTAGTGTGGACTCAACGATACCCTTGTACAGAGCAAAGATGTGCAGAACCGTACACCGAGAAAAAATTCCATAACTGTAAGAACTTGGGCCCTGTGAGCTTAAGCCAGGCGAACAGAGGTGGCTGGCAAATACTAGAGATATAATGATGAGCACTCTAGTGCAGGTGTTGGGCACTCGACGAATGCACCAGGCACTAGGGAGTGGTGCCAGGAGCTTGGGAAAGGGTCCAGGAAAATGGGAATTGGCACCTTACAGGAAAGGCCATTCAACCAAGAACGAAGCTGCAAGAAGACCGTGAGAAGGTAGATGACTTTAACCGTTGACAGGAAGCAGAGAACAGCAACTGCCAACATGTAGCTCTTAAGTGGAGTGAAGAGCCAAGAAGCTTATGGCGTTCAGTCTTCGCCCAAAACCTTGGAGCTTAAGTAAAATCCGAGGACTAATTTAGGTCTGCCCAATCTGGCCAACGCCTCGTGGGCGCCAGAGCTTGAGTAGGCTCACTACTAATGTCCCGGGCATGAAGGGGGGAAAGAAGGTAAAACTCTCAAGCCATCTGAAAACAGAGATTCTTGGCAGACAGAAAAAACTAAAAAATCCAAGAGATGCTGAAAGTGCTCCTGATGTCAGTCCAGAAAATTAGGACTTCCAACAATCTTGACAGGAAAGTCTAGATCCAACAAGGCACTAGAGTGAGGGAAGACAAAAGACACTTGTCCTGCTCCTTTTAATTAAAGCCAATTTCCCAACCTTGACAGATGCTTGGATGACTAGGAAATAGCCGACAGAGGAAGCTTCCTACCGCAACTCAACAACTCTGACCCAGCTCAACAACTCTGACCCAGAAGTCTTGTCCAGAGGTAGACTTGGTCCCTGCTTAATAGGAACTGGTGCACAAGACAGGACAACAGCGTGTTCTTAAAATTCAGGCGCTGAACCAAAGAAGAACTGGCATCGGACACAGCAGGTTGTCGCTTGGATCCCACTACATGCTTGGATCCCTCGGATCCCACTGTACACTTGGATCCCTTGGATCCCACTGGGCACTTGGATCCATTGGATTCCATTACAAACTTGGATCCCTCAGATCCCACTGGACACTTGGATCCATCAGATCCCACCAGACACTTGGATCCATCGGATCCCACTGGACACTTGGATCCATCGGATCCCACTGGACACTTGGATCCATTGGATCCCACCGGACACTTGGATCCATTGGATCCCACCGGACACTTGGATCCATTGGATCCCACCGGACACTGGGATCCATCGGATCCCACTGGACACTTGGATCCATTGGATCCCACCGGACACTGGGATCCATCGGATCCCACCAGACGCTTGGATCCATCGGATCCCACTGGGCACTTGGATCCATCAGATCCCACCAGGCACTTGGATCCATCATATCCCACTGGGCACTTGGATCCATCAGAACCCACTGGGCATCCAACAGATCCCACTAGATACTTGGATCCATCAGATCCCACTGGACACTTGGATCCATCAGATCCCACTAGACACTTGGATCCATCAGATCCCACTGGGAGCTTGGAGCCAATCAGATCCCTCTGGATGTTTTGATCCTAGCGGACGCTTGGACACTAGGATACAGGTGGACGCTCGGAAACCAGGCGCTCGGACTCTGTCTACTGACACTGCTGGGCACTCAGATTGAAGAGTGTTTGGCTCCAATTACTGGCGCTTCACAACTGGAAGATATGCCTCTTCAAAGGTCAAGATATGCCCAAAAAACATCAACAACACCCCTTGTCTACACTGGGATCCATGTCTGTCCACACTGGGAAACTGGAACAACACCATTGATGCCTCTTCTCCACAATAATAACTGTTCACACTGGGATCCGTATCACTAGAGGACAAAGAAAGCACATCCCTATGGAGGCCTTTCCAGTGGTTATCCATCGAGACCTGCGGGATAGCAGGATTCACTAAGGAGCAACTACCCGGGGGCAAAAACCCCTTTGGACCCTCCCGGGTTTAGGGGAGTCTGACAGGGACTGGGTTAGATCTGATAGGGCCGGATAGCCACATCCTCCACTACACATCCAGTAAAACACCTTTCCAGTGGCTGTCTGTCGATACCTGGGACCAGCAACAGGCTCGACTGAGGGGGCGACTACCTGTGGGTAACTCCCCAACCTCCCTTAGACTTCTAGTATGCCTCCTCCCAGGTTTAGGGGAGTTTGACAGGGACTTTCTGTCCAGGAGCATCTGGGGATGAGTAGACAACTCCTCCACTGCACAACACTTCACTATTCAAAGGTTAACTTCTGTTAACCCAGACACAAGACTGGCAATGGCATGGGAAGGAAGCGAGGGAGCCAGGCACGGGAGCGAAAAAATAGAGGGCTAGTAGTAGGAGAGAAAAATGAATGCAGTGAGAGTACGCGGCAGATTACACTTGGATCCGCTGGGCACTCGGATCTGCTGGGCGCTTGGATCCGCTGGCTGCTCAGACCCCACTGATCGCTCAGATCTCACTGGGTGCTTTGCCAGGTGCTGTGTGCTCCCAGGTGAAGATGCCGCCAGGCAACTGGGCATCAAACGAGCTAGTAACTCATAAGCTAAGAATTTAGGAGCTGATGAGCGCTCCTGGGCGTTCGGAGCTGATCCTTGGCTGTCAAGAACGTCATTCTTCCAAAAGCCCAGTGTAACCAAAATTAGCACAATTCTCTCCTTACTACGTTCTGCCCTTACACTTTTTCAGTTCTCTGCAAAGGAAAGTGTAATAAGGTGATCTTAATTAATTCCTGAAGTACACAGAGTACCATCATACAGAAAATCTCGACTAACAAACCTTATTTGAGACTTTTGGAGTTATAGCATATCATTATTGGTCCTGTAGCAAATGCAGTGTTTACATTTTATTATGCTACTCAAAGATGGTAGTGAATGCAATGTTTACTTTATCATATTACTCAGCAACACTTTACATTATTGCATTACTCGTCGTAAAGGTGACTAAAACCAAAGATTGTAAATATACTACTGTAGCATCGAAAAATTCAGTTCAGTAGCGAACATAAATATCGGTTTGACAATGAACCAATGTTTACATTATAGTGCGCCACTCGGCGAAGTAGTTAAACAATTAACTGCAATTTTCACTGAAAGTGAAAAATTTTTATACTAGACTCCATTTAGTAACAACAAAACAAGGAAAAAACTCATCCCGAAAGCTTTTGGCTGAAGCTACTCGACTTTCGGCTTGAACACCGAAGTCCGGTTAAATAACCGGCAAAAAAATAAAATCTACTGCCAACACCTGATGTTAATAACACCAGACGTCACAGAAACAGTTGAGGATCCTCTGCTAATGCTAAGTTCACACATTCACGTATCAAGGCACAGATGCCCACGCACGGGGAGGAGTCGGTAAGTACGTTAACACAATGCAAATACAACATAAATGTACCGTAAGTGCTATGTAAGTGTGCCAGCATGCGGCGCGACAGTTACGGACCACCTGGGCATGCGCCGGGGGCCATGAACCTTTCAACCTGCTCAAAACCCTGCGTGGGTGGCCAGGTCAGCTGTCAGGTAGCGTGACCCAACCCGCACAGCGTGGTGCCAACTGCGGGATGACCGTGTAGCCGCTAAGCCCTTACCTGTGGTCCCACGCCGGCCCAGGGTTCCCGCCCCGCACCGCATGGGCGTCAGCATGACGTGGGAGTAGACGCAGCAACTCTGCTGCACTGCCCGCAACCGTGGAGATGTGTCAATGCTTTGACCTGGGATAAAAGGGACAGGCAGTGCGCTTGCAGGTCAGTGCTTCTGTGAACAGCATCCTTACTGCTCACTCCATCAGCGCCTCCATCGTCGTCGTCACTGCAGCCAAGATGCCCAAAGGACCCATGTTGAAGAGGACCAGGAAGGGGGTCCTAAGAACTCCAGGAGCCCTGGTAGCTGGAGTTGCCCCCTATGCTAAGCCCTCAGAAGCTGGTGGTCCCCCTTCAGGCAGTGATGCTGTGGTGCTGCAGCTTGAGGGCGACGAGCTCGTGACGGAAAGCAAGCTAGAAGAGGAGGAAGAGGAGCTTCCCCTGGTTTACGAGAGCGACCCCGCCGCCGCTACCGACAACGCCAACCACGGGGGGGGATGCCGACGACGACGTCGATGGCACTCCTGAAGGAGAGGGCCCTAAAGGTCAGGACCGGAAGAAGAACCCGTCAGTGATCCTCTCGGAAGAGAACGAGAGGCTTGTTGGCGAGTGGCTGGAGAATGAGGCCGAGTTCATCTACAACAAGGACCTCACAGCCTACAGGGACAAGGCGAAGGTCTGGAGGGCATTTGAAGAAAAGGGCCAGTCACTTGTTCCTCCCGTGAGTGGCCGTGAACTGAGGACATGGTTTACGTCCCTCAGGAGCTGTTTTGTGCAGCTCACGGCGGGGAAGAGTGGCCAAGGGGCGGGCAGACGGCTGACGGACTGGGAGAAGTGGATCCTCAGTATCTTCCACTTCCTGAAGCCCCACATTGTGCGTCAAAGGAAGCCAAAGATGTTGGGACTTCCGATGGTGTCTGGTTTAATGTGTTTCCATGCATAATTATTACTGAATATAAGTTATTACAGTAAACCCCCCGTATTCGCGTTCTCATGGTTCGCGGACTCACACATTCACGGGTTTCTCAGTGGAACATATCTAGCCATCATTCGCGGATAATTCGCCCATTCGTGGCATTTTTCACCGAGAAATATTCACTAATTACTGTATTTTCATATAATTTTCATGAATAAATGCACTTTTTGTGATAAAACTATTAAAATACTCAGGTATATGCATTTTTACAGGGTTTTTTAGTGGTTTAAGCTATTAAAATGGGCAGTTCTAAGTGTTTTTAGAGGGGTTTTAAGCATTTGTGGGGGGGTGTGGGACGCATCCCCCGCAAATACGGGGGGTTCACTGTACATAGTTTCCATGCATTCAATGTACATTTTATACCATTTTCTCATATATGTTCCTCCTATTTTTACAGGCTGCTCATGCTGCTGCCGCCCTCCCTGCCCAAGCTCTGGATCTGCCTGCTGCTGCTGTTTCTTCTCCTGCCCCTACACCAACGCCCTCTGTCTCTCCGGTTGCCGAGGCATCAGGCATCAAGGACCGGAAAACACAAGTTTCTGAGCTTTTTGACGCCGCCATCACCAAGGCACAGGCCCTCCGGGAGGATATGATGTCCTCCATCCAGCCACCTCTGCGTAACCCCAGCGTCCTCTACTGGCGCAAATTTTTTGAAGAGATGGAGGACGACTGTGCGGAGGTGTCAGCTCACCTGAGGGTGACACTTAAGATGGAAGTCCTCAGTGCCATTCAGCGATACATTCGCGCCTCCAAAGAGGGCGCCACGATGCCGTCAAGGAGCCTGATGCCCCACACCCTGGCAGTGACAGGGGACAGTCCGGCACCTGTAGTTCCTGCAAACTTGGCGGCAATGCAACATCGGTTGGGCCCACCACCTGCACATTCAGGCAGTGTGCAGCTCACTGCACAGCAGCTGGCAGCCCTACACGCACAGCTGGTTGGGCCCTCAGTTACATCGACCCCAAAGGACCTCAGCAACTTGTCGATCGACATGACGTTCCTAAATAATCTCCAGCATTAGTTTATTTGTCATGTACGTGCTGATGTGTATAGTATTTTTTTTCTGCTTATATATATGTTGCTGATGTGTATAGTATTTTTTTCTGCTTATATTTATATGTATGTTTTTTATATTAAATATTTTTTGCAATATCATGTCTAGCTCTATCCTCTGTCCAAAATTACTAAGTATTGATGAGAATATATCATGGATGTGAAAAATATCTTTTATTCAATGAAGTAGCTCAAATACAAGTACACAAAGAAGGCAAAATGAACCTGAATACACTAACATTTCAGTATACAAAACCGAATTTGAAATAAGTTCAAAATATTTTATGTAACATATGGGCACAGAAGCAAAATGACAACAGAAAAATATTAGCAAGTCATATACATTACAATGTCACAAATATCGGAGAGAAGGTACTTTCAAAAAGATAGAATTTCCGTATCAGAATATAATCAATGTAAATGCTAAGAGAAGGTACTTTCAAAAAACATAGAATTATCATATCAGAACAGAATTCATGTTAAGAAATTATTCCAAAGGGCAAAATAACTACATCTTCTTTCTTTTATTTATATGTATGTTTGTTTCATATTGATTAAATTTACATTTGCAATATCATGTGTCGCTCTATCCTCTTCCCAATTACTAAGTATTGATGAGAATAATATATCATGGATTACAATATCTTTTATTAAATCAACTAGCACAAACAGAAGTACACAAAGAGGGCAAAATAATCCTGAAATGATACATTGCTGAATTTTAAATAGTCCAAAATAAATGCAAGAACAGACATTTAAGTAAATACAACAAGCAAGTATACAGGAAAGTAACCAAATCATGTTCTCCTGCCAATGCACTGAGCCTTCAGACGATGAAAAATGTTCTTGCAGCATGTTACGTTGTTCCTTTGCATCCCTGGTGTCAGTGTTGCTGATCACGGTTGGAAGGGGTGCTCCTAAGGACAGGTCACTCCTCCAGCTACCAGGTATGACGGCATGTGTGACGAGGTGCTCCTGATCTCCTCCTTGTCTGCGTGCATTTCTTCTTATCATAATATTGTGCAGAACACATGCGGACATCACTAATGGCTCTATATGGTCAGGCTTCAGGCATATTGCAGTGTGGAATACTTGGAATCTGTTTGCCAGAATCCCAAAGGCGTTCTTCACCGTCCTGTGTGCCCTACTTAACCTGTAGCTGTAAATCCGTTCCTCCTTGGTTACGGATCTTTTGGGGTAGGGCTTCATAAGGTAATTCCTCAGGGGGAAGGCATCATCACCAACTAGGAAATAGGCCACAGGAGATCCATTAGGTTGACCTGGCAGGGTATCAGGTTGGGGAAGATTTGCTTCCTCTTGCAACAGCATTTTAGCCAGTCGGGTCTGGGCAAATACACCACCGTCTGACTCGGACCCAATGGTACACACGTCGACGTATAGGAACTTGTATGAAGCATCAGCAACTGCAAGTAATACCATGGAGTAGAACTTCTTGTGGTTGAGGTAATGCGTACCGCCTTGGAAAGGGTTACAGAGCCTAATATGTTTGCCATCTATAGCTCCAATTACGTGGGGGAAGTTCCATCGTTCCTCAAAACCCCCTGCAACCTCCTGCCAAGCTACATGTGTTTGTGGCACCTGCAGTTCCTCATCCCCGAAGGCAGCAACAATGGCCTGCAGGTCTCTGGTATGATGTAACTAAGGTGTTGTGGGCTAACCGGAACAAGTATTGCAGACTCTTGTATGAATCACCTGTAGCGAGGAAACGTAGGGTGATAGCAACACGTAGGCCTGGCTCAATGGGTTTCCTCCAGAATGCCACTTTCTTCTGAATGTAGGGCATGACTCATTCAACAATTTCATTGAAGAGGTCCCTGTCAATCCGGGTAAAATTTTTATACAGGTCTGGGGCTTGGGTTGACAACTCCTCCATCAGGTTGTCATAATGACCTTGCTCCATCCTTTTCTGCAGGTACTGCCATGCCCACACCCTTCTTGGCCACCTTTTTTTCTGCTCTGTGTGCTTTGCAGAAATCACTGCAATCTCCAGCAATAACATGGTGTGCACATATTCGACGACAAACGGCAACCTTTCTCTCCTATCCTTACTTGCTATATAAGTTCACAGATTTCAGCTATGTCCTCCATGTTGATTCAGCAGGTTGGTAGTATGTGTTGATGCTGTGGTGTTATGTTAGTGACTAGCCACACATGTGCCACTGTCGGCCCTTTTATAGCTGGGGTTTAACTCCCGTAGTAGGTGCGGACAATGTGACGTTGACGTTACTCTGTAACGCACAACGTTACACATACGGTATACGCACGTTGATGTTACGTGCTCTGCCATGGACTACTTTTGTCTGCGCCGCCACTTGTTGGGCCACTTCCAGTAAGCGTCATGTCATGCTTACGCAGTGCGCACATTTGCGGCGCACTATAATACAGTTGCTTTATACACATCAGCCCATGACACGTATCCAGTTGGGCGGGGCTTATTCACCTCTCGTATGGTCACGTTTTACAAATTTCGGCCGTGCGTGGGCATGCGTGCCTTGATACGTGAATGTGTGAACTTAGCATAAGTCGTTTTTAACTATCTCGTAGGGGGCAAGACTAGTCACCTACACAGAACGTCGGTGTCACTACCATGAAATTAAATTTAAACTGCTGTGAATAAAAGAAACTAATAGCTATGTAATTACTGTACTTGGTAAGTTACTTATATAAAACACAAAATTTCTGTGCAACTAGTGAAAAATGACATACTGCACTGTACAAACAAGGCAAACGTCGCCATCCCCTTTCATGGAAAGTTATCTGAACATCATCAACAAGTAAGTTCAAACTGCACTAATCCCCACATCACAATATTACCCTCAGTAAAGATTTCTTATATGAGGTCATGGATCGACTGCAAAATATCAATATACGGCCATTGATGATGTAGCCAATTCACAAAAACCTATGGAAAAAGTCAGGGCCGGGCCTTTTCTCATTCCTTCTTGTGACAAGGCAGAAACTTGACAATCTTGCCATTTTATTTTATACACTAACTTTTACCTGTAGAGGCCCTTTACCGTGCAGAGTTGAAGTCTATGATGATGACAATGAAGTACAGCATTTTACAAGATATTGTATTTTATTTGAGTGACCATGGTCATTCTTTAACCACAATAATGTTTAAACAAAATTTGGCAATGCTGCAGGTATTATACATTCACTGAGGTAATCTCAAACCTAACCCCGTGATGAATATAAATTTTCAATTTTAGGCTATAAAGCCAAGCACTGTGGCTCTTTCAGCCTTTCAATGCTGAAGGTACTGAAACTAGGGGATTGGAGTGGCTAGACAGCAAGATAAAGACATCCTGAAAATAAATGATATGAAGCATAAGAATCTAAAGGTGAAACTGGGAGAACCGCCCCCCCCCTCCCAATACTTGCATGATGATGTAATAGAGAAGAGACAGCAAAATGGAAGAAAGGGTACTGTGCAGTGGTCATAGTATAGACCAGTGGTTCTCAAACTATGGGTCGCAAGATCAATTTTGATGGGTCGCAGGGACACAGGAAAATTATCATGCTTTCAGTTTAGTTTTGTGAATGAAAAGCAGCGCCATGAATCCTGTTAGTTTAGTTTTGTGAAAGGAAGAGCAGTGCCATGGATCCCACTAGTTTAGTTTTGTGAATGAAAAGCTGTACACATTAATTTTTTCCAAAATAAAATGTAAATATCATTGTACATTTTCTTTCTCCTTACTTTACTCTGGCTCGCGAAGGAGTGAAATGTTCCAAATAGGGTTGCTCACGGAAAAATTTGAGAACCACTGGTATATAGTAAATGTTTGAAAAAATTTGTAAGTCACTACAGTACTTGGTATCAGACAACCAGGATAATTATACCATTGAAGATGACCCTGTCATAAGGTGTCAGTTACCAATTCCACATGACAAAACTAAATGATTTTCTCTCTATCTCCTTGATGCCTCCCACCACTTCGTGTTAACTTCATCAAAAAATCAAATGTTAAGACTAACTAGTTTCTATGACCATATATTAATTGGTATAATTTTACTTTAAACCATTACTCGATGTTAGTGTTTCTATGTTGTAATCATAAGTCTCCTTAACATACTCTGTAAGAAACTCCTGCTCAAATCTGTTGCAAATTTACTATGACCAAGATATTTGCCAATAAATGTTACCTGGGTTTTTCCTGGCTGTTTGGTATGTTAACTTTGGATTGAATTTTGTATGTCCAAGTGCACTGTGGGTATGGATGGATTATGTACCTGGAACGTCTTCTGTTATTGTCATTGGGAAATGTGGATCTGTAGAAAATACTGAAACCAGATTGGTTCTTTAGCTTAAGTGTCAAACAATTAAGTAGGATTTTTGAAAAAAGAAAAATGGCTCAAGTTCATAGTCATTCTTCACTCTGTGCAGACACAAAGTTTGTGCCTTGTCACATTTTTTTTACACTTGCTATTCATTTCCAAGAACAAATGAGTATGTTAAGTATACTGAAACTCCTTATAACTACAGTAATGGGAGACCACAGTGGGAAACCAGGTTTTTATACATGGGGTTAAATATAAAATAGTGAGGTGGGTCCAAAAGGAGGTACTTTAACATTGCCACTAAGTCTACTCTGCAAGTTCGGACTCTGAAGGTAAGGTTTACTGAAAGTTTTGTGGTTTGGTACATTTTCTTTGTAAACTATAATCACACTCTTAAGTTGAAAATATGATTTTCCCGTTTTATTGTGTATTTTAAATGTTTCTGATGATCATTTTGCTTGCAAACAGTAGATTAGGCTCAGTTTTATATACTACAATTTGCAGGCTTCAGTGGGAAACAGGCTTTTGGGTGGGATGAAATGCAAAATGAATGAAGTACAAGATTGTATTCTAACATGACCATGATACTGATTATGAAGACTGTAAGGACCTGGTAACACTGTATGTTATTGGTGGGCCAGGTGGGACTGGAACCCTAGATTAAGTTAGGTTGGGTTATGTAATTAATTTAGGCTGCAACCCTACTGCAATATACAGTATAGTGCCTTAAGTTGAAGGGGTCTAATGGGGCAAAGTTCCCCCTGGCTAGATAAGACCCCAGCACCATAGGTTAGATTAGGTATGGACCTGGCCCCTAGGTTAGGCTGGGGGGATGCCCAGGGAGCAAACCCCTGGCTATGTAAGGTCCCAGCCACTTAACATTTGATCAGGTCAGAGTCTAATAACCGCTCCCCCCCACTCTTTGCCACTGGGGTAAGGTAACTTAAATCCTTGTATTTCACTCATTTTGTTTCCCTCCACCAAAACTACAATTTCCCAATGTGGTACTCCCAATTTCAGGTTACAATGGGGGTTCTAGTATCTTTAAAACTACTAATTTGGTATTGAAATTAACCTCAGAAATGTTCAAAGCACAAAATAAATCATAAGAAAATCATATTTTCATCTCGGAGATGTGATAATGGTTTAAAGTGAAAGTTTACCTATTAATCAAAAAACACAGACCGTGGTAAAATAAAAACAAATGAAAACAGGGGCCACTGAGAGCATTTAAACATCCAAAGGAAAACAGAGTAGTTTAGGCTGAAACTTTTCATAATCAGCTTGATATAAGAGTATGTCATTGTGTTTTTTTTTTTCAAACAAAAGGAAACTTTTATTTAGGGAAAAATAAACAGTTCTTTCCACTGCATGACACTTGGCATATGTTGCTGTACTGTTGCAGCCTTGCAAACTGACTTAGCCTTTGTAACTACACAGCCTGCCAAGAGGTTAGTACAGTATACCAATAATGGTTACAAGTATAGTAGAAAACACAACAGATGTATATGGCACAAGGGTCTAATCTCATAGCCAGTGCAATTATGCGATACTAGGAAGAAATAAAAAACGGCAAAATTTGTTCCCAAGTACAACGCCTAATGTTGGAAATAACTCTGAAAAAAAAATTTAGGTCAAGATGACAAGTTCATAGGTCATCACCTAGGATATCTGAAACTGCATCCTGGAAATACTAGCAAGGTGCGAGTCACATTCATCAAATTTCACCTCCACAAACCTACAACAGGCTAAAACCTTTCTTCATTTAGGTCGTTGCCAAATAAACTGAGTTATGCCTAGTATCAGTGGGGTAGACTAACCTAAGAACACATATATTTATGCCTATGCCTCTGCCAGTGAGTATTAGGCTACAGGCCATAAACTAGGTTTCCCTAGGCTAATCAAGTCTCGCTAGACAGTTTCTAAAAGAGCCCAAATCTCAAAGGGACACTTCACTTGATAAATGTAATGGAGATGGCCACAGGAAGACATTGTTTATTATAATTTTTTAACTGTAGAATATAGAAAAGGATGTACATAGTACAGTACGAGAGAGATCATTTTACTTTCATCCCCGAGGAGCTGTTACTTAACTTAACCCAGCTCCCTGAAGAGCTTCCGCCATGTTTAGTACCTGCCCTAAGGGATGAACGCCAAAAAAGCGGTAAATTTCTCATTATCTCCGTAATTTTCTTTGATAACCTCACCAGTGCAGGACTGTATATACCATTTTCTACATTTTTAACTAAAAAATTATAATAGGCTAAACGACAGTTTGGGCCTTCTTTGCATTTACCCATCACTGTGTGCAAGTTGTTTCTGTACCGTTTTAATCTACGCAATATATATATATATATATATATATATATATATATATATATATATATATATATATATATATATATATATATATATATATATATATATATATATATATATATATATATATATATATATTGTATATGTATAGATGGACTTACCATGTACGTGGGCAAGACTTGCATTCAGCCTAATGAAGAAGAATTGCCAGAAACACGACATAAAAGCCACATAATGACGATAACTTAGACACCGTTCATGGGCAAGGGAAGCCGCCAGAGGATCTTGAAAAACCATTCAGTCAAGTCACGTGACTCAGGTTCCAATACTATACCCAGACAGATTTGAAGGCTCTCAGAATTCTGATTACTTCTCGCTAGTGTTAACACATTTTTGAGGTAGTACTGAAAAGCATGACGGCATGTCAATTGCTGTCTTTTTTTTTCCCCTTTAAAACCATTTCACGACATTTGGGGTATTTGTTTCTGAAGTACCTTTCTTATGTAGGTCTTGTTTCAAGTGACTATTGAAAACGGTGTATCAGACTATTGCTGAGAAATGCACCTTATCTCCAGTACATTATTATACATAAGCTTACAATATTTAGAATATTGGTATCGAAAAATAATGTGACGAAGAAAATGAGTTTTAGGAATAGATCGAATTTCTCTTCGCATATTTTCATTAACAAAATGATTCGGAAATAAATGAAAGATATAAATATTTCTTGTGATCATGGTAAAGTCTATCAAGAGCACTGTGTAAATTGTCCCATGAATGTTTATAATCGGTGAATAAAAGTGACCATGATAATATGTTTGTAAAGGAAAAATGCATAACCATGAAGGACAGACTTTGAAACTGAAGAGGGGAAAAACACACTAAGAGGGCAAATGGCGAAGTTAAGACTGACACTGCAAGGGAAGAATATAGATTAGTAAAGAACCGTTACAATCACTTGGTAAGAAAGAAGAAAACCGAATATTATAATTACAGCCCGAGAAGCAAAAGTGGATATGAATAAATCATACAGACTCCTTGAAGGTTTAACTTGATGATTTCATTGATCAAGAACTGGATGATATTTTTCTAGATTTTTTCTAAATGAAAAAATTTTACACTGTAGTTATTACTTCTGAGAATTGCCCAATCAGGTTAGTATTACTGAGCCTGTTAGCAGTGCAAGACTCAAAATTTAATACTGTAAATATTGATGACGTCATTAGGATCATTAAGGAGGCAAAGAAAATGTAATTGATCCGATGCAACTACCTAAAGTTGTTCGAGGAAAATTTTTCATGCCTTACTGATATAATAGTGAAAGTTATAAATGCCAGTATTTCCGAGTAAAAGTTCCCTATATCTAAGAAAAGAGTTGTCACGAAACCAGTTTTGAGTGGTGCATTGGATTATCAAACTTGAAGTTCATGAATATTTTTTTCAAACTTATCATTAATGCCCAAAATGGTAAGATATGTGATTCTTGAACGGTTAATTATTCATCTGGAAAGGGTAAATGCTTTGCCGGATGGTCAGTCAGCTTATAGGCTGTTATATTCTTCTTACACTTCAGTATGCTCTACTGGAAATGTTGTACTGGAAATGATGGATGAAGGCAAATGAGGTATCTGGTCTGGCTCGATCTTAGTGTGTTTTTTTTTTTATATATAGTTGTGCTTGAACTTCTAAATGGTTTACAGTTCATTCGAATTCATAAAGAAGTCTCGGGGTATTTGAAAGATTACCTTGGTGAGAGAAAATATTGTATACAGATTGGAAACTCATATTCATCTTATGAAACACTGAGAAAAGGAGTACCCAAGGAATTGTGTTAAGTTCTGTATGTATACGACTGGACTGTTAAGTTTACTAGAGACATGGGGTAAAGGTAGGTGACACAGTGTATCTGAATACTGCTGCTTTTGACATTTTTTAATGTTTTATGAGCAGCACTCATAATGAAAAAAATTAATCAAAACAAGAAACTAACAAAGATTATATATATATATATATATATATATATATATATATATATATATATATATATATATTTCATATATATATATACACACATACATACTACAGTGCGTACAAATCCACTTTATAATGTGTTCACAGTGCAATAAAACCCAATTACAACCAAACAAAAAATCGCATGATTTATCCTCACAAAGAGACAAAACTAAAACAGATTTTCGGGCTTTGCTTTTCATCTTCTCTCGTGCGTCCACAGCTTGAGATCCCTGTCCTTCAGATTCTGTCAATTGTTTAACTAACATCATTGAGGACATGGCAGTCCTGGTATACAATGTCAAGTGTGATTGTACTCTGTGAATCATTTTCTTTGTAATGTTTTCGGCTGTTCGTTTTCTCCAGTGTCGCTTATTCACTTGCAGATTAAATTTTTCCTTTTCACAGTAAGATTCTGCGTTCTAATAGCAGCTGAACTTACGAAGTTTGCTTAAAACGGGACTTTCGTTTAACGCCGGAAATTCGAGAATAATAATAATAATAATAATAATAATAATAATAATAATAATAATAATAATAATAATAATAATAATAATAATAATAATACCTTGGGAGAACTTTCACTTTTAGACATACGTCATTAAAAAGAATGTCAGTCGGTAAACCGCTGAGCTTATACATAGCTTTCTCAACTTGATATTTAAGTTCCTTCGTACCAGCAGGTAAATCAAAATGAGGCCGACCAAAGTTCATTTATTAGCCTGACGTTTTGATAGTCCATACTACCATTTACAAAGGGTGAATTTTACAGAAATGGGGGTCGAATCCTGACAGGTTATCAGGGTAGGGAGCTCTCTTACTGGTTGTGAGTCTGACCAAGATCCCTGCTCGCAGAGTTTGCCACTTAAAGAGGAAGGCGGCTGTTGAATTATCCCAGGGGCACAACTTGTTGTTCTCCTAACAGTAGTTGGCAGGAGGGGGGTCTCCTGGGTAATGCTGATAGTGGGGCAGATAACAGAAAAATCGTGCAAATGATGATACAAGCATCAAATTTGGCACAAGGTATACTAATCAAATCTGCCCAATTGGCCAATTGAAAATCCAAGATGGCGGGCATTTTCAAGATGGCTGCCAAAATAACCACCCGAAGTAGATGTTTTGCTTAGAAATATTTGTAGTTGTCTGATTTGCATGATCTAAGTGTGGATTCCTATGTTTTGAAGCCTGCTGAACTATATTTTCCTGTCTAAAAAGCACTCTGAGGCATATTTCTCAAGATGACCACCAAGATGCTTGTCTTTCTCTACATAAGTTGCATCCCAGCTAGTACATTTTCAAAGTTATGCATACCGTGCTGCTGTTTCTCGATCTGCTGCTGTTCACATATGCATCTTCCTTTGCAAACCTTCTTACAGGAGCACTTTGTCAATTCTTGACAGCTTGCTGCAATCTAATGTGTCTGCAATGCTTCTCCTTTCTGTGTCCACCCCCATTCAGCTGGACTGCTCATGTGTGGATTACAGTGGGTTGCCTGGTCCCAGATGATCCCAGCCTGGTAGGCTGCACGCTTTGCATGTTCTCTGAGGGCTGCCTGTGTTGGCGGAATTGAGTTGTACGGCCTCTGCTTGCGGGCAAACAGATCTAGTCTTGCTTCGTCCACACCAGTGGCTGCACTTGATCTGTCGTACATGAGGACAACGAATCTTTCCAGCCTCTGCATGTCAAGGTCACGAACCAATGTTGGATGCTGGCTGAGATTGAGGAATGTTTCAGTAATATCATCATATACATTCCAAGTCTGCCATGCAGATTTCTTCACTTTCCCACGGAAGGCAGACACAATGTCACATCCAGTGAATGCGTGAAAGTAGGGGATCCCTCTAGCTTTCTCAAGCCCAATTGCAGAAACTACCTCATGGACTGGAATCCATCGCATATGGGCTCCTTGGCCAAAGGCAATCCACATTTCCTGAAGACCTAGTTTCTGGAAGGATGGCAGTACATATATTGCTATGACTAGCACATCTGTGTCATTAGCCTTGATTATAGATTGCTCCCGTCAGTCGTTGCATCCCTAGCGTAGTTGTGATACAGCAAAGTCTGATTTCGACGCTCCATGATGGAGTTGGAACTTGATGTCTGCACCATGTTCAATCATGCATACAAACTGAAGCAGAGATGGTGGCACAGCCTGTTCTAAGTCTTTGTCATGAAAATAGCTGCTGAAATTCGACTTCTGACGGAGCATGTCTTGTCCTATTATCCCAGCGGCTTTTGCTAGATGGATCGCTTCACCATAACGAGATGCTTCTGATAAGATTGAACCTACATCAGTTTCAACAGCCAACAGAACTTTTCGTCCTTGGCAATTAGCTTGCAGCTGTGGAATGTGCAAAAGCAGCTGATGTTGAGTAGGATGAACATCAGGTGAGTCAACACCAAGCTGTTCCAGCCTCTGCTTGTAAAGCTTGGTCAAATCAGCAAGCTTGAAAATCGGTGGCCTCTCACTGGCACTTTTCATCTCGCAGATGTAGGTGACTAGTTCAGAGAAAGCAATTGGATATGCATCCTTCCAGTGTTCCTGTGCTTTTTGTTGCTCCAGCACCTTTAGGTATGCCCGTTCTCGGTTATACAATGCCACCAAACAGCCAGGGTGATATTTCACTTCTTGGGCTACGGCATCTCCTGCACTTAGTTTGGCGAGAAGTTTTGTATCACTGAGTGTTTTGGCACATTCATTTATTCTCCTATTCACTTGCATTGTCATTGCTTCTCTAAGCTCCCCTCCTTCAGTTTCGCAGAAGAAGCATTCTTTTGTTTTAGTTTCTTGGAGCTTTCATGGAATCATACTTCTACTGCCCACATCACTAGTACCTACATGGCTTGCTCTTTTTTCAGCTCGGTGTAACTTTGTGTTGTTGAACAGAAGCCTACAACTCTCATGATATTGTGCCTTATTTTTTCTCGTTTCCTCTATCCCAGAATCTTCATCAAGTCTTACAGGGTCTAGCTTGATTGGTAGCGCATTGAGTGAGTGAAACAGAGGAATATTCTTTTCCAGGTTCGTATATCCATCATCCCCTCTTCTGGCAGGATTGGCCTGAGGAGATTTTAGATCTTCTTTCTTAACCTCCTGACATAGGCAACACTTGGTCCAGTCTGTTTTCCATGATTGTCCAGTAGAGTTCGCATCCATGATTATGATGACGTTCAGGGCTGAGGGTTTATCCTTTTACCACCCTGTACATGTAATGGTATAATAGGCCTCTTATGTCCTGCAATATACAATAGGCGCTTTCCTGTATGAGATACAACTAGGTTCTTGCACTGTGCCATTCACCTAGTCCAATTGCTCATCCAGTGTCATAAGTCCTGTACGATCTGTACACCATCCAGATAACTAAAACCCTGTTATCCTTGGTTCGGCTCTCCTGTGCTGGCACGTCCTGTCCATTCAGGTGTGGCTGCCTAACTGATTTGGGGTTGATAGGCAGCATTTGGGATACTAGTAGGTTGTTGCAGTATGATGCCAACATAAATTTCCTACTTAGCTGACACTGAACCCCATGCTGAGTTTCATAGCAGTGATGTCACCAATGTGCCTTGGTAGTGCCCAACAATCACTCCTTTAATACAGAGCCTTAACCATGTTATAAACTAGAAAATATACATCAGCAAGCTTAAAAACAGGAATCCACACTTAGATCATGCAATTCGGACAACTACAAACATTTCTAAGCAAAACATTAACTTCGGGTGGTTATTTTGGCGGCCATCTTGAAAAATGGCAGCCATTGTGGATTTTCAATTGGCCAATCAGGCAGATTTGATTAGTATCCCTTGGAGAACAATTGTGCCAAATTTGATGCTTGTATCATCATTTGCACGATTCTTCTAAAAAATTACTCTTATCTGCCCCACTATGACTGTTGGCTCCCACAGAAGAATGGCAAAGGCCTCCTTGTAATGGAGGCAGCTGTGGCCCATGTCGATGTTCAGGATTGTGGTGTTCTTGACGATCTACTGGTGTTAAGGGGCACTGCCATGTTCCTTATGTAGTGTTGGTATTCCGTCCCTTCGTGTAGGTGGATGGCAGTCCTCTTGGAGAGGCAATTCATGGTCACACCAATGTTTGAATGATGGTATCCATTCGTGGGCACAATAGACTACTCCTCTCTTCTTCATGGGATAACTGCTAATGATGAGGCTATTCTTTATGAGATGTTGGGCAGTTCCCTGATCCTTACAGTAAACTGACTATTGTGCCTTTTTCAGTAAGGGTTATGTGAGCCTGGAAGATACTTTTCAGGGCCACCTTGCCCTTCTTGTAGTTGGTATTCATATAGCCTCTATAAAACAGTCTTATGGTTCTCTCACCCTCCAGGGTGGCACAGGTCTCCTGATGGGAGCACCTGTCAGTGATGTTCCTTGTCATCCTTGCGACTTGACTGAAAGAATGTGTCCATCAGAGGTGCCACTCCAGGAAGAAGACTGGGAAAGGGTGCTGTCAACTTAGGCATTAATAACAGATATCCTAAATTAATCATGGTATTCTCTGTTGCCGATGAACAGAGCCCAATGATTGTAGGTTTCCTATAGACTTCCATCTGGAAGCCCTGGGGAATGCTGGTAGCACAGATGTCTAGGAAAGGAATCGTATCGTCAATGGTTCTCTCACATGTGAAGTGGAGAGTCAATTCTTCTTCAAATGTGCATCCAAGTGTCTCCAGCTCTTCCCCATATGCAACGTTGACGAAGGTATCATCTAAGTACCTTATGCATAAGGCAGGTTTTGGGTTCTTGCTGAAGATGTGCTGCTTCATAACACTCATAGAGAAGGGGGCACTCCATGGTGAATCCATTGATCTAATTCCATAGTTATCCTGCTGATCAACAAAAAAGGCCGCCTTGGTATAGATCTCAAGCAGGTGGTGGAGGGACTCCTCTGGAGTGCTCAAAGTTGGGGTGGAGTCATCCCTGTAGACCTTGTCAAGGATTATCTGTATAGTCTCGTCAGCAGTCACATTAGTAAAGAGATTCTCTACATCCAAGAGTGCAATAATACCCTGGGGCAGCGTGGTGCATAGTTTGCCAAGAAACTCTATGGATGATGCACTGCAGAGTTTACTAAGGACATTGGGTGTCAAGATCTTTCTCAAAGTTTTGGCCTTGTAGTAAGTCAGAATTAGGCATTGGCTAATTATGGGTCAGAGAGGATTGTTGAATTTGTGTTTTTAAGTTAAGACCTCACCAATCAAAAATTTGCAATCTTGCAGTAGCAAGCCATCTTCCCGGAGGCTATGACATCATCCTGGGACAGGACTTTCAGTCCCCACAGAAATCACGACAATCTAGGGGTCCACATTCCCCGAATCATTCCTTGGGCGGGGGGATCCTCCCCCGCTTCTCCCTCAGTCAAGACTGGCGCCCCCTGGGTACCAGGAGGACGTGCAGTCCCTACCAGTGCCACCTGAGTACGATGTACAGTGGCCCCTTCGATTGGTTCCCGATCCAATTCCAATGCCTGGCCTTGCCTCAGTGCCAGGGCCCCAATCAGATCTCCCTCCCCGAGATGCCAAATGCCTGCCGGTGCCACTTGCATGCACCGAGCAGTGCCAAGCTTCGTCCGTCCTGACCGACGAGCACAAGAAACCTCTTATAGTGCCTGACTCTGCCCTAGTGCCAGCGCCAGAGCACCACCCCGATCTCCATTCAAGGGATCCAACTCAGGACCCCAATCAGATCTCCCTCCCGGAGATGCCAAATGCCTGCCGGTGCCACTTGCATGCACCGAGCAGTGCCAAGCTTCGTCCGTCCTGACCGACGAGCACAAGAAACCTCTTATAGTGCCTGACTCTGCCCTAGTACCAGCGCCAGAGCACCACTCCGATCTCCATTCAAGGGATCCAACTCAGGACCCCTCTCTTCTCCCGGCCTGGCACCGCTACCAGCGTCGGTAAGAGAGATGGTTCCTCTCGACCACAGCGGAAGCTCACCTGAAGGTGCGGCCTCGCAACCCGTGCCTGAGCTGGTCATGGATACCGGCGAGCCGCTCAGGCCGCCCCCGACCGCCTCCTCTCTGCCTCAGTCCGTCGCCAACGCAATTGCAAGTCAGGATTCTGCCATCTCTCACTTGGCCGATGAACTACAAGAGCTGCGACGGATCATGGTAGAATCAGCACGGAAAACTCCTGCACCAGCTGTCGCAGCAGCAGGCCCAGGTGGCACTCCGTGCCACCCTCCGGTCTCGGGCCCTCCGCTTCCCCGGCCGAGGACGACTGTCCCAGTAGAAAAGGTTCACAGCGGAATTACCACGGGCGTGGGAATTTCCAGGCAGTTTACAAAGAGCTCTAGAGCTCCCCTGGCACCTGTGCCGCCATTTCATCTTTCGAAGGTCTTGGCACCTCTACTCCAGAAGGGGATGTCAGGCCCTCCATTATCTTCTTCTGTTCCCCTTGAACTTCTATCCCTCATCCTTCTCTATTAATCTTTTCCTTAAATTATCACCACAAGAGGCCATTAAATACGGGATACCCTTCCCCTCAAAATGTATAAATCATTGAAAATAACAGAGTGAGAAGTGGCACGCCCTTGCGCCCCTACCTTGGCACAGGGCATGCGTGTCAGCTCTTCCTGAAGGATTCGCGCCCTTCGGGGTTCCCTTTTCTCGCCCTGGGGCTGAAGTGATAGTCCGGGCCATAATTTATAGGCAAGGGACAATAAATTTCTGCATAACACAATAAAACCCTCATTCTGTTTCCCTTAGCTTTTCTGCCAATATCATTTACTCTTTTAGTTATTTATTTATCTTTCTCTTTTAATGAATCGCGAGTCATAGACTCTTGCCCTTGTGATTTTAAATGCCCCTTTCGTAAGCTCCGAGAGACGTGTTCCGCCTTTCATATGCGGTCACGTTTTCATTCGTAACATCCTTTTGTTATTATTATTCATTTTTCCCCTTCCTTCTAAGAACTCTGTTTTGTCCCAGACCACGTCATAACATTGAGCGAGTATCTATTTATAGCCTGTACCCGAGTGTGGACAGTGGACGCATAAAATTAGCGTGGTTTAAAGTTAGCGAATTAAAACTCGCGAATACTCTCGCTCGCCTACAACTGTCAAAACACCCCAGAATAAGGGTCGAGTTGGCGAATTAGATATAGTCATTACAATATCACATAAAGGGGATGCCATTTACAAAAATAAACGCCGTTGTATCATTTACACAGGCTCTTCAAGGCTTACACAGCCTCTTCAAGGCAGATTATACTAACCACATGCCTTATTGCTTTAGAATTAAGGAACTTATATGTAAATTAATTCTTAAATTATGTCTCCTGCCTCAAAATTATCTTCTCCTCGTAATCTTAAAGTAACGTATACCGTAAACTTGAAGAAATTAATGGGCCATGTTAAAGTACTTTAGTATTAATGTGATGGAAGTACTTTCCATTTTGCGTGGGGACAGAGTAAAGTAAAAGTTTTTCCATTTCTTGTTGGGAGAAGAATACAGTAAATCAGCTGTGCAGACTTCTTGGATATCAACATACAAGCCTGAATGAAAGCTCGTATGTTTTCTTCCATGGGAAGCTATTATAATAACCTATAGAAGTCTCGCACAGTGCGCCTCCCCCCCTCTCCCACCTAATTTACCCCTTTGTTTATTGACTAGAAATCAGAGCCCGTTATCAACATTCCGATCTGTCCCTTTTTTTTTTACCTGGAACAGACATTGAGATGACACAGATAAAAGAGGCCAGGAGAAGACTTACTGTCACTCCCTTAAGAAGCTTAGCCCAACTAAGCTTCTTAAATGGACTTTCTAAAGGCAAATTAAGCTGCCTGAATTATCTTACCTCCGCAGGAAACCCGCCAGGGCAACGGAATCGCTGCCCACCTGGCCAGTGACTCATGCTTGCACACGGCCCCTACCCCTGGCCGCGTGCCTTAAAAAGGAAGAGAAGCAGTTAAGGAGAGCTAGTTAGTTGTGGAGCAGACGACATGCAGTAAGAGTCCTCGAGAGAGAGTCCTCCACGCGGGCGAGTGGTAACATTGCTGAGAAGACCATTTCTTTCCCCTGTCCGGCTCCAGTCATCCTCGAGGGCACCGCCATATGTGTGTTCATCTCTCGTCCTTATTTCGTCGGAGACCCGCTTCCCCTAAGGTAACGTGCGAGTAAAGACTTTTTGGTCACGAAAGTTTGCCCTTTAGAAAGCTTGGAGTACCAGCATTTCACTTCTGTTCTTGTGCCAGTTTATCCAGTGCCATTCCCAATGTCCTGTGTTTGAGTGTAAAGTGGTCATTCATTCCTCGAGTCTTTGGCAACCTCAGTGCAAACTCGAGACTTATTCTGTGTTAAGTTGTTCCTTTACTGGCGTGTAATGTGTAAATCTCTCTTGCAGAGGGACCCATTCGCAGTGGACTCATCTTGGCTTGTGCCTTGCCTTTATTCAAGACTTCAGTAGAAGGATCTTCAGGCCTTGCAAGCCCTTTATCAATTTACTTATCCATTTTCCCTTCAAATGCTTGCTTTTGTAAATATAATTCTTTAACTTATCCCAAGTGTTTACGTAACATTTCCTCATGAAGTAGAGCCTTCAGCTCCTAAATTCACCCCTTTTTCTTATTTTTTTTTACGATTTCCCTTTGCGCAAGTCAGAACTCCAAGGCCAATTAAATAAAGTTTCCGTTGCCGGCCTGTAAAATACCATAAACCCAGGGAAATACATAAATATATATATATATATATATATATATATATATATATATATATATATATATATATATATATATATATATATATATATATATATATATATATAAACAAGTGCCATTTACTATCGAATTAACTTCACCATGGGAATAACTAAACAACTGGAAATTATGTAATTTGTTACTGAATGAAAAAGTTCATGTCGCAAAAACACCTCTTGAGTTAGGAAATCCATGTAGGCCCTTTTGCATTAGCCACTGAAACACAAATTCATCCATTTAATGAGTAACAAGTATCACATTGGTAATAAAATTTAATATATATATTTATATGTATATGTATATATATATGTATATATATATATATATATATATATATATATATATATATATATATATACATACATATATACACACACACACATATATATATATATATATATATATATATATATAAAATATAATATATATATATATATATATATATATATATATATATATATATATATATATATATATATATATATATATTGGTATAGCCAAGATTTAAATCTATGTGTTTTTGGTTTGATACAGAAGTGAGAGTGGACTTATTCAATGAGCTATCAACTTTCATGTCTCAAAACCAAAGCGACTCAGTAAATATTCAGTCATGGCATTTTTATTTTAGGATTTTAATTCCATCCCATGTCATACTCGGTTTATAATTAATAAATTCTTTAATAATTGGGCATCGTTGCTGAGACCAAATATTGCTTAGGATTAACTAATATTGCTTTAGACCTAGAATTCAATCAGGTATATATTTTGTTTCCTAAACTTTCTTATATTCTATTTGGTTTTCTTTAGAAAAATGGTTTCTGCATCTCTTCTGTACACCCTTACAGATAGAGAAAAATGAGATTGTAAATTCTAACTTTTTGGTAAAAGAAAGAACCAAATCATAGCTAATAGAGCTGATTAAACCTGTTACGTTAAGCGGGAATCCACTTCTGACATTAAACCCAAACCTCCAAATCGTGTTTCACCCCCAAATAACAATTTCGCACTGACACCTATCTGAGGAGGGCGTGAGAAACTCAACCCCTATGTAAATTTCTCTCCATGCTCGCCTTTTGGTGCATCTGTTTATCTTTTCTAAAGACCTGGTGACTGCCTGAATTACCTCTTTTCAGGCAAAAGGCGAACGGAAATGAAGCCTGCCGAAAATCCACCAGAAAGGTTGAGTTCCCTATAAAAACTGGCAAACATTGTTGCCAGAAGTCACCAGGATTTTGGGAAAGATCCTAACATAGAAAACGGAGGCACGACTGCCATTCTTGCGATGACAGTGACTTCTGGGATGAGTAAGAAAATAAGCCCCTGAGGTCATATAAGGCCATCAGCCATTGCTCTAAGAACACCCCCATCTGTAGATCAACACACTACCCCCTTGCATGGCCCCTTTATTGAGTTAACCCCTCCACATGGTCACCTTTCGACCAGCCAGTCGCATTACCTGTGCATTTTCCCATTAACTCATCCCTCCAGGGCTGGTGAAATTCGACGAGGCCCCTCCATCGCTCTGTTATAAGGTAACGTCCTGACTAGAGGTTTTTTTCAACAGACACGTATCTTTCATCTCCAACTGCACTCTCATTTTATTTTCTGAAGTGCGAGTTATCAATAAGACCTGACTCACTTAGCTCAGTGTCAATTTTAATGCAAGTACAGTATATCGTACCAGAATCAAGTCATCTTGGCACCCTCTGTGCAACCCACGATTCGCCCAAGATTGTTATAATAATCCTTGTATAACCGCTGGCATTATCAAATTGCAGATGGTACATCAGCAGTGG
The DNA here is from genome assembly GCA_039081455.1 of Macrobrachium rosenbergii. Taxonomy (NCBI): domain Eukaryota; kingdom Metazoa; phylum Arthropoda; class Malacostraca; order Decapoda; family Palaemonidae; genus Macrobrachium; species Macrobrachium rosenbergii. The sequence continues at coordinate 27,405,695 of JANJGK010000040.1, forward strand.
GAAACATCGACTTGTCTTAGGCTTCTTGCAGTGAAAAGGCCACTGCAATCAATTCTTCAGTATCCCTTTCAAGAAGATTAATCATAGACTATTAAATTTTTAAACAGTGATAGCATAACTAACCACGTGGCAGCCCTTGGTGGATCTGCCTATCATTCCCCAGTCTTCTGATGACGTGTTTAATTGTAAATATATCCCATTTAAAGTAAGCCTAAGTGTTTGTCTTCAAGTCCCTTGTTGAAGTATGGCCCTCAGCCCAACTGTTTTTTTTCTTTTACGATTCCTGCCTGAGCTAGCAATTACAGTCAGATTTCTTCAAGTCCCCCTGTTCAAGAGCTAGACCCCAGATTGGCCCCCTGAACAAGGAAAACAGTAAGTAGGCCAGGTAAGAACTTAAAAAAAAAAACTATATATATATATATATATATATATATATATATATATATATATATATATATATATATATATATATGTACACACATATATACTGTATATATATTCATACATATATATACATACATACATACATACATATATATATATATATATATATATATATATATATATATATATATATATATATATATATATATATATATATATATATATATATATGCGTGTGTGTGTGTGTGTAGAATCTACTGGTCACTTTTTACCAAATACTTATGTAGTTGTAATAGCCACAATGCCCTCTTAACTTATCGAATTTTTCGCGCTTTTTTGGATACGCTTGTCACTACAAAGTAGCGTATCCAAAAAAGAGCGAAGAATTCGAGAAGTTAAGAGGGCATTGTGGCTATCACAATTACATATATATATATATATATATATATATATATATATATATATATATATATATATATATATATATGTGTGTGTGTGTGTGTGTGTCTGTGTAAAATGTCTTAACAGTGTAATACTTGTTAGTCATTAAATGGATGAGTTTGTTTCAGTGGCTAATGCAAAAGGGGTTACATGGACTTCCAAACTCAAGAGGTGTATTTGAGACGTGAACTTCTTCATCCAATAACAAATGAGTTACTGTGGGATGCCACCTGACTGACAAGCATGAACGAAATTTGTACGACATCTCTGCTCGTGCCACTATTTTTGACATTTGCCAAACATTTCTGATTTGACGATAACCATCACTTGGCGGAACCTGTTTCCCAACGTGAATATCGCAACGCCGTAAAACTAAGTCTGAAAATATATCAGACACTAATGATGTAAACTGCATCTTAACCGCATCACTTGTAACAGCACAAAGTCAAGGCCGTGAATAAATCGGTGAAGACATGGAAAAGGGTTAGTGATTTTCACGAACAGGATGTGAGCCAAAGTTAATGGACCACAAAGCCAAGAGAAGAGCACAAAGACAGAAATAATGTGGAGAAGATACTTCTCTAGAGCCTCTGAAATCTAGGTAGACGAGAACAATGGCGACGTTCTCGAAATGGACATCAACTTTTAAAAGACAAGTTACAATATATGTGATTTGCAGGATTACCAAAATATTCGAAGGAAGTTTTATTCTTCAACTTCAAATCTTTTTCGGAGTTTTATTGAAATTGCTATCATGATTTATTGGTAAAATCTGAATTGACGAATAGACTATAAAATTACGAAGAGCAAGATTTGCATAGTCAGTGTCCTGCTTTATTGAATATTGCCATTAGTATTTTTCTGCAACTTTATTATTTTCGATGAAAGAAATGACATTTTTAAATAAAACATTAAAATAGCTGCAATTCATTCACATCATCAGGTACCTTATCGTGACGAAAAGAATGGCGACTAGGAAACGCCCTAACGACTCCAACGCAACATCAGCCAGTTGTCTGGCAATAGGCCAGAGGTATGGTCAAGGTGTTCCCTACGTGACGTCTGTCAACAACTGGTTAAACACCGATTCAAGTCTCCGAACGGTCGAATGATCTACGCGTCAGGTAGCGATCGGTTGAACGTCACGTAACGAGCGGCGCAGTCTATCTCTGGATTAGCTCCGTCACGCTAGGGTTGTTGTTTAAAGGCGGTCTTTTGTGGATAAGGTAAACAAAATAGACATTTCTACTTTAGGAGAAACTGTCGAATAGAAAATTATGTCAAACATAAAGCGAGGGGTGAAAGTGATCGATTTGTAGACCGAAATTATGGCTACAGTTAATGATTTTGTCTTTTTAGTTTCTGAAGATACTTTTGGCATCATACTTTCCAAATGGTCAAGATATGATTATGGATATTAAGTCGTATTTGGTGTTACTGAGATCCAAGCAATGTAGAAAGAACAATTCCGGATTATTTCTCTGTTACTAATACGCACAAAAGAGAAATGTTTTGTTCGACCGTCAATTTTTTGTTTTCTGAGGAAAGACCAAAGTCTTTTCTTCTTTATTTTCCAGTCTTTAAGTAAAAGTCATTGTTAGAGGCCACTGTATAACTAATTACTGGAATGATAAGCTAGTGAGATCTTTAATTAGCTGTCAATCAGTTTTTGAAACATGTTATTCACGATGTAACTGTACCAGTTTTTGAAACGTTATTGACGAGATAACTGTACTATATGGAATGAGTTAGGAATAGTTCTTACTGAAAAAAAACCATATGAGTAAATTCAATTTGAAGTCAACTGCCAATCTGAGTGTAATTGAAAAATTCAGACAGTAAATCATTAAAATTCATTTGCTTTAACGAAAACTAATTTACATATTCTGTTTACGCAGCAGAAACTATAAGAGAAAGCCAAGAATGGATAAAAACAATAATAAAAAGGGTAGATGCAGAATACGTCTTTTACCAATTTATCTTTTACATATGAGGTTTTCCTCTTCTACAAAAAAAATAAATAAATAAAAAAAAAGACAAAAGCAAGGGCCTTCTCCCGCTGCTTCCTAGTAGGACAAATGAAAATGCCCAGTTTACTTACTGTATGTGCATAAACGTGATTACACGTTTCTAGTTGCATAAAGATTTCTATCGATACGAAAAGGAAACATCAAATTTGTTTCTTTACAGACACACACACACGCACACACACACATATATATGTGTGTGCGTATGTATGTATGTACATTGTGCATTTATGTACCTACTACTTTCTTCTTTTCCCTCTTTTTAAACATATGACTATCTTTTCTAAAGAGGCTTCCAAAGTAAGTTTACATTCATTTGTCTCGATCCACCAGGTGTTACGTTCATTCTGAATAGTAATAATAACAGACTTAAGGATCGGCTCTCTTTGCTTTATTTTCCTAAATTTTGCAGTTGTTCCTTCTTAGACTTTCTCCTCACTCGGCAAGAAGACTGGATTTATCCTTTATTACATGAAAATCCAGTGTGGCAAAAACATTAAAAGCTCACTGTAAATTCACTGCGGTACTCACACCTATCAAGTTGTGGACTGTGTCTGATTGCAGCTGTACAGTCCACAAACAAACCAACTTTCTTTGGCTAAATGTAACTAAATTTCTTTGCTTGATCAAAAGCAGTTGTGCAGAATCGTCCAGTCTTATAAATCAGCGAGAGAATCCATTTTTTAATCCATTTACGGGACTGCATAACTATACTTTATAACGAAAGTAGGGATTACCAACGAAAATCGTCCGGCATGCATGACAAATGCAATTTCACAAGCGAGAAATTCATTGAGAGAGGGAGATCGAGCGAATGAGGCAGCCACAAGTAAGTACTGTATAGCTCACAACATACTTGTTTTGGAAAGCTGTTAAAGACTAAAACAAAATCGGGAAAGAATAAGTTCGACAGTAATATAAAAACAGAATATATAAAACAAACGAACTTGAAGTTTTCATATTTTTATAAATAAATACCTTTACACTTGCTCTTTTTCCGTTGTTACCAACTATTATTATGTCTATACATTATTTGTATCATTCTTTCCTGGAAACATGTTCATTACTTTACATGTTGTCATGGCTAACTGCAAAGGTTCTCCTAATTCCTAATGTAAGTTTGAGCAGAAAAATGACAAGTTTTTTCTCGTGGAAAGAAAGTATCTCGCAAAAAAACCTCTTTACCTAACCGCTCCCAGAAGCGCACACACACACACAAAAACACACACACACAAATAAAAACATTTTGTTTTTATCACGTACGCGCAAGAGATATGAAAACGTAAGTATTCCTTCGACAGAATAACTCTGGGAAAGACTGAGCCAATTCCACCAATGTCACAGAGGCTAAACAATGGGGAATTACTCATCAATTTCCCGGCAGCAGACGGATTTATCAGAGACTGAAAGTAGTTCGCTGTTTTAGGGTCGCTCTTATCCGGTCACGTTGGGAACTTTGGGGCCTTGGTTAGGGTCAATTAATTTCCTTGAGTGTTATAAAAGAATGTGGAGGTTATTATCTTTAAAAACCGACAGACTGCAGTAAATTACTGATTAAGAATACATGCTGGAATGTTTCTGAAACTATATATTATATATATATATATATATATATATATATATATATATATATATATATATATATATATATATATATATATATTAGAATTTTGTCGGATATAGACGCGTGACTCCAAATACTACCAATTACTGATCCACAAATATCCCCTCATATTAAATTCACTATATCTTGGCAATAACTTACTTCCTAGGAATTATAATTCCCAGGTTTATAAGTTATTCCCTAGGTACAATGAATATATTAAGTGATATATATTACGTTATATTATATGACAACACACACATACAGTATATATATATATATATATATATATATATATATATATATATATATATATATATATATATATATATATATATATATATATATATATATATATATATATATATATATATATATATATATATATATATATATTATATTTAAAGAACGTAGAGAATATTATCTTGAAAAACCAACAAATGCAAAAAGTTACTGATTAGGGATACATGCTAGAATGTTTCTGAATTATTGATTTACTACATTTGATCAGATTAAAAACAAATACTCTTAAACAAACACATTAACTACTGTGTGTGTGTGTATAATATATATATATATATATATATATATATATATGTATAAATACATAAATATATATATATATATATATATATATATATATATATATTATATAATTATATATATACACATATATATACTGTACTATATGCATGTTATATATAAATATACACACATCCATATATCATGCATGTCTTTGCTTTGGAGTGTGTTTTTAACCTGATACAATGCAATAAATCAATCATTCAGAAACATTCTAGCATGCATCCTTATTCAGTAAGTTACTGCATTCAGTCGGCTTTTAAAGATAATAACCTCTACATTTGATATATATACATATATATATATGTATATATATATATATATATATAATGTATATTTCACTTAATATATTCGTTATACCATGGGAATAACTTATACCACTGGGGATTTATAATTCTTTGGCCGTAAGCTATTGCCAAGGCACAGCGAATTCAATATGAAGCGACATTTGTGGATCAATAAGTTCTAGTATTTGGCGTTACGCGTCTATACCCGACAAATTTTCATTAATATATATGTATATATATATGTGTATATAAATATGTATAAATTTATAAATTTATATATATTTATATATATATATAAATATATATATAAATGAATATAATTATACATACATATATATATGTGTGTGTCTTTCTGTGGCTAATACACACACACAATATATATCGGCTATATATGATGCAAAACCAGCCTACAATTAATCGGAGCTCATATATATATATATATATATATATATATATATATATATATATATATATATATATATATATATCTATATATATATCTATATATATATCTATATATATATCTATATATATATATATATATATATACAGTATATATGTATATATATATATATACAGTATATATGTATATATATATACAGTATATATGTATATATATATATACAGTATATATGTATATATATATACAGTATATATGTATATATATATACAGTATATATGTATATATATATATACAGTATATATGTATATATATATATATATACAGTATATATGTATATATATATATACAGTATATATATATATATATACACACACACATATATATATATATATATATAATATATATATATATATATATAATATATAATATACATATATGCATATATATGTATACCCATCTGTGGCTAATACACACACACGAAATATATTTAGGCTATATACATAAATGTAAATATATATATATATAATATATATATATATATATATATATATATATATATATATATATATATATATATATATATATATATATATATATATATATATATATATATATGCGTTTGTCTGTCGCTAATGCACACAATATATATATATATATATATATATATATATATATATATATATATATATATATATATATATATATATATATATAATGTATATCTGATGCAAAATCACCAAAAAAGTTAATCGTAACTTAGTTCCTCACTTTTTTTTTATAATAGCAATCAGTTCACCCCACCCGTTCTCTAACACGTTTTAGTGACGCCCATGGAAGGTCCGAAGGTCAAAAGCGGTGGGCGGAGAGCTATATAGAAGCGGGCGGCGCTGTCAGTAGCATCAGTTACGACCAGTTTCCCTTCCCGGCCACTACGTCTGCGAAGAGATGATCCTTCAAGTAAGATGATTATTCAGTTGAGGAATTTCTGGGCTATTTTCTTAGTTCTTTGCGGATTAATTTATAGTGCAATTAAGAAGCTAGGTGGTCTGTTGCCTTTTCTTAGCTGCTGCGGGAGTAGCAGATTAACGCAATTCAATGATTTTGCTGAAAACTTTCTTTTTAATCGGTATGGGAAATATTCCGAAATGCTTTATTACATGTCTCAACAGCTGAATTTGGAACACTTTGTCAATCACAGTTTATTATCGTTTTTGTTTTTATAAGAATAATGCGGCTGAGTTAATTATGCTATTAGTTACATAACAGACTTTGGGACATTTTTTAACGTGTCCGGCAAAATCTCTCATAACGGATTTTTTAACCGATACCAAGATATTCACAAAAATGTTTGGCCGCATCTATTAACAAGTGAATATAAACTTTATTGCTAATTGCTACCTCTGGTGACGTGGGTATTTGACAGAGACATTTGCTCTCTCTCCTTTTCTCTAATAATGACTGCAATCTCTCCACAGGTGTCAATCGTCCTGGCATTGGCTTCTCTGGCCTCATGCGCGCCTGATGGCTATCACTCTGGTCCGTCGTACCATGTAAGCAGATTATTCTCCTTTTAGTTTTGTTCATTCATTTACTTTAGTTGCTGTGCTACTCTACCGCAGATATATGAAATAATCAGGGAGGAAATATGGTGGACGGAAAATCAAAGTTATTGATTTTAGTGATTTGGTGTACGAAGTGGCAACGGAGGAAAAAGAATGAATCAGTCAATATATAGAAATATTATATGATGAACAAATAGTAAAAAATAACGATCTTGTGTGATTTATGTTAATTACTAAATTACGAATATTTAATTTTTCTTTAGCTTCTCTGCTTTGTATTATACCAGCTGCGTTTGTTGTTATTCCTACGTTGAGTCTTCTGTTACTTATGCAGGATTGTTAAAGAATTTTATTCTAAACGGCTTTTCCCACAACTGGTTTGTACCATCCAAGTTTTGATAATGTCCCCAAAAAAAAACCAAAAGTACAATTCATAAGAACTTGTGCACATGTGATAAATTAACTAGAAATCCTCGTTAGGGGTTTTAACCAAGACATTAGTTTGTTTCCTTCATCTCACTATCTCGCCTTCACATGCGGTTTTGTCCCCAATCATAAATGAAGCCGTAACGTACAAACAATTATATATATATATATATATATATATATATATATATATATATATATATATATATATATATATATATATATATATATATATATATATATATATATATATACAGTATATATATAAATGAAAGTTCCCAGCCTTACGTCGAATTACAGCATGAGTTCTAAGGAAGTTTTTCTTGGTTAATTTCGGTACAAAGAAGAAAGGCATTGGAATTTTTCTAAATTATTCTCATAAGAGCTTTTATCCAATGAAAATATTTTAAGGTAATAAGTTTATCTTATAATTAAGTGTTTTGAATTCGAATTTAATGTAGGCCGCACTTCCCATTGTTTAAATACAAATACAAATGCCCGAGTCTGTGAATACAGTAAAAAAAAATTTTCCACCCTGATTTTGTAATCAGTCAGCTTCTCTCATAATAACGAAAAGAAAATGTGGGAAAAATCTCATGTCAATCGCCTCACTGCTCTCGGTTGGTCTTTGAACTGAGAACTAATGTTCTCGATAGCTTTCAGCAGTTCTTTCATTCGCTCCCTAACTAATTAGCTTCACATATTGATCATAATGAGCTCATATTTGTAAGGAAAAGCCAAAATGTCTATTAATCCGCCCAAGCAGATAGAAGAATATACAGAAAGAATATACAATTTAGGCCTAAGGCCAAGCGCTGGGGTCTATGGGTTCATTCAGCGCTGAAAGGTAAATTGAGATTTAGAGGTTTAAAAGGTGCAACAGTAGGAAAGCCTCGCAGTTGCAATTTGAAACGTTGTTAGAAGAGGGTGGAAAGTAAGATGATACGAATGGAGGTACAGTAAAAGTTATGAAAGGGGTTCAGCTAGGGGCCGAGGGGACGCTGCAAAGAACCTTAGGTAATGCCTATAATGCACCGCGTGAGGTGCACTGACGGCTCTACCCTCCTAAGGGGAGCCCAAGCAGATTCCCACATTGCAGAATACCATAAACCACTACAACAAAGAATAATTTCACGACGACTTTTTCCACTGACAGGCTCCAGCAAAATACAACTTCAACTACGCCGTCCAAGACGACTACAAGGGGGCGCACTTCGGGCACTCAGAATACCGCGATGGCTACAACACCAAAGGACACTACTTCGTCAATCTCCCTGACGGCCGAAGGCAGGACGTCCACTACACTGCTGATGAATATGGATACCATCCCGTCGTCACCTACTCAGGAAAGGCCCATCATCCCGCAACCTATGGGCATGGAGGGCATGGGGGATACGGAGGCCATGGAGGCTACCACTAGAAGGATTCCAAAGGATTTTCACTTCGACAAGGATCTCAGTAGGATAAATAATGAAAAAAAATCATTCCTTCTTTTCAAATTTGCCTCTGACGATGTTCCTCAAATTTTTATATTTTCTTACTTTTCCGCCTTTAAGTTATAAAGTATGGTAAGGTATTTCTTATGACGCTGCAAAATAAAAGGAACAAAAAAATGTGTAACAATTCAGTGAATAAACGCTAAAGTGTATTAAAAAATAACGTTACTTTTGTTGAAACCGATTCTTTACATGCTATTAAGTCTTAAACCTTCTCAAAAAACACGAGTTGAAAAAACCTGAGGAAACGCGATTCCACAAACACCAGTGAACGTAAATTTAAAGAAATTCTCGTGTACATCAGAAATTGTTAAAACGACAATTTTAACAAAATAGCGTTGGCAGTGTCGAAATATGTTGGAGTTCTGTACATTTATACAAAAATCTGTCTGTTAAATTCAATTATGAAATCGGCAAGAACGTCAACCAGCACTTTAAAAATGCTTTAGAGTAACGCCTTTACTTTTCCGAATTATTTGCATACCCATAGGTCTTCATCGGTAAAGAGAATGCAGTATTTGCCAAACACCTGAACTGCAATCATGATAATCCAAGTACTGAATTAGAAGCAGGTTTTTACTCACCATAATCAACAGGTTCCTCGTATGTGAAGCTCTCTATGAGTTCCCTGGAAGGAGAGGATTGTTTTGTTGAATATAAATGAAAGAAAAAACCAAAGTTGTTAATGTGGCTGAACAAAAATAAAAGACGTTAAAGTGATTAAAATTTTGCTTATAGTGAACATTTACTGTATGTGTCGTTCACTAAAATTAATAACTATACAGTTCTATTTTATTTCTAATTCTGAGACAATATAAGTGGAATATGCGTTATTGTCAGTTCCTCAAATGTAGAAAACTCCATAACCTGGGACAGCAATTTACACTACGTCAATTTACAGTCAATCAATCGGAAATGATATTTCAAAACAGACATGAATCCGGTTGGTTTCTTTGTTATGTTGTTTAACATTCGAAGACTCTATAGACGTTCACTGTCAGATTAACACTAATAAGAGTTCTAACTGGAGTTAAATATGAATAAAGTAGATTATTAAGAAACCCTTATTTGCAAGTCGAATATCAGAGAGAGAGAGAGAGAGAGAGATTGTTTGAAAATATTCTCTCGATAGTTCCGACTGCCTTTCGAGGAAAATGCGCTCTCTTTCAAATTCTGATTTATGATATTCTGATTCAAGGTACATCACCTACGAAATCAAGTTCACCCGTACCTTACGATCATGACGATAACATCAGAAAGTCGACTTGATTGCTCTAATTTGTCACGGGTGTCTGTTAGCTCGGAATCCTGACGAATCCTCTTGCCACTCTGGAGTGTATTTGAACTGTTCCCTTTCTTCACAGTCTTGATTCCTGAGAGTAACTGGAGCATACTGGCGAATGTCTCGTCTTTAATAATCAAGTATTTTTTTGCCATCATTGAACACATCGTTCCTGTAGAGCATTCTATCTCTCTTGGATCCGAGTCATTTTCAATAGCATTGTTGGTCTCATGTACCTGCCGCTGCGACACTGTTTTGCTGCGCTTAATTTCCATATGTTCAGCGAGGACTTTCATCACACCCAACCATACCTGTGTCAGAAAGATAGCTAATGATTTTCCAGTATGTACACTTGATTTCGTACCTCTACACTACTACAGAAAATATGAAATAATTTAATTTAAGGAAATTCGGCTACAAAGCCAAACACTTGGACAATTTCAGCCATTCATTGATTAAGAGAATGAAAAGACGGAGTTGGAATGGCTGGACAGCAAGAACGAGAATCGGAATGGAGATAAAAATGAAGGATTAAATAGTGGGTGCAGCTGAGGGCCGTAGGAACGGTGCAAGCAACCTTTGGTAATGCCAACAGTGTACCACATGAGGAACACTGACAGCACTAACCCCTCTACAGAGAAAATACGAATTGTTCTGAAGCGCAAGATACGCATCTGCTTCGTTCATTTCGAGGTTAATTCTTAGATTTTTATGTAGATCACAGATCATTATACTAGCCAAGAAAAGGTCCGTGGCTTTTACATTCTTGTTTATATTAAATAGTTAATAATTAGTGTTTTTTCCTGTCTTTAATATGAAATTTTGTATTAATTACAACAAAGCAACTGCAGTTTCTCATTTCGAAGCCTTACAAGATATATTATTGTGTAATACATCTGAACCTATGCGTTTAATTTCATGGCGGTCACCTCGCTCTTTCTGATACTGGGAAAGATCTCCTGCAAGGACATCGACTAATGTATGTGGACAGGTTAAACAAGTTTGTGTACACATACATAAATACATTTATATATATACATATGTATGTATTTACTTTTAAGATAAAGTCCAGAAGGAGGCCACGAAGGAAGGCAAAAGTAAAGAAAAAAATAATACCAATATATATGATATGAAATTTTAATAGTGAGAGAACAACCAGATTTAGATTCGCAGCAGTACTTGAGAGAGAAATTGTGCAAGGTGAAACGAGTGAATGCCGTGCAGCTGAGTGATATAAAAACTTTAATGAAAAGCAAGTGACACTGTGGTAACGGTTTCTTTTAAGGATTGATCATCCAATCAACAAAGATTGAAAAGACAACTGACCTACATTTTTTTTTCTAAAGCCCTCGAACTTACAACTTTAATACGTACAAGCACTCATAAGCATAGAATATATATATATATATATATATATATATATATATATATATATATATATATATATATATATATATATATATATATATATATTAGAAAGTACATGCACATACATATATATATACATATATATATATATTAGAAAGTACATGCACATACATATATATATATATTATATATATGTATGTGTGTGAGAGAGAGATAGAGAGAGAGGGTGTACATGTTTGTGCTTGTGTTCGTATATTACGAGTACATACAAGTTTGCGTTATTGTTACCTCCTGACTTATCCATTCTGCTTTGTCTTCTTTATAAGCAAACGGCTCATCATCGACAATGAAGACCGTTGCGTTGACCTGCGAGTAGGAAGACTTTCCAGACTGAAATGTTGTGGTATTCCGAGACCGACAAACGTCCGCAAAAATCTCTCCAGGTCGAAGACTCTGTTAAAGATTGAGATGTAAAACTATTTTGAAAAAAGGAATTTTAATGAAATTAAAACTCATGATGCAGAGTTCTGTCAACAAATTTGTTGTGAGGAAAAGGGTGTGGAAATTTATATTGGAAAAAAAAACACTCGGATGGGAAATTTATCGAGGTACATATTACTCAGTATCAGAGATACCTTCCTTCTACGATGAAAAAAAGTGATTAGATTAAAGTTTCAATGAAAAGAAACGAATTTAATACAAATTTTGACCGACCTGTCTTTTCACTCTTTTCAGCCCTGGCATTTCAAACTGAATATCATTAACGTTGTTGTTGTTATTGTTGTTGCTAGCAACATTGGCGTTCAGAAGGTTGTTGTTATTATTGTTATTGTTATTATTATTATTGTTGTTGTTGTTGGCGATGTTGTTAGCGATGTTCACTGCCATCTGACCAACTGCCAGGGCGAAGTTTAGGAAAGTAAAGGTTGAGATATCCTCGGAAGGGGAGCAGGACTCTGAGTGGAGCGACTGCCCTGAGGGGCTTGTGTGCTTCTCCTTCGGCCGATAAACCTTCCATGCTCTCGGTGTCTTACTGAAAAAGAGGAGAAAGGAGAAACATGTCTGATGACTGAGACAAAGACAAAGGAAACGGCATCGTTATTATCAGCTTCTAACGCCATATCCAGATTTCATTCATGCACAGGCGACACAGGAGTCTTGGTGTGTACTGAGCAGTCTACCGTAGATGCTCGTTAATCAAATTTTTCGTGTCGGTACTTGATTAACGGCCATCTATCTATACAGTAAAGTGTAAACAGTGCATCGTTTTTTAAATCCACACCACTTTACTCCCTTCCATTCGCAGTCTCCTCTTAACTCGCCCATATATCTTTTAACTACAGACATAACCAGTAGGTTTTCCGGTATATTGTACTACGTTATCATTATTATTATTTTGAATATTCAAGGTTTTTTTTCGGTATCTATCCCTCAGCGATTTTATTTGACGATTTCTGCTCAGTTTGTAATCTCTTCTTAATTAGTCATTGCTCTTGTGTCAGTTTTGATTTGCATTTAATTTTCGTTTTTATGTTCCCTTTTGTATACTATCATCGCATATTTTCCCTTGACATTATTATGTATTTTAAAGTGTTGTCAATTATGGCTGTTTTAATACTTTTAGATCTAGTAAATCAGTATATTTTCTTACTGTTTCTTTAGATAAGTTATGCTGATGATGTGAAGTTATGTATCCCCGAAAGCTCGGCTGTGTTTCTGTTATGATCAAAGGAAATAATAATGTCTACAATGTTACTACGTCTTCTGGCTATCCTGTTCCTCCTTATACATGAGTGTATATATATATATATATATATATATATATATATATATATATTGTAAAGAGTAGCGCCAAAATAAGCTAGGAAACTCTTCTCCTTCCCTGCTTTGGGTTGGTTTGAACCTTTGAAGGTCGGGGAAATAGGGGCTCAGAGAAAATATAATAGTTTGGGGACAGTAAACTGGCTTTGCACTGTTTTCTTTGGTACAGGGAAAGAAAATCGTTTTCTATGATATCCGGGTGCGACCTGGGTCAGGACATCGCCCCCCCCCCTACCCCTGTCCAGAAGCAATAAAAGGTCAGGGCCAGGATAGCTCTCCCACACGCGCTAGCTAGTTTAAGCCAAGCAGTCACGCCTCTCGGGCCGTTGCCCCTGCCCTCCTCTTCCGCTCGCCGCCACATGGATCCCATCGCCGCCCTGTGTGCCCCGTGTTCCATTCCACGTGGCCTTAGAAGACTGCAAGGGGGATTGCAAGTCTCCCAAACGCGAGCTGACATTAAACGGCGGCCTTTTCATCATCCCAAGGGCGCCCTTTTTCCGCCCCAATCTACGACTTGAAGAAATACCTTGGAGAGGGAGGCTACCATTTGTCCACGCTTCCACACGTGTTTCTCGGCAGAAGACGTCGTCATCCCTGCGCCCCTACAAATGTGGTAATGTACCCAAAACGAGTTGCTAGTCACGATTACTTAGCCCTTTTGCATTTATTAATCTCTGGGCCTATAACTTTGTGTTCCCTGATATTCCTTGGTTCAAGCCAGGCCCACGTGTTCACAGCTTCTTTCCTCTGAGTCACAAGTAACGCCTCGGGGAGTCCTTGGCGCCTTCAGTGCACCCCCGAGTAATTCAATCCCCAAATTCCAGCATTAGATGTGTAACGTGGGTCCAAATATCGTTTCAGAAAGACGCCTGTAGCAGAATTATCCTTGGTCCGTGTTCCTGGCATTCCCAAGCTCCCCCACCTTCGGGAGGACTTCTACGGCAGTAATTTACCGTATTTTCAGTTAATTTTCCTTTTGACCTTGTGTGCTATCAAATATAACTATTTTTATATCCACGTGTTTCACGCACTTCCCCTAGTGAAGAGCCCTCCGCTCCGTGTACTTCTTTTTTTTGTTTGTGTTTTATATGTCCTGGGTATCTTACAAGGCCATTTTCGAGTAAAGTAATAATTGTGGAGTCATAAGATCCACCTGCACCAGGAAACATATAAAAATGGCGACCTGACCAGTGATTCTCGTAATGATTGCATCCCCCCCTCTTCCCCTTTGTTGTTTGTGTTGCAATTTGTGAAATCAGCAATTAGCTCAGCTAAGCTGGATACGAGACAGATTACGAACCTTTGAAAAGCCAGCGCAACAGGCCAAGGAAATTCTGCGTAAGTAAAACTGTGTTTATTTAGCGTAGGACGCTATAGAAAACGTGACTAGTCCTAGGAATTTTTTTTTATAGTAGGGCGCATGTCCGAGGAAAACGAGAAAGAGAATCGCCGAAAACTTAGCTTTGGAAGCCTTTGCACGCGGCTTGCATGCCATTCAATTAGGTTATACAGGTGATAAATCATTAAAGGAATAGTGCGCATATTCCTCCTGTAGAAACGAGTGATTTCGAAACCGAATCATTAGATATAGCCTAGGCGCGAGACCTCGACGTCAACCACGTGTTCGAAAGTCAGATTAGCATTGCTGACGCATTTTTACCCTCTCTCTCTCTCGTTTTAGAAATAGGAGCGAAAGCGTATATTATACGCCCAGGACGAAAAGGGTCAACAACCGTCGTCTGTTTCCGCATTTCGGGGAAGTCCCCGGGTGTTTACGGGTGTTCACGTCGTTCATTCATTTGGCGCAGACGGCCTTGACCGTCCATTCCATGGCCCAGTTAGGAAAACATTTGTTTGTCTGATTTGCTTCGCTCTACCAAATTGTTTTGCATTATTGGGGGTCTGACATCATATGTTCTGTATTGTTCTGTTTTTTTTTGTGTGTGTTTCGTTTGTGCTTTTACTATGGCTGCGTGTGTTGCCTATCAGTTGTGAATGTGGGATGGCCACCCACCTAATTGCCCTTGAGAATTACACTTCTCCCATAAGTCAGTAAAACTAGCGCCCTCGCTGATCAGACGTCGTCTGTGCGGAAATTCCCGGGCGCCCATATATTCTATTCTTGTCCCCAATAAATCCGTGTCGTCGGTCCGTTGGTGAGACCAATTCATTTTCCATTCAGTCCCCAAGTGAGCCCGTTTCGTCGGTAATTCGGGAGACCTAAATATATATCCCAATCTAGTCCCCAAGTAAGCCCGTTTTGTCGGTAATCAGGGAGACCTATACATCCCTGTCTTGTCCCCAAGTCAGCCCGTTTGTCGTTACCTTGGGAGACCAATCATTGCTAAAATCATCGTCCCCAATCAGCCCGTTTCGTCGGTAAATAGGGAGACCAATCATCGCTAATTCATCGTCCCCAATCAGCCCGCTTCGTCGGTAAATCGGGAGACCAATCATTGCTAAATTCATCGTCCCCAATCAGCCCGCTTCGTCGGTAAATCGGGAGACCAATCATACGTCCTTTGAAAAAGTGTCCAAGATTCCCACAGCTCTGGGAAATTAATTCTGTGTGTTACTAGCGTCCTCTCCCGCCTGCAAAATGTCGACACGGTCTCAGCAGAGCGAGGATTTCAAGTTCTTCATGTCCTCAGGGAAGGAACTCGGCCTTTCCGGGAGAGAACTAAGAGACTGGGTACAGGAGAGGATGGACGCCATACAGGCAGAACGACAGGCTCAGGAGAGACGAGAAGAAGCCGCAAGGCAGGAACGAGAAGCAGAAAGACAGGCTCAGGAGAGACGAGAAGCAGCAGAGAGACAGGAAAGGGACAAGCAGCGTGCCCATGAACTCGCCATGCTGCAACAGAGTGGCCCTTCGCCTCCCCCTGCCCCCCAGGGGATGAGTGCCTTCAGCCAGGCTCTCGCCTGCATGCCGAAGTGGACGGAGGCCGAGCCCGAGGTGTGGCTCGACAGCGCCGAGACAGTTTTAAAGGCCTGCCCCCTGAGTGCAGCCGAACTCTCCCTGGTGTTGGGCAAGTTCCTTGGAGGGAAGGCCTTGATTGCCTACAAAGCCCTCCCGCCGGAGGAGCAGGAAAATTGGGGGGTCGTACACCAGACTATCGCAAAGGCGTACGAGATAACCCCTGAACGCTGGAGGAGGCGCTGGCGAGGGCAAGTGAAAGAAGCCAACCAGACCTGGGCAGACTGGGCCTCCCAGTCCGAGCGTGCCCGTGCCAAATGGTTCGAGTCCGTGGGGGTTACGACCCTCAACGAGGCAATCGAACAGATAAAAATAGAGCACTTTCTACTCTACACCCCTCCGGCCCTCGCCACGCACGTCGCCGAGAGGGAGCCTACGACGCTGGTGGAATGCTGTCGCATCGCCGACTCCTGGGATACTCATCACCCCCAGGAGAGCTCCCTCCAGCGCAAAATTACTCCACCTGCCTTCCTTTCGGGTGCCCCTCCGCCGAAGAATGGGCAATCACAGAAGCCCATCGTGTGCGGGTTCTGTAAAAAGATCGGGCATGCCAAGGAGCAATGCCGCAGTAAACCACCCGCGTCTCTCTCTCCCGGACAGCCCCCTGATAAGTCGCCTGCGCCCTCTGCCGGGGCAGTGCGAAGAGATTTCAGCCAAACCTTTTGCACGGCGTGCAAGGTTTATGGCCACTCTTCCTCATGGGCAAAATGCCCTAGAAATAATAAGGCAGGAACTCCCGCCGTCGCCCTGGCAGTAACGAATCCCGAGTCCTTAGGCCCTCCTGCCGAGGGTCCCATCTATGTGGCACCTCCTCGAGGTAAATACTCAGCACGCCAGGTCAAGGCATTTGACGACTCTGGCGCGCAAATTTCCCTCATAAGGAGGGACAAAGTTCCCTATGGAGCTAGAATTGACCGACGCAAGCTCGTCACCATTGAGGGCATAAACGAGTTTAAGATGATCCTCCCAACGGTCCAACTGAGGGTCACCCGACCCCACAGAGCCAGGACCCTTCGTCTCGCCGTAGCGAAACACATTCCAGGAGGCTATGACGTCATCCTGGGCCAAGACTTTGCGTCCCCTTTCAAGCCACAACCATTACGGGGTCCCCATTCCCCAATAAATCATCCAAATCCGAGTCCAGTGCCCGGCACGGCATCAGTGCCAGTGCCGAGGCCTCGGCCAGATCTCCCTTCAGGAGAATCTCGGCCTTCAACTCCTCTGCCAGTGCCCCTTAGGCGCACTGAGCAGTGCCAGTCTCCGTCCGTCCAGACAGACGAGACCACCACCACATCGCCACCAGCGCCAGTGCCAATGTCAGTGCCTGAGCTGGTCACCTCTGCAAGCAAGTCGACCCCGCCCCCTCCGGCCGTCCCCTCTCTCTCGCCGCCCGCCGCAGATTCCTCCGCGAGTCATGATTCTGCCCCGCCTTCCTGGGCCGATGAACTCTGCGATCTGCGCCGGTTAATGTCCGAGATGGCGAACAAAATTCCTGGGTCAGTTGTCGCAGCAGCTGACCCAGATGGCACCCCTTGCCGCCCTTTGGCCTCGGGCCCTCCGATCCCCCGGCCAAGGACAACGGTCCAAGGAGGAGAGGTTCGCGGCGGAGTTACCACGGGTGTGGGCGATCGCAGGTAGTCCACAAGGAGCCCCGAGCTCTTCTGGCCCCTGTGCAAACCTGGCATAGGGCCCCCTTCTTCATCTTTGAACGTCTTGGCACCTTTCATCCAGGAGAGGATGTCAAGGCCTTCCGCTATCTTCTTCCTTTCCTTTGGAATTTCTATCCCTCATCCTTCTCTATCGATCTTTCCTTCACACTTTCCCTTACTTACCACCGCAAGCGGCAGTTAATATATGGGATATCATCCCCTTTTGAAATGTATAAATAATTTTATTTTGAAGCAGTAAGAGAGACAGAGTGGGAAGTGGCACGCCCTTACGCCCGTCCTTTGGCACAAGGCAGGCGTGTCAACTCTTCCTGAAGGGGTCGCGCCCTTTGGGTTTCTTTCCCCGCCCTTGGGCTGAGAGTTAGCTCTGACCGTCGTCTGTTGGCGACGGAAGTTAGATAAAGAAGTAAATCATAAATACCTCACTCTGTTATCCTTTATTTTTTACGTATATTATTTACTTTTGCATTTAATCTTTTCTCATTTTTTTTTTTTTTTTACGAATCTCGAGGCACAAGACTCCTGCCCTTACGAATTTTAACGTTGCCTTTTTAATCACCGCGGTGCGGCCCGCCCTTTAGTATGAAGTAATATCCTTCGTTGTTGTTCTGTGTAGTTTCCTTTATTTTTATTTACATTTCTTTTTTTTTAATTATCCATGTGGAGAATGTTATCCTTGTCCATTTTCCCCTTCATTTGTTTATCCTCCCATTCATAAGTCGAGTAGTCTATTTTTAGCTTACACCCGAGTTGTAAGCTGCAGACGTAAAACTTTAGCGTCATTTAAGTTGGCGAGTTAAAACCCGCGAATAATCTCTTTGCCTCACAGCTGTCAAGTTCTTGCCCCTTCAGATTAGCGTTCGTGGGAAATATTAGTTATGCTCGTCGAGCTTGTGAACAATTGGAGGTCGATTGAAAAGAAGAATTGAATTCTATTATTACAATTTTGGTAAAGGGGATATTATTTAATACCTACAGTGTATTGTCACGAATGCCGCCTCTTCAAGGCACAAGTAATAGCATGCCTGTAATTCCAGGATAGCATTAAGGAATCAGTGGGTTTACATTTGTTTCCTTTTAAATTCTGCCTTGTATGTTTTATTTTGTTGTTGTTATTTTGAAATTTTGAAGTGTTCTTTGTTTATTTTCTTTTGAGCGCCTTATTACCCCAGTAAAGTAAATCGAATAAAGAATGGGTAGAAACAGTACTTAGGAAGTATTTGAGCAATAATTAATTTGCAAGCAAGTTTACCCTTTTATTGTATATTCTAAATTGCACTCTGCTCCTAAAGTAAATCTTCAGTTTGTTATTGATTAGTGTGGCATCAGAGTTTTACAAATAAAGTAGAGTAAAGGTTGTAGCAAAGTAAAAGATAGAATAAAGTCGAACGTTTTCTTCGCTCATTTTTGCTTTTGTCAATATTCGCACCCGTTTATAGGTGTGAATATTATCTTGCCAGGGGAGCTGTAAAGAGTAGCGCCAAAATAAGCTAGGAAACTCTTCTCCTTCCCTGCTTTGGGTTGGTTTGAACCTTTGAAGGTCGGGGAAATAGGGGCTCAGAGAAAATATAATAGTTTGGGGACTGTAAACTGGCTTTGCACTGTTTTCTTTGGTACAGGGAAAGAAAATCGTTTTCTATGATATCCGGGTGCGACCTGGGTCAGGACATCGCCCCCCCCCCCTACCCCTGTCCAGAAGCAATAAAAGGTCAGGGCCAGGATAGCTCTCCCACACGCGCTAGCTAGTTTAAGCCAAGCAGTCACGCCTCTCGGGCCGTTGCCCCTGCCCTCCTCTTCCGCTCGCCGCCACGTGGATCCCATCGCCGCCCTGTGTGCCCCGTGTTCCATTCCACGTGGCCTTAGAAGACTGCAAGGGGGATTGCAAGTCTCCCAAACGCGAGCTGACATTAAACGGCGGCCTTTTCATCATCCCAAGGGCGCCCTTTTTCCGCCCCAATCTACGACTTGAAGAAATACCTTGGAGAGGGAGGCTACCATTTGTCCACGCTTCCACACGTGTTTCTCGGCAGAAGACGTCGTCATCCCTGCGCCCCTACAAATGTGGTAATGTACCCAAAACGAGTTGCTAGTCACGATTACTTAGCCCTTTTGCATTTATTAATCTCTGGGCCTATAACTTTGTGTTCCCTGATATTCCTTGGTTCAAGCCAGGCCCACGTGTTCACAGCTTCTTTCCTCTGAGTCACAAGTAACGCCTCGGGGAGTCCTTGGCGCCTTCAGTGCACCCCCGAGTAATTCAATCCCCAAATTCCAGCATTAGATGTGTAACGTGGGTCCAAATATCGTTTCAGAAAGACGCCTGTAGCAGAATTATCCTTGGTCCGTGTTCCTGGCATTCCCAAGCTCCCCCCCCTTCGGGAGGACTTCTACGGCAGTAATTTACCGTATTTTCAGTTAATTTTCCTTTTGACCTTGTGTGCTATCAAATATAACTATTTTTATATCCACGTGTTTCACGCACTTCCCCTAGTGAAGAGCCCTCCGCTCCGTGTACTTCTTTTTTTTGTTTGTGTTTTATATGTCCTGGGTATCTTACAAGGCCATTTTCGAGTAAAGTAATAATTGTGGAGTCATAAGATCCACCTGCACCAGGAAACATATAAAAAAATATATATATATATATATATATATATATATATATATATATATATATATATATATATATATATATATATAGATATATATATATATATATATATATATATATATATATATATATATATATATATATATATATACATGTGTATATTTATATTTACAATGTTGGTATAAATATGCATCCGTGTTTAGCACAAGATATCTAATTGCAGCTTCTGCATCACCCTCCGTCTTCATTTTTTTACTGCGTATAAGTGTCATGATTACTCGAACCAAGCGATAGAGAGCATATTGCTGTATAAAGTGATAAACATTAGAGAAGTCTAGGAGTGCATGAAAAAAGTGGCAATTAATTTGAAACTGAAGGCGTTTTGTTGGATTATGCTGTTAGTAGTTGAAGCCTCACACTAGCAATACCGATAACACCAAAGGACCCCCTTAAACATTCTCACATTTCTTAAATGAAAAACTTTCAAAGAGGGTTAATGAGTTACATCATTAATTATTTCAATACCGGAAACAATATGCCTGGAACAATGAACAGGAAACCGGTGTTAAAACGATAAACATCAAGGACAAATTGACAAGGATTTGTTTCCAAGGAAATGTGAACAATAAGAGCGCTAATGAGGAAATGATAATATGGATAAGAATATGTTTATAACACGGAACAACTACTTAATGAACTTTTCCAAACAATTGTACAGCACGGGACCAAAATCTCAATAGCGACCTCTCAAAAAAAAAAATATATATATATATATTATATATATATATATATATATATATATATATATATATATATATATATATATATATATATATATATTTTATATATATATATATATATATATATATATATATATATATATATATATATATATATATATATATATAGTGGCGGCTCGTGGCAGTTTTACATGGGCATGCAATGACCGTTAATTCGAAAAAAGGTTCGGTGTGTATAAATACAATGTTGTTTATGTTATCGTTTTACATTACAGATATGGGAAAATGCATAAATTATGTATAATCTTCAAGAGGTAATGCGCACCCGGCTTCCAGAATTCACTGGCAAAACCTAAAAAATCTCCAATGCTTTTTCAGTCTTCAAGAAGAGATGAACAAAACTGCTGCAACTTGAAAAGCACTGAAGATAATTTGAAATTTTGCCAGTGAGCTGTGGAAGTCACATGAGCATTAGCACCTGAAAAAACTGAAGAAAGGCTGTGCCAGAAAACAAATGTATTTGACCAAATGACACGGATGCATAACTATGCAACAACACCATATTGGGTAAACAGTTTGCTAATACTTATATTAGAACTATAAATATAAGCAGCTCTCAAGTAAAGTATACCTGAAGAAATTAATTTAAAATGAAATTCGACTCGCCTTGATTTTGTGCAAAATTCCTCCACAACCTTATTATAGCAATATGCTTGCATTCTAACATCCCATTTTTGATGGCATTTAAGACAACCGTACTTACTGAGTTATATAATTCTGGATAGTTTCTGATAACCTTTTAAAAACAGTCGCAGCTTTGAATAGTTTCCAGCTTTTTGTCGAATTCAGTTAGGAAATACGCTAATATAATTACGAGATGATTCACTTTCATTGTGGCCAAGAAAAGCTTATAAAGTTGTAAATCTGCTCTAACCTTTCCAAACTGTTTTAAGTCAAAATAAGCCTGTATATGGCTCGGACTTTTCTTGATGTGCCATTGCAGTCTGTATATTATTCAGATATTCGTATCCCTTACTCACTTCACTCCATAATGAATGTTCTTTTGAAAATATAAACACGGCCTTTAACGTTTCACGTTAAATAACAAAATGCAAAATTTTTTGCATTAAGGGAAAACAGATGTAATTTTTTTTTTTTTTTTACAAAAAATTTGTGATGACATGTTTTTCATCAGGTTTTCCCACTTATTTCGAATTTTCGATCACTATCGCTCTTTGGTAGCTAACGTAAATTCTGAAATTTCCTGAATACTGATATTTACCCTGTAAATATCAGTATTCATGTAGGGAGAGCGATCAGCGTCAAAGCTAATGAGCCAATTGTTAAATTACCGAAAACACTGAACAAAACATTGAATTACTGGCAAGCGGTATACCTCAAAAACATCAGTAAGTTTATACTGCTGTCTGCGTATAAAATCTTGTAGCTTAAATCTTGCCATTATTTCACGAAATCCTTGAGTGCGCTCACTTTGTCTCGAGAAATTCTTATATAATAATTTTGATGGCTTTAGATGGAGAAGAAATATCTTAAAGATATAAATGGACTTCTGGTGGTTAGCGTGATAACAAACTAGGCACATATTCACTGAAAACGCTTTTATTATTGTTTTTTTATCAGGTTTTGTCACTGTCAAATGCAGCCAATCAGACTAATGTTCAGAAAAACCACAATAATTATTATTTCTTACCAAAACATGTTAAGACCGAGTTCTTGAGCAGTATTCTAAATAATTGCGATGTTTTATTAAGAGCCTTGCGATTTATATATATATATATATATATATATATATATAGATATATATATATATATATATATATATATATATATATATATAAATTACAGTATATATATATTGTTCATCTATATATACTATGTATTATATATACAGTATATACATACATATATAGTATGTATGTATACATATATATATTTATATATATAAATTACAGTATATATATAGTGTACATCTATATATACTATGTATTATATATACAGTATACATACATATATATATATATATATATATATATATATATATATATATA